>VWZT01004606.1:1761019-2049899 GCA_013397055.1 Pachycephala philippinensis | reverse complement strand
TTTTTTTTTTTTTTTTTAATCTTTATTTTTATTTTTATTTTTTGCGGGAATGTATAGCTCCCAATAAGCATGGGCAGTGACAAGGAACACCCAATTTTGTGCATTCTGGCAACAAAATTCACAGATTGTAGCTTAAGTGCCTTCTAACTGTGAAGGTCAGGCAGGACTGCATCCTCTTACACATTGAAAAAGAATGTTCAGGGACCTCAGTTTCAAAAGATCAGATTTCACAACATCCCCATTTGTTGAGCACTTACTAATTACGGAATTATTAATCACAAAGTTAACCAAATGAACCCTGTAGGTAGGCAAATTCAAGAAGTTTTTCTTCATGTATTATTATCTAGGTCATATCATTGTATCATATGCAGGAAAGAGAAAGGGAAATTTAATCTACAACTTGGCCTTCACACCCTTTGGCAGCATATTAAAGTGAACAATCTGTGTAAGTATATTCTATAATTTCAGGCTCCCTGCATATGATAGACACTTCATGCACAAAGTTTGTTTTCAGCATAATTTTTTACCATTTCTCAAATAAACTCAGTTGCACATTTCAGTTTGTTTAACTGAGATAACGTTCAAAGGCCTGGAACAAAATATCCCCCTTGGGCTCTTAGCTGTGGCACTAAGCACTCACTGACCTGCCAGACCATTGAAAGTATTCTCTTCCTCCACAACCTTTCACAGGTCAATATAGACCCTCACGTCCAAGCACAGCTAACCTGGAGGACTGAAGGCATTACTTACTGTCATGTGAATAGAACTGCACTCAATATCTGGTTAATATTTGCCATATGCAATGCAGGATATGCTTTTGTGATAGCTGAGAGCTAACAAGACTATTTACAGAGCAGAGGGGGTTAAGTGTGCCGCTATTTTCCTCTTTTCTCTCTGCTAAGAGGGCTGTGTTTGCGCTCACTGAAATTAAGACGTGGTGTGACCTCAGCTGTCATGGATTAGTTGAGTTTTTATTTGGTTTTGATGGGTGAATACAAAGACAAACCATCTAGTCTCAAGTGGATGGAAAATAGACATGGGTCCTGTGCACTGCAGTACTTCTATGTCATTGCCCAAAAATGCAGGTAGTGAAGAGAGAGGCAGTGGAGGGGGGTTAGTTTTGCCCTCCACAATTAAGGCATTGAGTAGCTTTTGACACATATGTACACACACCAGAACTCCTCCGAGATACTGGTATCAAACCACTTTAAAGAACGTGACGTTGACCCTAAGTATTGGCTGAAGAACAGTAATTTTTGGGGGACAGGTCTAGAAAACCTGGGGCAGATGCTGCAGCCATGAGTCATCCCCCCTGGTTACCCAGGGAGTCCACTAGAAGTCAGGGCTGCTCAGGGGCATCCTCTATCACAGTGCAATGGTTGCTGTGTATACCGTACATGAGCCATGAGTCTGGTGATGTTCCATGTGAACACTTCAGCAGGAGCTCTTTGAAGAACGGAAATTAGACCCGCAGTTGCAGAAGGCACCCTTGTAAATGAAAAATGATTTTAAAAAAGAGTCAATCTTCATGCTGAAGAAGTGCTGCACAGTGGGCTGGGAACCACAGCGACCTCCCAGTGTCAGCTGCAGGTCATGTTTGCCAAGCAGACTGATCTGGTGAGATTCCTCATGTCCTGGACTTTTCATCACTATCTTTTTTCCAGCACTCGAAGTGTAGTTTGACAGCTGGGCTTATTCATATTGATCTCATTTTTGCAGTGATCAGAGATAAAGAACTCAATCACAGGGCACAAGTAGCAATGTTTTCCATTTCTAATGGAGGAATAAGCAACCAATTTTAGGGAAATATTGTAAAAGCGGATATTTCAGCACTTGTGAAATGATGGTGTTTTATGCCAAGAAATTGGCAGAGAGGGAGGATTTTTGTTTTGTATAAAACTGACGTGATTTGGAAGGATTTTTAAAAATCTAATGACTTTTCATTGACTCCTTCCTCTGTAATTGAGACAGAAGTGTAACTCAATCAGAAGACAGTGTTGGTTGGTTTAATGCACAGATTGTGGTTTCAGAGAAGCACTTATTTCCCTACACACTGGACATCTGGAAACATTCCCCTGCCACATTTTATTAGAACATTGAAATCACCTCATTAAATGATATGGAGAGATTTAGAAAGCAAGGTAATTGTTGGGAGATCAATCACCGATTAAACTTCCCATGCCACTTTAATATGTTCCCATTTACTGCCACAGACACTCATTCTAATCATTGGCTATGCCATTTAAATGATTTTCATCACAGAGTTTCAGGTTTTCTGAGCCTTCTCCTGGTGTAATGACCCCCACAGCATTTTCGTCTCTTTGTTGTTGAGCAAATGAGCTGATAAGCAATGAAGTACATATGCCAAATTACTATTTTAGTACCCACTGCTGTTTTTCTCTCAAAGATACTAAAGTAGAAAAGGGGCAGGATAGAAAATCTCACCTGCTTATTTTCTCTCAAATCCTGAAACAGATATTCATGACAGTACAGCACAGACTAGATGAAATGGTGACTGTCCTGCTGTGACCAGGGGATATTTGAGGTGGGTAAGAGGGAGTACCTGGTGGGGTTTGGAGCCTGAAGGCAAGTGAGCATTCAGGGAGGAAGATGAGATTCATCGGGGAGAACTGAAGTGCTGAGGGCTGCCCTGGTGAAGGTGTTCAAGTGCCCTGAGCCAGCATTTGAGGTCTCAGAGCAAGAGGCTTTTGAAAGAAGAATATCACTGTTGATGCAGGAGTTGGGGGAAGAAGAAAACCATCAGTGCAAAGGGGAAGCTGCTGGGAGAGTTTGAGCAGTGTTATCGATTAAGAATTATGAGTAAGAAAAAATACAAACCAAGAACCTCACCTGGACTGGCAGAAGAGTCCTAAGGGTCATGGGGCAGAGTTGACACAACTGAAGAAAGCATGTTTTCTTGATGAGAGGAAAATATTGTAAAACTGTGCCCTGTATCAACCTTTTTTTCTTCTTTGCAGAGAGAACCAAGAAAATATAATGGCCACATGTGGGAGTTACAGTCTACGGGAAAGTTTTTTCTTCAAAACTGTATACAATTGATGTACCTACATAATTGCTTATCCTTTATGGTCTTTTCATGAAAACATGCATTGGAAAGAACCATTCATCAGGTTAATATTTATTTGCACTTTAATCCCTTTTTCTGTCCCACTCCAAACTAATTGCGTGTGGGTTTGTCCCTCCCTTTAACAACTGCAAATAGAAAGCAGACGGGAAGCCAGGAGCTTTGACAAAAAGCAGGAAGAGGAGAAGAAAAAGCCCTGAGAAAATGATAGGCACACATGGCACACTCTGATCTCACTGTAATGAGGAGGCTTGTAAAGACTTGCATTTGTGGGTCATTTCCCTGTGCTGTACAGGGTGTTTGTTTTACTTGGTAAACAAGGATCACAGCACTCCGCTTTTGGGCAAATAGACTGTGGATATATTTTCAAAACTGAACTTGAATGACTTCAAAAGTGTGTAATAGCTCTCACTGCTTTTCATTTCTTTTACACATAGCTTTTTAAATGTAGTGTGGCTATTGACAGCCCTGGAAGGTAGTCTAGGGTCACTTTTCCTTTGCTTTGATTTGGGCAATCAAAAGAGATATAGCTCTTTTCCATGTCCAGCTAGCAGCTGTGGAATTTCTCTGTCTCTGAATGTATTTTACTCCAGTTTCTGGTGTTTCTGCCTGGGTCTGCTCTGTTAGCTATGATCTCAGCATCACTCTGAGGTGCTCAGCCATTGATACTGCCCACATGTTGGCTTGGTCCAGGTGCCAGGAGATTGGCTTGCCTGGTATGGAAACCAAGACGCCTGGCAGGAATCCAGGATGGACTCAGGCTCTGCCCCTGGACTCTTGCCTTGGTTGTAACCAGCTTGACCCACACATTGAGAAAAAGTAAACTTGTACTGGGACATGGTTTATGAAGAGAGCAGAGACGTGGTCTCTGTTGTTTCACCTCCACACAGAACCCCAGAAACCTGAGGCGTGTCACACAGTGGCCTCTTCTAGAAATGATAGACCAGCTCTTACCTGTGCAGTGCAATGTGATCCAGAACCCTCCACACAATTTGGGTAAAGTGCCTTTTAATGCTCTCTGTTAGTGACTGCCCTTTGATGTTACTCTCAACATTTGGAAACTCAATGTTTGTGTTTCTGCTCCTTTGGTCTTTGTCAAAATGAAAATATTTTACCACTCTTGCAAAATGACGCACTTCAGATGTACTTTGGTAATGTTTTGCAGGAGTTTTGTGAGCCTTCTCACCAATTTCTAGGGCCCTCAGACTTACTGATCAAGATCCACTTCAAGACCTCAGATTGAATCCAGCTAAGGCAAATGTGTATTTATTTCGGCAAGATGTTTCATGAATGCTTTTAGCTTCACCTGAAAACAAAATACCTCAACAGCTTCACCACGTCTCTAATCTCACACCTGCCCATTCCACAACTAGATCGCTGCTGTCGTCCTGTGTGTTCACTCTATCTCCCTTCCTCCCTGGGGAGCATCTTACCTGCCTTCATCCCTCAAAATCTGGCTCCCTGCATGCCTGACAGGGCAGCAGCCCCTCTGTCCAACCCCACAGCCTTCATTGTCATGGTGAATCAGCAGCTTCAATAGCAGGTCAGTTCTCACTCATGTGCAACTCCTTCTGCTCTGGGGAAGTTCCCAGGACCCAGGAAGTGTCAGTCCTCCCAATTCTGAGGCTTCCTCAGCCAGGGTGTGAAGGCTGCTGACAGCAGGAATTCGCAGCAGCAGGGAATCATGCTGCTTACTGAGAATTTGGTGTAACACAAGGGTTTGGGACACGAGAGCTGTATGTGGTGAGCTGTGGTAATCCTCTGCTTTTGGTCTCACATTAATTTTGCACCCTGTGGGGTTTGTTTCAAGTTTCATAGTCACCTTCTGAAAATAGTGAGTTTTGGCCTTCTTCCAGTGAAAGCCAAAACCTCCTTCATCCTCAGGCCCAAAGGATTGGGTTGGAGGGAGGGAAGGAGGGGAGGGGAAGGGAATGTGGGCCAGGCTGACCTCTTTTTCCATGCTGGGAACACAGACAACCTAACTGCTTCTGAAAGCTGCCTGCTGTTGTACCCCTTCCAGAAACCCTCTCTGTTCTCAGGAGGGGGAAATAGCTCTTGAGGCAGCTTTTCTCCAGGCTGGGAGAAGCTGGAGGTCATGTACTCAGGAACAACTTTGATGCTGTCAGGCTGGAGCTGTGAAGACTTGATCTCTGACTGTAGCCTGCCTCCTGGTCTTCCTGAGACTAAATTACGGTATGGAGCAATACCAGAAATAACACCAGTCATTTAACAGGGATGGGGAGTTAGTACTAGTTTCTAACTCCTGCTTAGCCCTGACCTGTTTTGTGATGCTGAGAGGCCCAACAGCCCATCATGTACCCTGTTATCCCTGAGAGTTTTCCCAGGTTACTCCTTGTTTTGCTAGGCAGTGATGAAACCCCAGGGGGTGACTACAGCCTGTGCTTGGGGGGCTGTAATTTCTGAAACAGCATCTGAAAAGCTTGAGGATGATGGTAGGATTTGAGCAGGTCCTGTCCTCAGCTGGGACTGCATTCCTGCTACTACCAGCAGAGGAAAGCCACACTACATCAGTGGAAAAGCTGCTGAAAATGGCTCTGATAGCACAATGGAGGGACAGACTATTGGACAAAAGGGTGATGCCCAATTTTGGGGCATGGCCATTGGAAGGAATGCCCTGGCAGTGCTCCAGGCTTAAAACCCCAGCTTGCCATAGTGGGTGCTTTTCATCCAAGCTTTCAGAGACATCACATCAGTTTGGTTTAGTAAATATTTCAACAGCGTTTTGAAGTTACAATGAAAACAGAGAAAACCTTTGATGTCTACAGACCCTTTATCCCACCACACATCTCACCCCATGCTTTTCAGCAACATTGTTTAGTCAGTGCTCACTGAGGCCAAAGGGGTGCAAGGTGCAAAATCTTAGGCCCACTGAAGGCAGCAGAAAACTTTTCCCTGTTACAGTGAAGCCAGGTTCATGTTGAAGTTGTCAAAGAGAGCTATTTTAGTTTCTCTGTTTCTCTCATTAAAAAAAAAAAAGAAAAAAAAAATTAAACCAGAAAGAATTCTGGTCTGAAATCTAGAACTTCTCAGAAAAATCCTAAACAAAATGAACATCATGTGTGAGGAATTATTTTTTAAATTATTATTAATTAATTTTTGCAGGAAGGGTTGTCTTGGACATTAATCCATGGGAGAGAACCAAACCAGCCTGGAAATCCCTGCAGCACTGAAGCAGTAGTAACAAGTGCCTTCTGGGCGGATAGGCATGGATTTGTCATATTGGTTTTCCCAACAGAATTTTTTTTCCAACAAAATTGTTATTCTCCTGCTGAAAATGCCTGTTTTGTGATATGGATATTTTGTGTATACTAATCATTCCAGGAAAAATTCCTACCCAGCAAGCCTATTCAATACCTTACTTATTTTCCTTCTTTGTGTTTTGTTTCCCAAACAATAATTTCTAAGGCTCAGAGTGAGGCTCCAAATTTTAATAAAGACTATGTTGTGAGTCTTTGCCATGTTACATTTCTGCTTGTTTGAAAATATCGTGCAAAACAACTGAGGGCCAAAGAATGCATTCACACAAATTGGGGATTTCTGCAATACCTGTGTGGGTGTTTAAGGGGGAGAACACTGCAGGCTGAAGCTGGATTCCAGTGGGTATGTTAGTATATAAGCATGATATCTAGTTTGCTTTCCTCTCTTATTTTCTCTCTGATATGCTATTTTTATCTATGTTTCCTAATATTTTTTCAGTGTTTTCTTTACGAGTAGCTCTTTTCTTTCTCTTTTTTTTGTTTTAACCACCAACATGGATTTTAATTTTCTTTCCTTTTTCTTCCTTTCCTTTTTAATTCCCTTTATCTTCCCATTCCAATTTCTTTTCCTTTTTTTTCCTAGTTCTGCCTTTCTCTGTGGGAGCTCATCCTTATCCCCGACTTAGTGTGATAACACAGAAAAAACCTCCTTGTTTTCAGAAGCTCCCGTCTGTCTCAGGACAAGCAATACGCTAGGCCGGCTCCTGACAAAGCACAGCCCTTTTGTTCAGCATGTGCTGGCTGAGCCCAGCTGAATGAAATGGCTTTGTTTTAGGTGTAGATAGTAAGCTGGGTCTGCCTGGCAGGTGCATCTTGCAGCCAGTGTCACACTGCAGTAAATTCTGTAATTACAGGTCACGGAGGCGGAGCTCTCCTTTGATGTGACTTTTTCTGTTGTTGCAAGCGGATACAATTTGACTGAGATATCAAATGCAGATAGCAGTAAAAATTTAATTAACAAATCAAAGCTTTTATCAGGGGTTTTAGAACTCAAGCCAACAGGTTTCTTCAATCTAAAGAAATCACAGAGATGCAGGGGCGAAGGCAGTGCCTTTGTAGTGTATACAGCTTACGACCTTTTTTATAATGCTTGCAAAGATAAAGCCTTTTTAACAGTTATTTTCCCTTTGAGAAGCTTTTAGATCTTCCCCAAAAGCAAGGATATTGTTCACTGTAAGCTTAATTTTCATCGTTTTAACTCTTCAGTGTGCATTTTCTCTCATGACACTGCAGATTACTCACCAGGAGAAGACAAAGCATGGTCACACTTGCCTTTCTGCAGTTGGGGCTGCACAGAGCACCCCAGCACTCCAAATTCATGTGCTGGATTGATTATTCCTCTTGTGGTGAGCCAGCCAGTGGTGGTGTCAGTGGCCTGACATTCCTTCCATAGTTTACTTACCATCTTAACAATGAAAGCCTCAGTGAAATGAGGCTGAAACTTGGCTCTTAGCTCCTTCATCTGCAGGGGAAGTAGATGCTGTTCACTTTCAGTGCTTTCTAGGGGTGTTGCCATGATCAAAGCAGCTGGGTCCACATGCTGACTGCCTTAGTCACCCCACTCACTCTGCTGCTAACTGGGAGCTGGGAGAGCAGCAGTCTGCCTGTTCCATGTGGTGTGTGTGATTACTACTGCCTGTGAACAGAAACACATGCAAAAGGGCAAGAAAATAATGGTAATAATAATAACAACAACAACAACAATAGTAATAATCCTCCACATGCCTGGTGACACCTCTGCTAGAAGCCACATGTCAGAGCACCCCAAAAACACATAATAAGAGCCATACGAATAATCAGAGTATGTTGCACCCATTATCTCAATAAATACGACTGTCTTGCATTTATGAGCCAGCTTTTTCTCAGGAGTTATTTCCAAGAGTGTGTACAGACTAAAATTATAAAATGCCACATAACAGATTAAAACAGAATACCATGAGTAAAAGAAAAATGATCTCAGGTGTTCACCATGATACTATGTATTTGACTTTTCAAGACCTAGGAGTCCTTCAAATGAATGAACACTGCTACAGAGACCCCAGACTGATCTTCTGTGAGTCTGTGGAGGCAATTTGTCTTAAATGTGCTGTTGTGTCTTTCTCAGTGTATCCGGGATTGGCACAGGAGTTTCTGCAAGTAGGCACATGAAAGTCTTAGTTCAGGAAATGTATAACAGTATCAGACAGCACTTAGGAAAGCCTTAAGTATAGAAACGCTTAATCAGGGTCTTAAGGACCTTCCTCAAAAGAAGCCAAAGAACCTGAGTCAAAGACCTCTGAAATCAACACAGCACCACGAACTTGTGCTTTTACCAGTGTATATTCAGAGGCTCTCACACAGAATTATAGATCTGGATTTCTGAGCAGATTACTAGATGGACTACTGAAATAAAACCCTATTAAGCATGATGGAAAGGGGTGATGATTCTAGTGAATATATGGTGTTGGGCATATATACTGCAGCTACCCAATTCTAAACTCTCAAGCTACCACTGTTGCAAAGGCATCAAAAACTTTCCAAACTTCTAGCTGGAGTCAAAACAGAAAGGAAGAAAGAAAGAAAGAAAGAAAGAAAGAAAGGAAAAGATAGACCATCCTTATATTTAAAGCACACAAATTAACTTCTTGACATTTGCATTACTAATTTTAGTGCTTTGATAGAAGCACTCTGTTACCATACTTTAAAGCCTCAGATATCACCTCAAACAGCTAAGAAAAAAAGAAGGAAAGACTTCAAAGTGAATAATTACCTGTTGATGATGTATTATATTTAAAGGCTCTGGCTGTGGATTAAAGCTAGTCCTAGGATTGTTAATAGCCTGCAGTAAACAACTAATGAATCAAAGAAAAGGAACAAAAAGCAGCTCTAGTTGAAGGACATTCCCATTAATACCAAAGGCCAGACTCTAAGTGTTAAGTGTAACACAATAAAATACAGTCATGTCACACTAGAGTGTGTAAGAATTTAGAAAAATGGTCACAGGTGAATTATTAGGGATTGTCCTTTGAGCTTTGTTCTCAAAGCACTTTGATGCCATTAACAGCACCAGGTTTTTCAGTCCTCTATTGGGTTTTTTTGCAGTTTATGTGCAATTTTTATGTTGTATAATGAAGAGGACAGGTCTGAATGTGAAGAGCTATATCTACAGCAGTGATAGAAACAGCAAACTTCCAGAGAGGAGAAGTAAAAGCTCAAAGAAGGAGGCACAGAGCAGGAAACAGAGAGAAAACAGCTGAAAATAGTGCAGAATAAATTGGATGTCTATGGGGATCTTTCTGATTTGGAGCTGTTTAGAATCTTGATGAAATAGGAAAGTGAGTGATTTAAAGGGGGTGGTTGGGAGAAATTATCTCAACATAATTTAGCTAAGCAGATGACAGCAGTGCTTCAATCATAGTCCTTCAATCATGGCCCATCTTCTTCCCACCAGAGCAAAACCTTTTAAGCTGCTGGCAGTGCTCACATGAGCAACAGTGGAAGACCCTCATTTCATACTAAATGGAGCCTTGATCTGACATGCGTTAAAGAGGGAATGTTATTTTTATTTAAATGTGTGAGAATTGAGGTAATCGAGAACTTTTCAGGGGAATGTACTTTTTCTCTTTGAAAATAATTTTGGGAGAACTAAAACACAGTAAAAACACTGTGGGCTTGCAATGCATTAGGGTGATATTGATATGTACATATGTGTGTGTGTGTGGCATGGTGCTAAATGACTTTTCATCTTTTGTCAAATCTAAGCTCTTAAGGCTGCTAGATTTTCTCAAGATTTAGGAATTGATTGAAAATGAAAGAAAGCAAAATGTGGATGATACACATTCACTGAAGAGCTAGTAGGAATTTCTAATAAGAGTGATTATTTTTAAGACTGAAGAACCAATGCATTTCAAGAAATAAAACGCCAAAAAACTCAAAGCAACAACAAATCACTACTAGACAAAACTAATTATGCCCTAGAAGTGACCTACAGATCATCTCTGTCTTTCTGCACTTTGTGGTGGATTGAGATAATAGTGCATCTTCCTGAGGTAAACCAGCCTGGCTATTCAGCAACCACCATATCCGGTCTGTGGCAGGTCTGAATCATGAAGTTTTTAGGGTTGGAAGGGACCCCTGGAGATCACCCAGTCCAACCCCCCTGCCAAGGTAGGGTCACCTGGATCAGGTTACACAGGAACTCTTCAGGTGGGTTTTGGATGTCGCCAGAGACAGAGATTCCATTACCTTCCTGGGCAGCCTGTACCAGTGCTCTGCCACCCTCAAGGTAAAAAAGTTCTTCCTCATGTTGAGGAAGAAGAACTCTTCTTACATTTCAGTTTATGGCCATTGCTCCTTGTCCTGGTGCTGGCCACCACTGAAAAGAGCCTGGCACCATCCTCTTGGCACCTGCCTTTGAGATATTTACACGCATTAATGAGATCCCCTCTCAGTCTTCTCTTCTCTAGCCTGAACAGGCCCAGCTCCTGCAGTCTCTCCTCATAAGAGAGATGTTTCAGACTCCTAATAATCTTCATGGCCCTCCACTGGATCCTCTGCAGCATCTCCTTGTCTTTCTTTTACTGAGGAGCCCAGAACTGGGTGCAGCACTGCAGAGATGGCCTCACTAGGGCTGAGTAGAGGGGCAGGATCACCTCCCTCAGCCTGCTGGCCACACTCTTCCCAATGCACCCAAGGATACTACTGGCCCTCCTGGCTGCAAGGGCACTGCCAGCTCATGGCCAACTGGTCATTCACCAAGACTCCCAGGTCCTTCTCCAGTAGGTCGGCCCCCAACCTGTGCTGCTACTTGGGGTTTTTCACCTTGCTCTGTTTAAGCAAGGCTCACTGGCTCAAGGACTGTGTGGGAAAGACCCCAGGATTCCCATCCCCAGCAGGAGAGATGTTATGTGCCTGAAGTGCTTCCTTAACCACAGGATGCAATATGGTAAGAATTAATTTGTTTTTAAGAGTGAAGACTGTTTTTTTTTCAACCAGAATAAGCCACTGGTTCAGTGCTGGGACCTGCTCAGCCATTCTTCATGACATCACTCACACTGAAGAAGGACTCACCAGTCAGCTCTCATCTCAGGGAAAGGATTGCTGATGGACACCTGAGAACAAAACTCAGGCTACACCAAGCATCTCAGAAGCATTAAGAAGCATGTGAGACAGAGAATGAGTTGGCCTGTGAAAAGGCAGAAAAAGGCAGTGTACACATGATGATGGGAACAAGGCTTCCCTCATAACACGTAGGCTTGTTGCTGTATGTCTGCTCCTTTCCATAGAGGTGGCTGCTAAGGGACCTGGCACCCTTGTATATCAATGCATTCACTGGCTTATATCCTCATGGCAAGGGTTCATTTTATAATAACTATAGAACTAGACAGAGGACAAAAGTGTCCCAACTTCATTTGGAGTATTGGTCTTTCCCTACCAGCTGCTGTGATTCCTGTCTCCCACCATTCACTGTCTTGGAGACAGGTGGCATTTCTGGGGCTGCAGTCCCATGGCAGGCAGTGAGTCAGTTTGGCATCACATCACCAGTGGAGAAGAGTCCCTTCTGCTGCCCCATCTCATCATCCTCATATTGCCCTTGCTGTCTCCTGACTGTAAGCTCCTGCTGCTTACCATGTGTGGGCTTATGGAACCCTACTTCAGATGACTTAATTCAAAATTTGGCAGAGGATTAACACAGTAAAAGTCTAAAAGTGGCCCAGGGAAGTGTCTGATGAGCATGGAGCTGCCCCAAAGGAGGGTGGGGCAGCATTGGGAGATTCCCTGAAAGGATGAAGGAGTATGAAAGAAGGGAAGGATAGAGGAGACTTGTCTTTTTCCAGACACGTAAGCTGTGAAACAGCACCCAAAGGCATTTTTCTGAGTTTTGTTAGAGTCCCTGGAAAGAGGCAGGCAGTCTGAACTGTGGAAGCTGAGCTGCTCTCTAGGAGTTACGATAAAGATAGCCTGAACAATGAATACGGACTACAAAATAAACATTTGGAAACTAAATGAGGTAAAGTCCAAGCATAATCCTTAGCACTTAGTAAATGTTCATCCTTGTCCCCGTATTCACTGTTTGCATGCACGTATGTGACAGCTGTCTGTGTGTTTGGGGTTCCTTAGTAGGCCATACATATTTCTGCAACAATTTCTGGCAGTTTCCATGTCCTGTCTTATCCTTGCTGTCCGCAGTTTTTGTTGCTTGCTCTGAGGATTACATCCTGCTTAGTCTTTTGTGATTGAATCCCAGACCTCTGCAAAGTCCCACATTCAGTTTGCCAAAGCTTGCCATTTTAGTGCATTATTTGTACTGTAGCAATGCCCAGAGGCTCCTTTATGCAGAGCAGCATCTGTGGCTGGTACACACGCAGCTGTTTGTCCTAAGGTCCAAGGAGAGCTCTCACAGCCCCATCCCTGCCTCTTTGGTGCACAGTGTTTTCAGCCATCATTAAAGCTTAATATGTTCCATTTGGCACCATTGTGAGAAAGCTGTCTTGTTTGGGGAAAAAATGTTTTATTAAGCCCAAAGCAAAGACGCAGCCACTTTTGGGTGATGTTGTTGATTATTCACAAAATGTCATTCCCGAGTTGTCTTGTTTGCCAAGTGTGGGACATATGTTAGTAATTGACAATGAGCAGAGTGGATCTCTTCTATAAATGGCTGTTTCAAGACACAACCAGTAATAAAATAAAGGGGCCAGGGGTTCCTCAGAAGATCTAACACTGTACCTCCTTTAAAACTGTTATCGCTAGCAGGCAAGACTTGTTCTCCCCCTTTCTCTTCCAGACTGCTTTTCTTCCTGTAAAACCTCAGGCCTGTTCCTCATTTTTGCTTCTGTTGCAACAGACGGGTTTTTTTGTTTCTTCAGGAGACAGCTAGCCGAAATCTACGTCTTGTGTTTCTGGATACACTTTCCACCAACATTTGTGCTAGCCTTAGCTGAACAATGCCAGTAATGACATACAGTGATTTTCAGGGACCTAAAGGAGGAAATAGTACCATGAAAATTAGTTAATTGTTCCTATGGATTCTAACTCTTCATTTCAGTTACACTGCATATGGATGTAAAGTATCATAGACATTTTAAAAGAGTCAGAGACCTGAATTTGTTCTCATGTCACCACTGCTTTAATGGGAAGACATTAATTCAGATGACATAATATCTGAGCATATCAGTGGGGTTGCAAGGGTTTGAATGTACAAATATTTATGTAGGCATGCAATCCTGCAGAATCTATTGTTGCCATGGACCTCTTTGCTCAAGGAAGTTACTGGTCTGCAGTGATGGAGGTAGAAACAGGCTTTTAAGAGACCTAAATACTATTGGGGATTGAATGGAACGGACAATATGATGCATGCAATGAGAAAGGTGCCACCTCTGTATAAGGCTCTGTCAGGTTTGTCTGATATTTGGTGGGTCAAGATTATATGGTTGTTTGGGTGGCTGGTCACTTTTCGTGCAGATTACTGGTAAGTTTGGGTGTGGTTGTGGTATAATGATGTGTAGGTGGATGCTGGAAACCCATCCTTCTGGTGACGTGGCCTAGTCTATCAGTCAGCAAGGAAAAGAAGAGAAGGAGGTGCAGATGACTGATGCAAAGTTATACCTGCCCTCTGTGATGTGTCTTTCTTTCATGTCTTACTGGACTCCACATTGCTGTGGGACACTTGTATAATAGAAGAATTGGTTTACATTTTTGCTTCTTCTTTCCACAGCAACACCAGCTGATGTGATCCACCCCAATAAACATTAGCTAACTATTTCAATATGTTCTGTGTGGGGTGTAGTCTAAACCAGAAGTTGATGCAAGATACTGCATCCCACTTCCCAGGCAACAGCCATGGCCAAATTGGTGCATGATCTACATGGAGTTGCAGCCCAAGGAGCACTAAGGTCCGCAGGAATCTTTCCACTGACTTCAAAAAGCATTGTCTCAAGCCACCTCAGACAATGTTAGGCACTGATTTTACCCCAAAAGTGAACGTGGATTATGAAAAATTTCTGAGAGCCTGACCTCTTTCCTTTATTCTGTGTGGTGAGGAATGATCCCAAACCTGGCTCAGGAGAGGTGGTGCTGCTTGGCTGCAAATGGAGCCAAACCTTTGGTATTTTCCATTTGTCTCAGCCTGCAGGCTGTGAAGCTTTCCCTGGCCCTTGGGTAGAGAATGTGGGTTAGTCTTTCCATGTGGAGTCAGCATTTGTTGATCTGCTTTTCAATTTGTATTGGTTGTTTTCCCATTAAAGGAGGAAAGAAAGTCAAACTATATCAGTGTTTGGAAGGAGGGAGGACTGAATTATTTTTTTTACCTACTTCGTATCTATATAACCCTGTGCATCAGTTCTTGTCCATCAAATAAAATAAAACATTCATAAATAGAAGGTCTGATCCCTGCTTCTCTGAACCCACAATTTTAACAATAATGGATTTAAATTCAGCTGTAGGACTCACCATTTATGCACTTTGTATAAGGATGGTACAGCCTGACAACATTGCTGCCTGGTAAGAAGTCAGAGAAAGTGTTCTAGCAAGGCTAGACCAGGCACCATGACCACTACTCAGAAAAAACCAACAACCAACTAGCCAAACTCCAGAAGGAACAGTATCCCATGTAAACCAAGGAAGGACCTTGATAACTGCAGGGCTGAGCTACTACTTTTCAGCTCAGAGTTAAAATTTCTTATCGAATACTTTCAGGACGGAAAAAAAAATGCAATGGTAAACTAGAGAGGTTAGATAAAGTTAAGCTTTTATTTTCAGCTCTCCCAACCATACTCTGTTAAATTCCATCTTGGTAGCATACAATAAGTAACAGTGATTTCAGTCCCATGGCTCACAAATGGTGGGTAATGACAGGGCCTGAGCTTTTCCTCTCTCCCTTCTCTTTCTGCCACATGAGTTATGACTATCCAGGGAGCAGCAGGAGATAGTTGGAGAGGTAACACCAAGTAATGTGGGTGAGAGGAATCAGGCATGACAGAGTTAACCATCACCACCCAACATTTGATTTCTTCTATACACTCTTCTTTGCACTGAAGAGAGCCAGAGACAATGGCATTACATTATTGCTGACAGTAATGCCTGTGTTGGGATATATGTTTTGCTGACAGCAGTTGAAATCTTGGAGGTATTTGCCATTGGGAATTTGGTCCCATCCCTCCTGGTTTGTTTATTATTTGCAGCTCTGCTGCTTTGGTCTCTCAGCCAGCTGGCTTGTGTGGAAAGGGGATTCCTGGAAGAGCAGCGCTAGGCTGGCTCGGGCCTTGGGGGGTCGTTACCATGTCCCAGATTGTGCACTTGTCACTGACATTCTGAGTGATTTAGGACCAGACACTTGCTGTCTTTGCCTCCATTTCCCTCCTGTGAAATTGTTGATGGTGGTGCTTACTTTACAAACTGCATGGAGCTGTACAGTTGCCAAGCTCTCTATGAGGCAACAAATGACATCAATTAGTTGTTTTGTACAGGCCCAACACTGAGAAAGAAAAAGGTTGTTTCAGTCATTGTGGCACTGAGCTCATTATGTTTCTCCATCCATCTTGAACATCTAGCCTTGTAGGGCATGAGTTGGGATCAGTTGTGTACTCTGCCTTTCTGTGTTCAAATACAGAAATGACCTGTAAACATGGTGATAGTCAGCATTTATCGTCTGATCTACCAAAAGATAAAAATATCATGTGCTTTTATTGGCTATCTTTGCTCTGGCCCTGGTATGCAAGATTTTACTTTGCTTGGTTAAGGGACTTGTAATTAAACAAAGAAAGAAAAAAAAAACCTAGTAATTCTCTTTGTTTTTTTTAATGCTCACACTGTTTCTCCATTATTTAGTCTTCTCCAAATTTCTGTGAATTTTACACTAAGGATAAAATTCTGCTTCAGTTTGAAGTTAAAAGCAAATTTACCATAGACTTTAACAAAATCAGAAGAGGCCTCAATGTCTTGCCAAAACTTTTTAAAGATGAAGATGCTGAGTTGCTTAGAGGAGATGCTTTGGATTCTTCATACTATGAGTTGGTTTACTGAATACTGACTTAATGCATATAAGAAAGGGGAAAAAACCCCTAGAGTCTCATGTTACGTGAACAGAAAAAAATGCCTCACTTGTTTGTGATTTATACTGATTAAACCAAAGTCTTATGAATTACTATGCATTTTTCTCAATATAGGAAAAGCATACAGGGAAATTTTGGCAGTTGATTATGACTATCATAGCTCCACCAGTGTAATAGGAGCCAAAAAATTTGCAGCATGGGATGGTTTCTTTGTGTAGCATTTTGGAGATGTCAGATACATAGGGTGTTTTTGCACAGACTAATGCGTGGCCTTGGCATCAAGTCTATAGCTGCATTACATTTGATAAGCGTTGCTAGAAATTAAGACCTTGAAACAGGCTGTCATTCATACCTTTGCAGGGTGGGGTGAAGGTATGAAACCTCCTCATTAAAAGAGAGCCAAATCACATTACTGGAGAAGATCAAGTTACTGGACTTCATGCACTTCATGAATCTCTGGCATTGTGTTTGCTTCATGATTGCCTCCAAGATGTAAAAGAGGAGAAAGACCTGTTAGAAAGCCCGTGGTTGTGTCCTTCTTAACTCAAGCAATAATCACTGTAGCTTCCTCTCCCAGTTGTTTCCTCGTGAGCCATTGATCCATCTGGACCCAGGCTCTGAGATTTCAAGGCTCTTGGCAGCCCACCAAGCTCTGAGGGAAGAAGCAGCACATGTGTGTGATGAAAAGGGTGAAAGCTTTATGGAATCAGCTCTATTTTCCCTTCCTTGTACAGGCGCTCGCTTATCACTGTAGTTTTCCTGAAAGATCAAAAATAAAGTCTTCCTGGATTTGGAGCAGTAAGAAGTTGTTTTTATTGCAGAAATGTGACACTGTAGGAGTTAATGTAAGCTCCATTATTTTGGTTGTTCATGGTGCAGCTGCCTTGCCATATTTAATACTGCACTGTTATTAATATTGTGCAAAGGTTTCGGTACAAATCGAGATTAAGAAGTAACAGTGACATCACACCAATAGCAATAATCCAAAGTAAATTACCCTTCTCCCTACCACTCTTTGCCTTTGCATTTCTGCTGTGGCTGAATTATGAAATTCTCTAGGCCATGCATTTTCTTGAGGTGACTGCAATTCTGCAGTAGCAAGCATTTCTGTCCTGTAGCTGTTAACCACATGGTGCTCCAAGCAAGACAGCAAACCACTAGGAATGTCAGCTGCATCCCACCCTACAGGGAATTTAACAGTTTTCTGAAGACAAAAAATATTTTCCTTGGCTGATATTTTATAATAGCAAATTATAATAATAATGCTGTGCTTTTAAAATATGTTTTTCTAACCTTGGAATCTGAACACTGTATATTACCTACTTTTAATCGAGTCTGATATTGTTTGAAAAGTTTTGTATTATCCTTAAGACTTAAGAAAAGACAATAACACAAATGAAAATGGATTCTCAGCCAATGCAGTCCAAAATTCCTTAGTTTATTGAAATGGATGATCAGTCTTGTTTTCTTCAGCCCACCTATGTGACCATTACTAGAGGGGAAAATAGAGTGTTAGCACCTTTTGATAAATAATCACTTGGCTATCAAGAATCCAAATGATTCAATCTGAGATGTTTTACTTTGTAAAGCAGCAAAGGAAGGTTTCATACCTTTGTAACTCTAGCATATATTTCAAGCAGACACCTAAAGGTACATAGTCAGTGTATTTGAACCTGTTGGGTCACTGTCTTTCCTTTTCCTTTTCCTTTTCCTTTTCCTTTTCCTTTTCCTTTTCCTTTTCCTTTTCCTTTTCCTTTTCCTTTTCCTTTTCCTTTTCCTCTTCCTTTTTCCTTTTCCTTTTCTTCTCTTTTCTTTTTTTCCTGTTCTGTTAGTTCTTTTTTCTTTTAATATTTTTCCTTTTTTTTCCGAGTTTCTGCTTTCTTTCCTCTTCCTCCTCTTTTTTTTTTTTCCCCAAATTATTGTGTTTTTGTGTTTTTCAAGGATTATTGTGTTTTTGTTGTCTGTCTGGAAGCAAAACAAACACTGGCTTTCTTTCCTTCAAAAGAAGATTTTGGTTGAGGCAGTAATAAAACATTTGTGGTGAGCAGCAAGGGGCCGTCTACAAGGCCCCTTAAGCCTTGGGTTTAAGGGACCCATAAGCAAGGGTTCACTGCTCAAAAAATTATTCACAAAGTAAGCATATCAGTGAAGTGCACCAAAAGCAAAGCCTCCCAGAGTGCTTCTCTCAAAGCTGTTATTTAAAGCTTTTGGGTTGCTTCAACCCATATGGCTTTGAACAGAGCTTCTGAGGATGTCTGGGTTAAAGTTGCCCTCCGTTTTACTTGAGGACAGCCTGCTCTCCCAGTTCTTCAGCTGCTGGCCAGCACGCAGGAAGATAAAAACCAACCTTGTATCACATGTGCAGGGACTGCAGCTTACTGGGAAGGCCCTGGAACTGCACATATGCATCAGACCTTCCATATTCATGACTGCCATTAAATCAAAGGGAAATTTCTCATGAATGGCCTTCCCACAAGCTCTTCACGTTGATTACTGGCAAGACACGTTTACTTCCAGTGTTAGAAGATGAAACCTGATGGGGACAACTGCCTTCTCTGCATGAACGTGTAAAGGCAGGGACCTGGGGGATGGTTCTTTGTGTTTTCACTTATCCTGCTTGGCAAATGAGGGTTGCCTTTTGACTGAACAGCTGGGAAAATCAGCCCCTTCTCCAGTGTCCTGATGTTATGGCTAAGGCACCAAAGGGATCTGGGAGAAACATGATGAAGGCAGCAAGAGCCACCCACGCCTGCTCTGTATTCCATGAAGCTGCACACTCCAGGTGTCTGTCTCCCTGTCGGTCCTGCACTGCAGTTCCTGCACCTGCAATGGCTCTGCCACACTGTGCTGGGGCTTGCCACCTCTCATTTGTGCCCCTTGCAGTGGAAGAGGGTGAGATGGGAAGACCTGACTGAGTCTGCTCCAATTACTTTAGTTTCAGTAACATTGCTGAGGCTCTTCAACTGCTGCCTGCAGCCTGCTTATCACTGTGCTCGCTTATCACGGCGCTGACAGGCATTTTGATCCTCAGTAAGTAGCACTGCAACAAATTTGGGATGTTGGGTGTGAGCTTGTCTGTTCCAGTGAGCTTAGAAGGTCCTGATCCCTCCATCACCAGAAATTTACAAGGCAGCTGGAAAAAGTTTAGAGATGGGCAACAAAGATGATCAAAGGTACAGAAAGGCTCTGTATGAAGGATGACTAAGCTAAGACTTTTGTATTTGGAAAGGAGATAAAGGAGGAGGAGGAGGTGATAGATTTACAGAAACAATCTTGAGTGGCATAGAGAGAATGAATAGATTGATTTTTTACTCTTTTCCAGTACAAGAGGTGGGAGACATCAGATTAAGCTAATAAAATAGTAGGGTTCCAAACAAAACATCTCAGTCAGCTGACCCATGGATCTCCTTGACAAAGGGTGATGTGCGTGCTTAAGCTTTTAGGATTTCAAGGGCAGACAAGAGATTTAATATAAGAGTAATCCCCTGGGAGTACTGACTACATGTAGAAACCACAGCCTCATCAGGAGGTTTCTGTTACAAAAATATCTGGAAACTGGGAGAGTGTTACAGGGAGTTTTTCATATATGCCTGTTCGCTAGGCATCTGCTGTTGATGTGGTGGGAAGTAGGGTAGAAGGACCTTCAATCTGACATTTTTCAGATTTTCTTCTGTTATTCACAGCAGTGAAAAGTCTGCAAAGCTATAGAAACTATGAATAGGGTTTAGCTCACTTAACTTTGACCCTCAGTAGAGTCTCTAGTCACCCATCTCCCAGAAATCAGTGGCATGGAGGGCACACCACCCGCCCTAAGATAGGTATCCAAAAGGACAGATGAATCACCATCTCCAGCTACCTTTGATTTCTGGTTTCCCAGGGAGTCTGGACAGCTGCCTAGTGTTGGATGAGTAGTTTCTTTCTAACTTTAGTTAATCTTACTTGAGTGAGACTGATCCTGATTAAAGTGGGTTTTGGCAGTAGGTTTAAGGCCTTTTGCTGCAAGGTTTTAAACGCCACTGTGTTAAGGCTAGCATTTATTATATGTGTCCTTTGAAAAAAGCTCCTTAAGCATGACTGGGAATTCCTCTCTTCAAAGGTCAGTGGTCTGCAGCAACAAAGCCAATCAAGCTGTACCTGGGGTCTGAGGAAGCTCTATTTCAGTGTGTGGGACTTCTGACATTTCACTGCCTATTTAGACACTGCATCTGAAACTAATTAAAAGGAAGGTGACTGATAGCTGAGAGACAGAGATTACTGGCTTGTGTTGTACTGTCCAGAAACATTACATGACCATTCCCAGCTGTTGTTCCAGCATGGGGTACACCAGCTGTCTCATCAAATCACACCACGGAGTAACAGCACAGAAATCTTCCGTATTATCCTGCCATAAGAAAACAACTCCTACTGACAAGACCCCAAAACCAAAAATGAATATCTTGAAAGCTATTATTTTTTGCTTCCTCTGATTACATTTTACCTTCAGGAAGTAGATGTAAACACAGTCCACATTCATTCCAGCTTTGTAATCACCAGCCTTTATTTTTGTAAATGTATCTAAACTGCTAACTTCATTTTCACAGCACTTAAATTACTTGGAAAATTCTTTCTCATCCAGATTTCCAATATGTAGTGTGACAGACTTTGGCACTATTGGAGCAGTGTACCCTGCCTGCCTTCTGTGGATGCTTCTGTGGATGTGTTAATCATTACAGCACAGCTTTCCAAACCAATTAGATACTCCTGAATGTTATACACACATTAATTAAAGTGAAATATATACATTTTTTTTAGTTCTGCCCTTTACGAGAGATTTTGACATTCAAGATCTAAAATCAAATTTGTACCAAAATTCAGATTTCATAGGGACAGACTTAGTAAAAGCCAAGATTAGCGAAAATATTCTATTTTCCTTTTCTAAATTTGACTGGATGTAATTCTTTAAATGTATAACCAGTATCTTATCAACACATATTTGATCCCAGATATGAAACTGGCAGAAAATGGGTTACCACAACAAAATGCAGAAGTGAGGAATCCACTTTCACCAGCCTGAGGAAAAGGCTAAAAATCTTAAAGTGTACTTTAATTGTAGTTGAATTTTAAAAATACGAGATGCTATTTGATATTTAGATATGGAAATAATAATAAAATCTCTGAATACTAATGCTTCAGGGTCTTACAGTGTCATAAACCCAGAAAAATGCCACTGATTACATCTAAATTCTTCTGATACAGAACTGGTGGAAGGGCAGAGTCAGATCTGAGGTCTTTTTTACCTGCTATGTTTAACCTGGCCAGACCTTTACCTACCATGGTCATTGTGTGTGCAAAGCTCAGACATCAGAGCTTTTTGTCTAGAGAACATGAAGCAACACTATCCTTAGGTAAAGGGAGCCCTAAACACATTCAAAGGCTACACAGTGTGGGAGAAACTCATAATTTAAGCCAGTGTGGGTGGCTGAATACTCTGAATATTTTTATGGATCTTTTAAAAATTATGAGCTGACAGCATTGTAGCTTACCTACTACCCTGAATGCTATTTCGTGCTGTCCTTGATCAAGGCTGCCTGGGGGAGGTAAGGCTTGTCGAATGACTAAGAGCCAGCACTATTTAGACACCTTCCTCCCCTTCACTCTAGTTAAAATTAGGCACAGAAATGCCTTTGTGGGTTTGGGCCTGGTGAGCAGTGAGATATGGCAGGGAATCAAAGTGACCTGGAGGAACAGCAGCGTGGCAGCTGAGTGGCTGCAGTGGGTGCTTTGTGGCAATGTTGGTGGCAGATGCACCAAAGGAATTGTCCCTGGATGCCCCACGGCTGTTCTTCTCTCCGTGCAGAAGCCCTTGCTCACCTGAGGTTGATGCTGACTCTCCAGGATGGATGGGAATTACAGCTGACCAAGTGACTTGTGCTAGCTGTCCCATCAGCTCTCTGAAGAGAGTGTTTTCTTAGAAGCATTTCTAGAAGTCCTCTGCAACTTGCAGAGATGGAGTGGCACTTTTTAGGAATTAGCAAAAAGTGTTACTGCAAGCAGCCAGACAAGGGTTGGACAGTGTACAAAGAGAGCTTCCAAGAGAGAAGGCTAATATCAACAAATATAGGTCAGATACACGTAGTCATTTATCTGCTCTGGGCACACTAGCAGTAAACCAGCTGCAAACATATGCAGATGACATGCTGAGTGTACTTCAAAGGCTTTTTACAATTCCCTAGCTTGGACAGAAGCAAGGCAATGTGGGCACCAAGAGAGACACAGAAATCTTCCCCAGACAACCATTTCTTAGCCTGGCATTGCATCTTGATTACTCCCTTTCAGAAAAGGAGAGCTGCCGTCATTACCTGGTTTCCTTGCTGTTCTAGTTGACACTAAGCTACATGGTTTCATGGTTGCATTTAATTCTCAAGCCTAAAGGAAGCGAGAAGGTGGGGCAAGGGAAGGTGAGACACGGGTTTTAGCTGAAATAACCTGTAGGGCTGGGCAATTTAGATAGAGAGCCATCAAATATCCAGAGGAAGGATTGGGGAAGTTCCTTCCCATTTTCAGAGGCTGCTTCAGACAATGTGCTAGAAGTTTGTGTGAGGGGCAGGCTGTCCTGCTGCCCTTGCGGGGTCATCATCCAAGAGCCATGCCGGGGGCAGAGAGACACGAGCAAGCACACAGAATGGTTAGAGAGCTGGGCAACATGGGAACAAGCATCATGCCTGCTGGGAGGGCCATGTCCCTGTTAGCCCTGTTCAGAAACTGCCATCTCACCTTGCAAATTCTCTGAGGGTTTGTTGTGAGCCTTTTGTGGCAGTGACGTGCACCTGGGCTCATAAACACGGTGTACCCCCTATGAATCAGCACTGGTATGGTTAAGTCTTGGTGAATTATCTTTTTTTTTCCAGATGGATAAAAGATTCCTTAGAAATCTCTTTCAGGTGTTGTTCCAGTATATTTTCCATGCTGGATACAGCTACAGATTTCCTATCTTACCAGAAACAAAGGTGCCACCAGGGTTGTGCATGAGGACAGGTAGCAAATAGTGCTGCAAAGCCCAAATAAATGTCAGCGTAAATACCTGTTGATTTTGGAGCCATGTAAAAATGACAACTGAGCTCAGGNAAAAAAAAAAAGTATAAGCCTCTAAAAGAAAAAAAACCTTGTGTACGTATAAAACCCTTCCTGAGATTGTGATTTTTCCGAAGTGCTGTGAGTTGAAAGTTGTTTTTCATTCAACAGCTACAGCTGTGACTCCAGCTGTCCCTCCTGAATGTTATTTGATTCAGGAAGCCTTTCATGCTGAGGACTGACCTTTCAAAGGGATTTATATTGTATGTTACCCCTTTTTGTGCTTCATTATGTATATGCTGATGAGCTGAGAGTGGTGGCCAGGTGATAAATTACTAGCAAGTGATAAATTGCTAGATAACCTACTCATTAGTTGGAAGACTTGTAAGTAGAGAAGAAAGAACTGTGAAAATCAAGGACTGTTAGTGGAAGCTGGTGAGAGGTCCTGTGGAACACGATTAAAATGAGTGAGTCTCAACCTGACTGTATGAGTGGGTGCTGCATGTAGTTCATGCTGCTTTTTGGAAGGGATGGCTGGACATTCCCACCATGACTGGAAAGTTTTCTTCTTTAGCTCTTCGCACATGTGAAATTTTGTGCCTAGGAGTGTGTAAATAGATTTCTCAGCCTGTGTGTATCTCTGTAAATCTGTGCTATTATAATCTTAAAATGAATAGTAACAGTGGAAAATGTGGGAAAAAAGTCTTTTCCTTGGGCAAGCAAGGGATGGGTATTTGGTTGATGCTGACTCAGCGTGGTTTGAGATGCAGTTTGACATGTAAGGCCAGGCAGTACAGCAGTGCCACCTTCCACCCAAGGAAGGCTCTCCTCCTTGTTGAAGAAACCCTTCATTTTAGTAGGACTGCAGGGTGCACTGGGGTTGATAGTCCTTTCCTGCCCAAGATAAAAGCATTGCACTTGTTTGTTACCTGTGAATGCTGGCAAAACACCTGTAGATAAATGTTGCAGTTCCTGGCACTAAATTTCGGAGTCCTTGAGACAGCAAATGCTTTTCAAGGTGTGCATAGCTGGTGGAAGCCACCCCTCTGCCTTAGCTGGCCAAAGCTCATATTTAGTGCCAATCAAAAGTCAGTTCATGAAAACTGCACCCTGAGAGAAACACTTTTAGTTAGCTGGGCTTTACTGAAATGAGTAGGTGCAAATAAGTCAATTTAATAACTTAATGTAGCAGTCTTCCCATGTAGGCATTGAGGACTTTTCTTGTCTAAAACTGTTTCTGACAGAACTAGGACTTCTGGTCAATAGGGCTGGCAATCACTGTGAAATTATCTGTGTTTTTGCTGGTACTGGAGTGAGATTGGTCTCTTGCCATCGTTTCTTGGCAGCACAAACTACATGTGCAGAAGAGACAATACTGGAGTCAGACACAGACTTATGGATCCCCCGTGGCTGTCTCCACACCTATGAAAAGAAAACGCACCATATTAGCAATGACGCACCAACTTTGGGAACTGTTCCAGGAGTTGTCCCTGAAGCATCCAAGGGAGATAAGAGTTAAGTATATGCTCCAGGAAACAGAGGGGCAAACACACAAAGCATGTTAAGCCCAGGCAGCCAGCCTGCAAGGATGCTGTGCACAGAATAAGCCTAGGAGGAACCACAGGAGACATGTTGGGGCTTTCACAGCTTTGTCTGCAGTGGGAGATTAATCTAGACTTCTGTATTGTGCCTGCAATACAAGGCTGGGAGCAGGTAACCTCCTACTTCTTTCTGCAGAGGTTCCCATCTGCAGTGACTGTAGCCTGGAGGAGTTTGTACCATCTGCAATGGACCATCATGAAACAGTCTAAGCCACAGAAAACTGTTTATGTAGTATTGAGGCACTGGTACTTGACAGCAAATACTTTTATTTATAGTCAGTGCGTCAACAGCTCACCAGAGGAAGCAACGCTTGTTCTCAAGGCAGTGATTTGGAAGGCCCATCACTGCAAAACTTTGGCACCATTCACACATGGATATGTGGTGATAGTAGTGTTTTATGCCCCAAGTTATTTTAGTGCTACAGACAGCTGTATTTCAAATTCTTGGGGCCTGGAGAAGCATTGTGAGCAGTTAGTAATGTATTAAAAAAATTAAAAAATATTTCTGAATATCTGTGCCTAGCAAACACTGTTGGTAGGGTGAGGGGGAAGTGGCACTGAGGACTTGTAAGAGCCAACTTTCCAGACAATCTCTTGTATCACTCAGTAAAGGGTCACTAATACCAATTTTCATGACTATTTTCTAGTTGTGTACAAAAACATCTTAAATCCTTTCAAAGACCTTTAAGTGAGATACAGTTTGAAGAGAGGCTTTTTTTTTTTTTTGTTTTCCCAGTACAGCAATGGAGAGAACTGAAAGGGGAGAAGCCAATAAAATTACAAGCTTTTTGGGTGATCCAAGACAATCTTCATCTGAAAATTAGAAGCAGGAACATCAGGTTAAGAATGGGGTGAGAACAATTGCTTTGAGGATGAAAGGACAGAAAGTGGTTTCCAGTCCTTAAAAATTACATGGTGGACTCCCACTCTAAATCAGGATACTTATAGCAATACAATCTGTGTCGTAGAGGTGGGAAGAACAGTAGGTAGGAGGAATAGGAATAAACTACTAATAGCAGACGAGGTGAGTACTTGTTCTAGATTGTGTAAAATCCATGCCAGGTAATGTCTCCTTGTGTATCTACCTTTTGATGAAAATAAAACATTTTAGGAACTTCCTGCTCTCTTCCCATCCACAGAGCACTATTTACATACACACACCCTGCTCCTCCCCTTCTTCCCCACCTTGGCTGGGCTACGTTGATGTTTAGGAGGCCACTGGGGAACTGTACTAGTGAATTGATCAGAAGCCTTTAAATGTCCTTGCCAAAAAGCATAAATCATGCCTGTTCCTGAGCTAGTGGGCCCCACCTGTGTTTGCAAGGTACTATTACTTCCAGCCCAAAGTCTCTGTGTGGAGCTTGCACATTCTTCCTCAGCCTGGATCTAGCTTGGGGTGCCAGCATGAGGCGTAGATGAGCCTGGTTTATCCCATGTGCTGGACACAGATTTGTCCATACAAATCCTGACTGGCTTTGTAAGATCAGGCCCATTTCCCTTTGAAGACACCTTAAATTATCCTGCTTTCCTGTGCTTGAGAGTTCTCCTGACAGAACTTCTTCTTAGGACATCTTTTCCTTAAAACTTTGGCAAGCAGTAGGGATGGACATAAATACGTACATAATCCTGGGATTGGCAGCCTTGTGGATGCTAGGCACACAAGCCAAGCCTGTCACTGGGAGTTACGAGTATCCCATGAAAATAAGCAGAATCACAGCAGCAGGCAGTGATCTGGTAGTCTGTACAAGGTGGGATTTCTTCTGCCCCTCCTCATCCCCATTTAAGGTTCTTCAAAGTAAAAGATACATTGACAGTATATTTTTGCTGTTTTCATCAGCAGTTCAACTACATGAGTTTCAGCTGGCTAAATATAAATTTTTTGTTGATAACTTGTGTTTTGAGTAGTTGTCACCATTTTTTAAAATGACAAAATCTTGTCATAAAAAACTTGATACCATTAGAAACTCAATATCTACAGAGAAAAGCCCCAATATGAAGTTTGCTCAGGGTATTTCAAAGAAAACATGGTTATTGCAATAAGTGTTGGTCCAAAACACTTCACATGTGGGAAAGTTTAGTTGAAGAAAGAACAGTTCATGCATATAAAGATAGACATCTATAAAAATAGGTATATAACTTGACCATTTAAACTTCTAATCATGAGTTTAAATAGTGAGGTCTAGCTCATTTCCTTTTCCCAGTATTTCATCTGCAGATTTATGGGTATAAACTCTAGGAGAGAGATTCAGTTTACGTGTTCTATCCTGCTCCATCTGGCCTTTTAAGAAGGTTCATGCCAAGGTGGTTATCTCTTGGGATGGCACATCTTCATATGGTGGTGATAGTTTGTTTCCTTTTAAAGTATTTTTCTGTTGGGGTTCTGTGTTTTAGAGGAGCCAATTAAAAGCATGCCCTTGGCAGGACATGGCTAGCTTTTTCAGCATATTATTAGCTTATCAAGGCTGGAACTTGCTAGATAAGCTCTGTTGCAGTATATGCCTATATCATGCCTCTGAGGCTTTTAAATGCGCTGTAACTTAACGCTGATTATCAATGGTATAGTAGTTTCTACACCAGGATTTAAATGCTGGAAGATTTGCCTTTTTACTGGGTTCACTAGAAAGTTATGAAGAATTATATGCCAGAACTTCTTTTTTTTTTTTTTTTCTTCAAGTTTAGGCCTTGTTTTAAGAATTCTATATTGGCTTCATGCTGAGGTCTGTGTGAACACAAATGGGTGAATGAGGAACAAAATCCTGCCATGTGGCAGCCCCCAACAGCTTTGCTGCCCCGGGTTAAGAATTGGGGTGGATGTGTGGGGGCCTCACCTTGTGCAAAAACTGGCCCTGACCCCCATGTAGATGAGCAACCATTGCTCTCCAGTGCTGTTTTGGCTTTGGATGTTGAAAAAAGAGCTGAGTGGTGTGTCCAGGAATAGGATGCTAGAGTTGACTCCACAGCAGGATAGAGATAAGGGACTGGGAAGTGCTGGGTGGCTGCTGCTGCTGGTAATGTACTCGGTTGTGACATCATCTAAGTAAAGGATTTCCAAACCTACGTGTCCAACATGAGGGCATGTTAAAGGATCTTGGGATGTAAAGTATGCATTTGCCACAGCCATGCTAAGATCCTTCAAGCCAGAGGCCTCTTAGTGCCATTTGAATACTTCATACCTTTCTGGTTTTAGTTTAGTTTATTATCTGCTTCCAGCTGAGTCACATGAGTGTAAACAGATCAGTTTGTCTCTAAGCATATGATTCCAGAAAACCAGGAGAGGCAGTTCAGTCCAAATACCATCTGCAGAAACGAAGATTTTAAAACTCGCATAAGGCTGACCAATCTTATACTGCTCCTGTTTACTCTCTCATGTTTTCCTTGAGTAGGCACATCATTTTCTGGCACAAAGTCTAATTTGTTGAATGGATGCTGACATGGCAGCAATGTTCCTCAGCACATCCCAATTTCAAAAGCAAAAAATGGCCTATTTCAAAGTAATGCAGATATTCACAAGCTTGTGTCACCAAAATCAATGTGGAGACATAAACTATAAGAAAAGTTAGTTGTAAAATAGTTTGGCTCCTTGAGAACTTTATCTTCAGACTTTTTCTTATTAACGTTGCTGCTACAGATTTGCAGCCAAAGCAAAATTGGCTATTACTGCCACAAGAGCCAATTCTTCATCAGCTCAGCTCCACAGCAGTTCACAGGACCATTGCCATTGTTCACATTTTCTGTAGTTTGGTCAAGTGGCTGCCTGGTCACAGCACTTCAGGAGCTCAGCAGATGACAGCTCAGTACAGAGGCAATGCTGGAAAATGTCAGCACTTGGAATAGGGACAAGGAGCAAGTTTGGGATTAGGAAGCTGCTAGAAGTGCTGATGAAACACCAATTTCTCTGCTTTTCAGATTTGTCTTTCAGGCTCGTGCTACTCGTGAGGAAGAGCAGATGACTGGTTCTGCCCCTTATTGGGAAAGGCACAGTCACAAAACACAGATGTGTGCAGACATTCTCTGATTCTCTGATTACTGTGGTGAAGCTCACTGAAACAAACTTATGGACTGCAGGTGTACACCTGCTCAGCACTGAGCCCTTGCCTTCAGGCAATAGGATCACAGTCCTCACGATGACTGCCGTGATCTATTTATCCCTGAGCAAATAGTTCTTAATTCCTCTTCTGGATAATGTATGACTAACATTAGTGGGACACCCAATTACTACTTGGAGCACAGTCAAAATTATCTTTCTTACCACTTTGCTTTGCATCCCCCCATTTCTCTGCTTCATTTAAAATTTCCTCTCCCTACATTTCATGGCTTCTTCTAGGCAGGCATGCTGTAAGCATCAGATCTCCTCAGCATGCCAATGTGTCTATCTATTTTGTTCAGGCATTAGTGACAGGATACCATTCATTTCTCTCATCCTACTGCTGCTCTTTCCTTCAGCACTGCCTTTTACAAAAATGCCATACTTCCTGACGTTTCCCAAGGAAGTCTGCAGCCTGCTGTGTTTGTCTGGGGTTAACTTAAAGCACTCTGAAACAGTGGGGTCCTCCTCCCCCCTTTTTTTTTAATCTGGACACTCAGTGCAGTGAGATTTATGTACAAATTGGGATATTAGCGAGACATATCTTAACTTCTTGACTGGAAATTGATTACCTTTGCTTAATGCCTCCAATAATATGACTCAAAACCAGAGAGCTCAGATTCTGCCTTTGGGCTGATCCAGACTATGGAAAAACCCCAAAACATTTAGGATGGAAAGTAGTCCAGACTGTTCTCTTTTTAACACAGCTGCTTGTATTCGAAATAAAATATGATGGCTATCATTTAAAATGTGATCTGTACCTCTTGTGCCTTCAATTCCCAACTCCATCCTGCTGCAGCAGAAAGGGGGAAGGGAAAGGGGAGCAAGAGAACAATGTCTGGTTTGGGAGAGTCTCCATGGTGGTCAGCTGCGGAGTGTGATTCCTAAATTAGAACATCTGCAGTCAAAGCTGAGAAACTTCCTGTGTAGAAGACAGCTGGTTTTCAAAAGTCAGTTTCTGAGCTTTTGAGCCATTTAGGCGCTTCAGACAGTGGGTGCTTTCAGTATGCAAAAGATGTTCATGGTATTTTTGAGTAGTCTGCTTGTCGATGAGCTGCTGCATCGCAAACAAAGCTGCCTAACTGGAGCAGCTTCTTGCAGCAAGGCTTTCAAACAGGTGTCATTGTGAACCAAGATGTGGTGTCAGGAGCCAGGACTGGAGGAATTTAGCTTGTTTTTCAGCCTTAAGTCCAGATTCTGACTAACCCCTGCATGGGTCCTGGTATCCAATGATAAGCTATTCTCAGTCCCAGCTGGGTACACTAAATATCTTCAATCCAGCTTTGTGGGCTGAGGGAGGGAAGAGTGTGAACTGAGTGTGACTGGGATTAGAACCTGGCCCTTAAATGGCTTTATCAAACTTGTGGGAAAGCCATAGTTTTGCCAAGCAGAGGAGGTACTGCAGGGTCATCACACTAAACACCTCCTCCATTTCAAAGCAGAGGAAGGTTTTTGTGTTGGCAATTGCATTCTCCTGACCAAAAAGAAAATGGCATAGCAACCGTCCCTTTTTTGGTTCCTTTCAGGTGCTTGCACATTATGTATTAAGGATATATGCAGGAAAATTTGCTACACTATCTATAGAGTTTTTGTCTTTAATCCATGCAGTTATGGGCATATTGAATTTGAGGATTGACCCTGGTGTTTCTGTAGTTCTGGATTTTCTATTTGATGTGGTTTTGAAAAATAGTAGTAAGCTCTTGCAAAGATCCTTTGTTTCTAACTGCGGCTCATGGATATTCTCCAGGCAGAATGGCAAAACCTGTCCTGAACTTTCTCCTCCTGCTTTCTGTTAAAGATTGGTTGAGCCTTCTTGGTTTACCTTGCATTTGAGCTATGGTGTTGGAAGAAGTCCATTCTGTACACATATAATCAAGGCATTTCACCAAACTTCCCAGTGGCACGTTCCAGCAGAGATTAACTACGGTCAGGTCACTTCAGGCACAACTCACATGTGGCAGTTTTGGGTAGTGAACACGATATTAAACATCTCCTACAGAGAGAATCATGACACAGGCTGCAGTCTCATTAAGTCCCTTGTACTCTCCCATTCTTATTTTGTCCATTTAAATTCCCCCGAAGAGGGAGTATCAGCTTTCCAGAAGAGAAGAAACACTGACTGCTTACTGAGCAACAGCTGAAAGCTATCATTTTTAAACTTACAATTTCTTTTGACATTGAATGCTTATACTGGAAGACACATTTTTCACTACAAACTATTTCTATTTTGCTTTGTAGAGCAGAAGAAATGATTAAAGCAAAAGCTATTCCCAGTTTACAATCACTTCTTAGAGATGGTAATAATAATTGACCTTAGGTTAGTCTCTATATAAATTATATTTGAAATTGTGTAAGTTGCAAAGAAGCACAGACGGACTGTCCCTAACACATATTTTCCGAGAGAAAGTTACGTCAGGTTTGAGTTAGACATGGAGTGAAACTTGCTTTGGTTCTTAAATGCTGGTGCCCCAAACAGAAATCAAGCACTTGTGTCCTATATGTTACAAGTATAATGTTTTGCTAGTCATTAACAAGAAAAGTATTATGCCTAATCTGAGGCTTTTCTAAAGTCTTTTTTTTGGCAATTACACTATGGAAGGGAGCAGCTGAAATAATAATAAAACTTTATACTTGCAGGGAACTTTCATCTGGGAATATCAAAATAATTTATAAGCCTAGTTAAGTCTATCTTGATATTTTCCAAGGATCCTGCTTTCCTGTGGCAATTGGTAAGCCAGTAATTTTGCCCTGGTTTAGCAGAAGGATGAACTGGGGCACAGAAAGGGTAAACAACCCATGCAGGGTTACTGCAGAGGATCATGGAGGGTTAGCCAAGATTCATGCACACAGAGGTCGGGTTTATGTGATGGATTTGGGTTACTTTTTGGTTTCTTATGGTAGGAAGGTTCTCACTGGCAAGAGTCTTTCCCCTATCAGTGTGGAATACCCAAGTCCTAAGGATCTACCTCTGGGTGCTGGTAGCTGCTTGCCTCCCTCCTAATTTCATTCATTCACAAGAGTCACTCTCTAGGTCCCCTTCAGATGCCCAAGCCCCTCTCTTCCTCATGCCAGAAAATTGGGGTCTGCAGCAGGCACTGCCCATCCCCAGGGAGCCCAGCTGGGACATGGAGCACACGAGTGACAGACTCCCAAACAGCCACATTTACAGAGGAGGCAAAGATGCATCTGCTGAAAGCATGACAAATCTTGTTTCTAGTAAGCATCCTGAGCTACCTGGAGAACAGCAACCCTTCAGTTTTAAGTAACGAAGGTCCACCTGCTAATGCTAAATCCCTAGCTGAGAAGAGAGGGTAAAATCTCCTGACCAGTTGAGTATGGGACCACTCTGGGGAGTCTGTCAGCCACCTAAGAGACTTCAAGACGTAGGGGGTAGCTCTGATCTGTGACATCTTCAAGTGTCTTTCTTGAAACAAGATGACCCCTTGTTCTAAACAGCTCCTTTCTGTCTGGAGCTGCAAATACATCTTCTTTAACATGAATATAATTTCACAGGCTATAAATCAAACTATATTTTCACAGGCTATAAATCAAACAACTCTTCTTCATCAAGGGAGAAACGCCCCATCTTTCATGGCAGAGAGGTTGTAAAAGCACAAGGGTACTCCCTGAGCTAGCCCTGGGTCTCTCTGAATGGTCTGGGCTGGATCTGAAGCAGAAGCCACATCGTGTGCTCTGGATAGAGTAATTTTCTGGTTACTCTCACTTCTGCTGCCCATGTGAAATCTAACTGTGAAAGCACTAACTGGGAAATATAAATCTATAAGTTTGTAATAAACCTTTAGGCAGAAGCCAATGCGTAGTCTTATGGATACTTGCAAGAAGAATACAAACTTTATTTGTTCAGTTTCATGTGTGTCAGGCAGAAAGTGTTTTAAGGAATAAATCAAGAGGTGAAAAAAAGGACTCTGCTTTGTACTTCATTGTCAGTCACTCACAAGGATTATTAATTTTTTTGACAGAGGTTCCAATAGTATTTTAAAAAAGCACCTTTTTCCTTTCCGGGATGCAGTATATAGGTCTTTCATAGTAGGAATATCAGAGATTTTCCATCCCAAGCTGTTCATTTTCCTTAAGTGCTGCCTTCTTGCTACAATTTACAGCTGAGATTTTTGGGGAGGAGGCATGGTTTAGAGAGTGCAGTGTAAAGCTATGGAAAGCTGGCAGAGTGTGGGAACTGGTCTGGGACACCAGGACTTTTGCAGGATAAATGAGCTGCCCAGTCAGGTAAGGGGGCACTGAAAATAAGCATTTGCCTTTAAAAATCTGGATTTAGACCACACACCCCAGTTACAAGAGATCTCAAAACAGAAAATAGTGTTTGTTTTGCTGGAAGGTACCATGCTGCTGGTTCAGAACTGAAACACTACTACTCCACCAAAGAAAAGGCAAATCATGTATCTGCATGGCTCGTAGTCAGGAACAATCAGGGGTTTATTTATTTACTTTTTTACTATTATCTTTGTTTTTTCAGTGATTCTGGTCAATTAACATGACTAGATGTACAGATCCCGATGTCATTATTGGATTCCAAAAAAAACAAAAATAGCAGGTGCCCAGCAGACTCACAGATCTTCCAGCAATTTTATTCATTACTGAACTCCAACTTCAAATACACCCAAAGCAAACACATGTACAGAAGGCTTAAATCCAGATCTGTTGAAGGAATTCCAGTTCAGGACATTTTATTAACCTCCAAATAACTGATTATGCTTCAGCTCTGCACATGTTTTGATTTGTCACTGCTCAAAAAAATCAACAGCGCATGCAGCTCAGATGCCTGGTTGAAATATTTTGTGAAAGTGAATGATCAAAAGCAGGTCAAATGCCTCATTCTATCTTGCTCAAACATGTTCAAAACCAGAATAATTCTTAGCATTTGGTTAACTTCATCAATGCTTTCTGTCTTTTTTTTCCCCTGAAATCTCTGTAGAAGAACATCACAATCTGTGAATTCCAGGACATCAACATGTACATACACAAATTAATTGCTAGTTACGATGTGCACAAAACACTTAACAAATCAGTATATTGAAAAAAATCCTTTTATGGGTTGTTACCTGTTGGAAGAGCATTATTACAGTATGAAACTGAGATGTTAGTTTAAATTAGAAGGGAAATTCTCATGCAAAATGAATAATGCAGAGTCTCGCCTTGTGGTACCTGAGACAGGGTTTTGGTGTGAAGGTCCACATGAGCTGGGGATGTTTGTATTAGAAGTATTATTATAGTCTGGCTTTTCTTCAGCAGTTGATTGTGGCAGTGAAGGACAAAAATGTAATCCTTGGACTGTTTCCTAAGTTTCATTCTCTTAATGAAAATTCAGCCAATTCGCAAATAATTTTGCTGCTGTTGATCACAATTTTACAAGATTTTTGAGTGCAGAAGCTCTTTCTGGTATGTGTGCAAAAGTACCTTCAACATGTAGATTTAATGGTTTTAGGAAGAAAGGAATTAAAACCACATACTTTATAATGACCAATGTAACTTTAAATCAGGAAAATTTCGTATGTCTTTGATTCTTTTACCATTAACTCATTTTCCTTGAAATCTGCTATAATTTATGGGAAAACACTAGTCTTTTGTAGAATGACATGGAACTGGGATTTTGTAATCCTTCTAAGCACTATTAAAATGATTTCCCACAGTTGTTGTTTCCTTTAGGACGATTAAATGCCTGTATCATTGTGTCCCATATACACACCAATTGTCTGTAATAACTTGGTTGGCAATCAATGCCTTTTATGGGAGGTTGTTTTTTTTTGTTTAGTTGTAGTCTCACCTTTCACATGGATGATACATCTTGGCTATATTTTTGACCAATGTGTATTTCGGTTTATATGTTTATATGCATATGTGTGGGACTGATTTTTAGTTTGGTGATCACTGAATGTGTGGTGAGACTAATTACTTTCACTGTTTCTTTTGACTCAAATCTTTAAAAAATTTATGGTACTTCAAAGTGACTAACATTTGGTTTCTGTTTAGAATGAAGTTTTGAGCCAACTTTTTCTTTTTCCCCCCTCTCTCTTCTCCCCCTCTCTCCCCCCACAACCTGCCTGCCTAATACCTGAGCCATTTAACCATGTGATTAATGTAAAATAAGGATCACCCAGGATTTCGCTATCTGTAAGATAAATGATATTCTCCAAACCTAATATAGTTGAAGACTTGCTCTTCACATGTGGTGTTTTTCTTTTTCTTCCTCTGAGTGCACTGTATGATCTACACATGAGGGACTAGTGAGTCTAACGCTGTTCCCTGCAAGGTTCTGGTTTGATGATAATTTTATTTTTAGGGCATTGTTATTGATATTGGCTAACATTACTCATAGCCTTTAATCAAAAGGAAGAAGTGATAAAGACATCTTTACGATAAGCCTGTATGTGATAAGCATGAGAAATATGGAAAAAGATTAAAGACCTAGTATCTTGGCCTCAGAGAAAAGAGTCTTTGTCCTGTTAAAAATAAAATTGACCAGATGTGCTCATTTAGGCATGGCAGCTCTCATTTTCTCATCAAACACATCACTGGTTAGGCTTTTAAAATCAAAACCTTAATTTTCACTTTTGAATTTGAGTTCCTATAGCGTTTTTTTCACTGCTGTGTGACCAAGCTATGGAAGGCACTTCAGCTTGTGCCTTTTTTTCTGTAGGTGTATAGCCAAAACAAGCTGGCAATTAAATGTGTCCTTCAGTTCCTCACTGAATCAAGGCATCAAGTGACAAAGTTTGTCCCTTGCTGAGTTATTCCTTTGCATTAACTTCTTTGTAGTTGCACTGAAGTGAGGCAGGTCAAAAAAAAAAAGAAACCACAAACAGCTGTAGGTGCAATTGTCCTATCACTTAACTTGTGCAATCACCCAACCTCTACATCTATTGCTCTAAAAGTGCCTAAGGAGTTAAAAAAACAAACTGATAAAAATTAAAGGAAAAAAATAAGCGAAATTCCAACCAGGCCACCTGCCCCTGCAGCACTCACCCACAGGGCTGCATATGCTTGACACTGTTTGAGGATGAGGTTTGTCAGGAGCAACAGCATCTGGCAGGGAGGATTCTTCATTTGCACATTCAAGGTTTGTGCGGTTAACCGAGCTCTTCTACTTCAGGGTCAGACACAGCTTGTGGGAGCATTTTCTCATTAGGTTTTGCAGTTTAGAGCAGACTGAACATATTGGCCCGCAGGACTGCTGAGAGGTTAAATTTGAGACTGGGATTTTAATAGCAATATTTGCATACAACTGTGTGCTCTGGAATGAAGACTTATTTTTCATTCACCCAGGCAGCTGACTCTGTAGGTTCCTACTCTAAGTACAGAGAAGAAAAGGGGAAAGCTCTAAGAACTACATGTCAGGACAGCAAGAAGCATCTGGACACATCCTAAAATAAGATTTTTGGTATGTACTAGGCACTTATTCCATCACTGTGACTGTATTATGCTGACACCCAGTGAATTCCCAACCTCTTCTGCATTTTTGAAGCAAAACCACAATCCTAGGAGAAGATATATTATTAAGGGTTTTTTTCTCTGGTTTTTTTAATGCAACCATTATCTGCTTTTGAATGTTCTTTAGGGGAAGTAAGGCTATCTTTCAAATGCCTTTTTCCATAGGGTACAACTGTCCTTTCTTGCCTATCAGGAAACATTACTGGCTTTTGCTGGAAGAGTGTAATGAAAGAGCTGTTTGGGTTTTACAAGCTCTTAAAAAATAATTTTATTTAAGTGGAAGCACTTTTAATGCTTTCATATCCTAGATGGGAGTTATCAGTGTTGACAGAAAGCCTAAAGGGGTGGAAAAAATAGTAAATAGCTTTTTAAACTGAAAGATTATACATGTATCCAAGCACCTAGCAGCTCTGAAACTTACAGTTTATCTTCAATCAGTAGGAACAGCCACATGGCCACATCATCTTACCTGATGAAATCTTATTCAATTCTTTACCATTATGCCCCAAGATTATGGAGGGGAGAGGCAGGGAGATGGTTTTATGAATCCTTCAGCAGTGTTTCACATCGCTCATTCCCAAATGGTGGCAGAGCTGGTGGTGGTCTGTGATGCCATGGGCCGTGCTCATTTTGTGAATCAGCACTGGAAGGTCTCCACTGTTGTACTTTAGGTCCCTTCCCATCCCTCAGATTGTCACAGAGCCCCAGTCTTTTCCCTTCACTAGGCTTCTCTGGGCAAAATGCATCCATTGTTGCATGGCAGGCTGCTTGGTGGCCTGCTGCAGTCCCAGGCTGCATGTCTGTGTGATGGTGTGCAAAAGAATAAAGGCATGTAGAACCCGTCACACACCGACATCCAGTAACTGGCCTGACTCCTTCAGACCCTTGTATGGTTAGGAACGGGGGTGAGTAAAGATGAATGGTATCTCTGCTGGTCATTCAAGTACAACAGAAAACTCCCAGGGGGCAAATGAAGTTTGTCTGGCCTCTGCTTCCTAATGACCCTTTTTCTAGAGAATGTCATGCTGAATTTGTAGCTGTGTCCCTCTGTTTAAACATTGACTTTCAATTTATTACTTAAAGGACCCAGCCTTAACTTAGAGATGGGTCATTATTTGCCCTTCCTAATGGTAAACTGAACTGTGCACACAAACATATCAGAAACAGCTGAGGGTAAAATGCTTTCTCGTCTGGCAGCCCAGCACTTTATGCTGGTGTCACTTTGATTAACATAAACTGTCTGTGGCCATGGCAGTTAGAGAAAAGTTTGTCTTCATTACCTGGAAACTCAGAAAGTCAGTTGTTATTGCTGTGGTAGGGCAGTAGGATGGAAAACTGATAGTCTGTGATGCCCCATGTTGGGTGCTGCGTGAGCACAAACCAGAAAGTCTGTTTCCATTTCCTGGTGCTTGGAGCAGAGGGCTCTGGCCTCCTTGGCCACAGACCATTTTCAGGCAGGCAGTAGACATCCTCCAGAAATGTCCAGGCAGGGCTCCTAAGAGCCTGTGCTGACTCAAGGGAAAATCCAGCTCAGTATTAAGCACAAGTGAATAGACAGAGCCCTCTGGAGACAGCCATACTGTTTCCACTTCTTGGTAGGCTTCCTTAGAACTAGGGATATCAATAGGCAATAATATAAATTTATCCAGTAGCTTTTTCCCCTTGTAGGATCTGTATCTCATTAATTTTTGTTGGCTGGAGAATATATCCACTAAATACCTAGTGGATTAAGCCCAAAAAAGTAAGTATGATAGTCTTGGTTTACAAGCTAAGTAGTGTTCCCCAGGTAATCCTTTGCTTTTTTCTCCATCACTTGGTGAAATGGAGCTACATGTAACTAGAAGGGAGTCATGTGGGAATAAAAGCATCCAAACAGCTAAACATGCTGCTGTTGGGAGCATGGAGGTTGGGTTGAAGGACCTAAACAAACCTCATTTACTGCAGATAACAGACTGCATATATTACTGTGTGCATTCAACATTTGCCAGCAAAGTTAGGAGTTTTCTGGCTGATACGCAATTTCTGTTGTTGCATAAGGGATTGCGATAGAAAATCAAGACTGAGCCAAGCTGGTGGAGTTTCGTTCACTGCTGGGATGTTTCTTCTGGTGTGTAACTGTCCTCCAAAATTGAGCCTCTACGCTTATCTAAGTCACAGCTGCCTCTTCTGACCCCACCTCCAGCCCCCACATTTAAATGTGGGAGTGATAACATTAAACAGGCAGAAATGTTTGCAGGTTGGAGTTTTCTTTGGCCTCCTTATATTTACTTGTTTGTTTCCTGATAACGTCATGGTTCTGCTTGGAAATATGTTTGGCTACACAGGAAGAGTATCCATTGCAATTTATGCTTCCTGACCTTTTGTGAAGCTAAAATAAATTGCTTTTTGGAAAGAAACCAGAGGCTCTCCTCTCTGTTCCTTTCAAAGAAATCTGACCTTACAGTTGTTTCTTGTGAAGACAGTAGAAGCTTCTCTGAGTCAGAGAAGAGGAAGCAGGAAAGGGTAAAATTTTCCTATGCTGTCATTTTTTTAAAAAATTCAGATATTCCTTGATGGACATGGGGTTTTTCAAACCTTTTCTCTTATTGACAGGGCTGCTTTGCCTGTCATGCCTTATGCACTTAACTTCTTGTTGCTTTAACTGAGTATCTGGCACCTCCCCAGCCACTGTACATGTGTTGACTCTCCCGGAGCCCTGAAGTGGCTGCTGCTGTTCCCTCTAATGCATATCCAGAAAGGATGAGAAGCCATGCACAGATTGGAGTGAAGTGATGAAGTAAGTGACTGCAAGCCCCTCATAGAGACTTTGCACGAATTCTTGGAGATGCCCTCCCAGCTGCAAGGGTCACAGGCTGGAAGTTGAGCTGCAAGTCCTATACAGCAAGAGGGTATTGCATAGAAAATAGAGGAAATAGATTCTGCCAGCTGATGAGGGGTCATCACTCTGGCACTTTTATGGTCTCAGTGATCACAGAGAGGCATGTTCCAAGCACAGCACCAGCTTGCAGCCTATGCTGCTCAGGGCAGCTGCTGGAGCCTGGAGGTTCAGGTACTGTCAGTGTAGGCCTAGAAGTGCCAGCCAGATAAGCTCTGATGTCTTCTCTGTGCATCTGATTTCAGCTCCAGCTTTTCCCAGGGAGTGCTCAACTCTGTCCAGGAAAGAAAGCCAGCTGACTTACATATATAACCTTTTGGTTTTTCGGACTAGGCATGTGTGTTTGGAAGAAAATGACAAGCTCAGGTGGCCAGTGACTGTGAAGTTCTCAGTCTTAACCACATGTCTACGTCTTATCAAAGTCTGAGGCTCAAGGTTGTGTAAAGTATTTTTAGATTACTCTCTAAAATGAATAAGTAATGAGCTATTCTGCACATTGTTAGGGAAAACAATGCTGTTGGAGGAGATCAGGTAGGGTTCCTCTCTGAAAACTCTTTTTAACAATGTGATACAATTTATCTGAAATTTGGGGAACAGCTGGGGGCAAGGGGAGAAACACCCTTCCCTTTGGTTAACCTTGCTCGGGAAATGTGAATCACTGAACTAAATAAAGTTTGTAAAAGATGCTCTGAAAATACTATGCTACGCCCTATAATTCAGCCAAGAATGAAGGAGGCGGGAAAAGAAAACATCAAAAGTCCCTGCTTTTTTTATATTGCTTCCTGGCACATTTCTCTTCCCCCTCCCGCCTCCCCATCTTCTTTCTGGTTTTGTTTTGTTTCATTTCTTCTTTTTTTTTCCCTCTATTTTAAAAAAATCCTTTTCATTTTGTAAGGCTGGTACCATAATTTTAACAACAATCCTGTTGTCTACCGATGACAACAATGAGAAATGCTGAAGGAGAAGTGAGTCCTGTAGGGACCAGAGGACAACAAAGACAGTTTTCAACGTTTTTATTAGGACCTCATGATGTACACATGAAAAATTAAGTTCAGAATATGAACTGCTCTTCAGATGGCGCCGTTTAAATCTGGAGGATGTTAACATTCCTGCTGCATGACAAAGGTCCCCCACCCCCTGTGTCGATACTCATCCAGCTCAAAGGGGCAATAACATCTAAGGATGAACAGAGGCTGGGCACCAAATCCTGCTTGAAGGCTACCTTCACAGACTTATCTTGGGATTTTCTAGCATCCCCTTGCCAGGGTCAGTTTGCCCTTGAGGGCTAGGCTGCCTAGCTCTAGCTCTTTGCAGTGCTCCAGCTGTTTCACCATTTCCACACATTTGGATGCATGCTTTGGTAGAGAGGATTATTAGCGGTAGAGGAGGAAAGGCAGCAGGAAAGGACCTGTCCCTAAAGTGTGGAAGCAGGGGTTTCGATGCTGTTTAAACAGCCACTTGTGTAGTCAGGTGACATCATGGGGAATGAGTGTAGACTGTTTGCATGGACAAATCAGTCTGTGGTACCCCCGTGCTGACCTGAGTGGACACTGGGAGCTGGTAGTGGCACATGGTGGCAGGGTGACAGCGGGCATTGGGAGGCCCTGGGCTTGTTCCCCCAGCGCTTGGGACAGCCGAGTGCAAAACCCATCCCTTCAGTGTCTGACATTCAGTCTTGCCTGTTCAATAGAAGTTTAGCAGGGGGAGCATGTGTGGTGCACTTGAACAATATTCCTCTGGAGCGTGCCTGAATCTGCCCTACTCTCCTAACTGTGAAGAAAGCAGCAAAAGAAACGGAGCTGTCTTATTTTCCTATCCTTTCTAAAAAGCCGTACTGCTGGGGGAGCCACTGCTGCTCTGCCCTCTCCCTGGCCCTGACGGATGCCTTGTGGGTAGCTCGGAGGGGTTAGGACCCAGGGGTGTGCAGCCTCCTGGGCTTTGCAGGGAGGTGGCAGCTCTCCCTGCCAGGGAGGCACGAAACCAGCTCGTCATCTGCTTTTCCGTCTCTGTTTTGCTGCCTGACCCCTTGCCCCGCCTCATAAAAACAAACATGTGCAGCCTGACTTCCAGGTGCTTTTACTGGTTAAACGCCCATCGCAGCAGATGCAGCCAGGGGAGGGCTGGGGCCTGCTGCAGGATGGGAAGGGAAGGAAAGGGAAGGAAAGGGGGTTTTCTCCCCAGGCTGCCGAGCTCTGCAGCCACTATTTAGCCTGAGGGCTCAGGCACTCCCTATGGAGCACTAATGACCTTTGGGTCTGTAGCTTCACTGTCCCCAGACCTGGTGCTTTTCCATCTGATTCCTGCTATTCCCTTACATCCCTGCTGGCTGTTTAATAGCAGTCAGGGAGTTTCAATGAAGCTGAGGTCACTTTGACTCACCAAATGTCACTGCTTCTAAACTGGAACCAGACTGAGTTGAGGGTTGTGTTTCTGCTGGGGGGAGCAATGACAAAGTGTCCTCTGACTCCTCGTCAGATGTTGATCACGAGCCCACAGCCTGAGCTCAAGGTTTACTTTGTGTGAGGGTCAGTCTCTGCAGTATATTTATGAACATGTCCCTGAGTGGACTGCTTTTCTTTAGATGTGGGTTTTATGCCAAAATCCTTATATATTTTGTGGGGTTTTTTTGTGTTTGTGTGTACTCATCCTTAGTGTGTACCTGAAGGTGCCTGACGTGCCCAGCCTTTGAATCACCCTGTCTCTGTGAGGAATATGTATGAGCACTCAGTAGCCGAGCATGAGCAAAGAAACTTCTATATATCTTTAAGGTCAGCTGAAAACAGATGATTTCTGACAATTGCTTGGCTTGCAGATCTGCTGGTAGCACCAAGACGCTGTGGCCAGTTAAGTACTACTGAAACAACCCCCGAGTCTGGCTGTGCTTCACTCTGTGGCTCTGGCTCCATTGTGCTGTCAAGGAGCACAGCCTCATGCCAGGAGAGCTGCCCCAGGGACTGCTGAGCAGCAGGGCACTGCCCTTGGTCTGTGGAGACAAGGCTGGAAGCTGCCCTTCAATGCAAAGCCCAAGTGCTCTGCTGAAGTGATTATGTTGCCCTTCTAACCCCTCACCCTTTTTCTTTTTTTTTTCTTCCTCTTCTCCTAAGAAAGTAATGGGGGAAAGTTTGTGAGAGAATAGTGTTTGCTGATCTTGTGCAAAGCATGGTGACAAATGATGGCTGGAGAAGCATGACAAGCCATGTAAACTTGTGCTAATGGAAACCCGTGTGCCAGCTGAGTGTTTATTCAGGCCTGTCATTGTCAACAGAGACCCCTTTGCAAATATTGTTTGTAGTAACAAGTGCACCGTGAAGGAGAATGTACTTTGAATTCTATGTATTTGCCTCTTTGAAAGAAATTTAAAAAAAAAAAAAACATTACCCCATCTTGACATGGAATAATGGTAGTAACTAAATACCTCCTTATATGTCTGCATATTTTGGATTTAATCAGCCTACTTTTCAGAAATCAAACTTCCTCTTAATTGCATTGTTCTTATTGGTACTGTTGAACACATGTTACTGTCCCAAGGGTATGTATCCAGTTTGTCACCTGCATCTTTTGATAGCCCTGACTGAAGCAGGATTAAAAAAAGAAACAGACAGCAGTGTCCCAATGCTTTTACTCTGCAGAGCAAGAGGTAAGAGAGATTGTTGATCAGAATGTCATACTTATTCTTGTGGCCTTCCAGCAAAATGTTTCTCAACTAAACAAACAATAGTGAAAGTTCATTTTGAATAGAATTCACTGATTTGTGGTTATTTAGACAAAATACATAAGAATTCTTAAACAAAGAATAAACAAAAGCATAAAGAAAACACTAAATTTTATTTCAAAACTGCATTAGACTGTACTGTACCCATTCTGTAGAAGTAGGAGAGAAATAGCCAATGAGTTTTGCTGATCTTTGACTGAATTTATCAGATATACCTTTTTGCCCTTTTTAAAAAATAAGAATATCCTACAGCTGTAAGTTTTTGCCAGCCTCGTGGACCTATATATATATCAGTGAACTGGATACCAGTTGACTGAGACTGAGAAATCAGAGACTCAGAAATAGGACTAGATAACTAGGATAACAAACTTCATCTACATTTGGCAATTTAGAATAGCATCCAAGGTTTGCCTGTTGGATCTCCTGAGCTGCATCACAAAGAAATGAGTGTGTGATGGCACACACTGGAAATTTGGGATTGGTCTCTTTCTAATTCCACTCTGGCTTTCTGAGACACCCAATTTCATCATGCCTCAGTGTCTTTTACTTAAAAACCCCAAAACTCCACACTCAGCAGTACTTTCCTCAAAAGGATCCTGTGAAATTGAATTGCTTTAAAATTCTTGGGGACAGTTTTGGAGAGAAGATCCCTTTGAAGATCTGCATCTGCACAATGAAGCAGGGATTAGGTTAAACGGTGAACATGGCCAGTGCAGTGATCTTTGAGCTGGGAGAGAGGAGTCCTGACACAAATGTTGTCTCTTATTTCCTGGTTCACTGGTCTTCTACAGACATTGCTGCTGTACCAGGCTGCCAGTAACATCCCCTGCACATCTCAGGTGGAGCTGATTTAGGGGCAGGCAGGAATGTATTTGGGGTATGCTGGCTCACCAGCCAGACCCCTCCCCAATGTGACTTAAATCCCAAAGCTGCAGCAGAAGCTGTGGGGAGGCAGTGCTGCAGTCTGTTGTATGAGATAAAGTTTTAATCTCTCCTGTTTCCCTTGGCACTCCTGCTGGCTGGGCACACAGGAAAAGCCTTCAAGTCGTTTATGCATCTGGCATTTTTGTGTAGCCTTGGGAGGACCCTGCTTACCAGGCTCTGTTCTCTGGTTCAATAGAAACAACACTGAGTTTGTGAGCCTCTCAAGAGTTTAACTCCCTGTTACTTGGAAAAATATCTGCATCAGATTCTCTTAAGGTCCTCTGTAGCTAAGCTTTATGGTTGGCTGTTGAAGCAATCTAAGAGGTAAAATATAAAAATCTGCTCCTGGAAAGAAGTGGAAATGGAAAGAAATTATACGTTTGAGTAAATCGGGGAGGGAATGTGCAAAGTAATTTAAGCCAGAGCAGTTTAAGCATTGAACAGTGGATGGTGGAAGATTTGCTCTAAGTGTCTCCATTTTTCTTTATCAGCTTCAGAAGTGAGCAAATTGCTGACATTCGGTTCAAAAAGTATATGCCCAGACCTCTGCAGACAATGACAAACTCTTTCAGATGCTACTGACCTCACAATCCAAACTCTACCAGCTTTATCTGTGTTTAAATACCGGGCCTGCTAGCAAATTGCTTGACAATGTTTCCTGGCCAGAGCAGGCAGTAATTAATTGATTTATACATGTTTACACTGGACAGAAACTAACCCCTTGTTAGAAAGAACCATACATGAAAATAGTTATGACAAATAGTCTGGACTCAAAGAAAGACAGTACCTTAAGTCACCTAAACAAAACCTCTTGTTTCCTTTTGTTTCCATCAAGAGGTATCTTTGAATTTTTACAATGAAGCATCTTGCCAAGATCCCCTGGTTTCCATGACTCGGAGCTGTGGGTCAGCAAGCAGCATAAAGGTACCAGCATTGCTCCCTGCCCAGGCCAGCCTGCCCTGACACAGGGTGTGCTGTCAGGGTGCATCATTCCCTGCACGTGGCTCCAAGGGCTCTGTGTTTCCAAATGGCCCAGTGATGGAGGGACAGACAAACCTCACTGGGAGACCTGGCCGTGCCTCTCAGTTATGCTGCAGAGGCCCTTGTAAGCACAGCCCCGACTCCCTACTCTTGCTCCACAGCACTTCTTGAGCTGCTTTGACAGTGCAGAAGAATAGAACATTGCAAGGCACCTTCAATAGCCAAGCACATTGCTACCGAAAGCCCAGTTTTATTAAGAACCTTTAAAATTCCCAGGCTAAAAACAGATGTGCTTTTCTAAAGGTGCTTCTGCTGAAAGGTTAATTTTGTATTAGTTACCATCCAGGAGAGAAATTATGTCATCAGTGTACAGTTAGTAATTTGTCTCTAGAAGGGTTAAGGCAAAGAAAACTCTGAGTCATTAGAAAGGAATAATTCCTTTATTTGAAGCACACATGAAACAGGAGTCCGGATGGCAAAGGAACAAAGCCTCATTCTTTCATGTGCATTTGCTGAACGCCTTGGTGTCTTAGATAAAGGACAAGTATCTACTAGTGGATTAACATTATGAAAAAGTCAGGATTAAAAAAAAATAAATAATTCTCAGCCAGGCTGTGTAATTGAAACTCCATAGCAGTTCAAAAGCTTCGGCCAGTAAGCTCCTGGCCACCAGCTAATTCATGTATTTTATGACAAGAAGGCAGAATGCTAATTAACAGAGCAGCATATGGAGGGGGAGAATGAGAGGGCTGCGTGGATATTCAGTGACAACCATCTGAACTTCAGAGGCAGTACAGAGGGCTATTAATGCACTCCCTTGCCCTGTCTGAGAGTGCTGACCTCACTTCTAATCCTGCCCCTCCAGGGTACTTAATTTCCAGCATTGCTCAACCCAGTCAGGCCTGTTTAACAGTTTCTTTTCTGAGTTAGTCTCTTTGAAGAGGCCCTATTTTCTGTTCAGTGACATGAAAGAGATACTGATGTTGATTATCAAAGGCATGTGCTCCAAACCACCAAGCGTCTAATGCCCAGGGGAGGTAATATTATCTCTGCCTTCAACATTTACATCCTCCCGCCAAGAAAGATGTGGTGGTTAACTAGCACATCTTTTTTCCTTCCTACTAATTTTACATGAGCTATTAATCAGAGGGGAAAATTAACTAATTCTTCAGCTTGTAGGTCATGCTAGGGCAGCACTCTCATCTAGATTAAAAGGATTGTGGACCGGTGCAAAGTCAGCTGTGCTGTTCCTTGGAGCCAGACAGGTTTATGTATGGTCTTTTTGCTATATTGCACCAAAGTAGTTTCACTGCAAGTCTGGCCAGTGGCTGCAAACCTTAGCCCAAATGCACAGCTGGAGGGCTGCCTACCCCACCTACTCCTGCTTCTGGGAGGAGTCTGCTCCACCTACCAACTGCCAGGATAAAGATCAATCAACATCTGCCTGCTTGCTGTGAACAGGAAAAAAAAAATCTCTCCTGAAGAAGGAGCTCTTGGGCATTCACCTTCTGATGAAGAGGGAAGCCCTCTCTACCAAGCAGTCATAATTGCCTGAGCTTTTAACCCAGAAATCCTTGAAACTACACTGTGGGTAGGTAGATCTCAGAGGTAAAAAAAGGGAAGCAACTGCTATCTTAAATGAAACTATTGCTCAGGGTTTCTTTCTTTAATGTTTCCCTGCTCACCAGCTGAGGAAATTCATTTGATGCAGGGCAGCAGAGAGAGCTGTGGCTCAGCATAATTGCATAAAGCACTGACAAATGACACCATTGCTGAAACTCATCTCCTGAAGCCAAAGTGATTGTGCATGTGCAGCAGCAGGTCCTCTCTGGTGCAGTGATGCAAGTCTCGTCCCATCATGTGGCCCTCACTGTCCAGCAGCTATACTAGGCATGCATGTATATTATCATGCTTTTTGCTATGGATTCTGTGGTCTGGACTCCATGGCTCAAGAGGTTTCCTCCAGCTTTGTGTCAAGTAAGATTACACAGAACCAGAGAGTTTTTTCTTGAGATGGAAATTGAATCCTAACCTCTCGCCTTGTGCTTCTCTGCATAACTCCCCCCCATCTCTTTCAAGGTATATTCTAATTTGCTAGATGACAAAAATAAGCAATCCCAGAAGGCCAGAGGAAACTGTTTAGCTGAAGTTTAGCTGGATCAGCACTTCTTCATCTTTTCCCCATCCTAAGATCTTAGAAAGAATACTGCATTTGCTGAAATTTTTAATTTAAAAGATGCACACAAATCCATACTAAGGGATTTCAAGATACTGTGTGCACTCATAATGAAAACAATGTAGATACAGTCACTTAATTTTAAATTTTTATCGGTGATGACATTTTGAACTAAGGGGCTTTAAGTTGACAAAAATGGGTCATATAAGCATCTAGACAGATTTCTGGCAATTTAAATGGGCCAGGTACTCTATTTTGAGCCGAATACTAAAAAGTCTGGTGAAGGGTATCTAATTTCTGTCCAGTGAAATATAGCCATGTGAGTTTTTATAACATTTTACAAATATATTGTATCAGGACACTGACTACACACTTAGAAAAGTGTTGTTTTAACAGTGTCTGAAAATGGAATGAACACGAGCTACTATTGATCCACTACTGATGGATCCATTGTGGGCATCTGTCATCAGTTTGTCTGTTGGGTTTTTCTTTTTATAGAGATGTAAATGCACATACAATATCTCATGTAATTATTGCAGCGGAGCACACGTGAAGGACTTCTGGCAATAGGAGTATCTGATCTGCACGTGTTCTTGCTGCGGTGCCAAGCCTGGGCAAGTCTTTCTGCTGCTTACTTGTGGAGCTGCCCTCGCTGCATGCAAACCTTAGACATTCACTCTCTGTAAGAGCTGGCCCCAAGTATTTTTGAGGTTTTTCACAAAAATTATTTTGACTGAAAGAACAACACTTAGCTCAAGACTTTCAAGCCTTTGCTATCATTTTTGCTTTTGTCCTTTATCTGGCATGCACAATATGGATAAAAGCCTCCTTTGGCACTCTTATGCGGTTTTCAGCTCCATATTGCTACCAGCTAATGAGTAATCCCTTCATTAGTGAATTGCTAATGAGATTCTGCTAGGAAACACAGAAATAACATGTAGGAGCAAATGTTTCATGATATGCCTTCAAAAAGTGCTTGGATTTGGTCTTCCAGAAGACGATTTTAGCAGTGTTTTCCTCAGTCTTAATTAATCCCAGAATGAAAGAGCACCGAGCTGTGTTCAGACAGTTCCGTTGTGATCAAGACTGATTTTATTCAATAGTGTGTCTGCACATAATAATACATTTTATGATGACTGTGCTTATTCTGCCAACACTTAGCTCTGGAACAAAGGACAATGGCAGCGGTGTATGAAAACATGTGTGTAAAAGCCCTTTACTGATGAGATCTACACTGGACATCAAAAAAAACAGGACCCTTTACACAGGAGGAAAAAAAAAAAAGATTGCAGTTTTTATCTTGATTTGGAAACCAAGTGTTCTGGCTCATCACCAGCATCAGACTTCTGCTCTTTTATGCCTCAGCCTCTGGAAAGTCCAGCCTTGGACTGAGGCCACTGGGTAATAACTGGAGGCTGCCATTGATCCAGAAAACAGGAGGAGCTGACATAATGGCAGGGCTAGAGCTAACCAGACTAAATGAAACTCTGTTCCTCAATCGTGACTTGGAGAGGGCCATGGAAAGAGCTAGCAGATAGTCCAGTCTCATGCTGAAATCAGGGCAGGCTGAACTGAATATCAAGTGTTGGTTTTGAGCTGGGTGATGTGTTTTCACAAAAATCTCATTTCTCACTAGGAGCGTTGGTCTTTGTTGTAGGATGTTCTTATATTTCAAACATTCCTTGTTCCAAGCAAAGGTGAGTAACTTTACCTCATTTAAATTTCATATGTTACAAGTAATACCTATATGTTGTCCGATCCAGCTTATTCCACTTATGTCCTCCTGTGTATATAAACTCTGAATATTTTATGTAACAAAAAAAAAAAAATTAAATGCTTTAGCAATTTATCTCGCTTTGGTTGTTTTAGACTAGCTGTGAACTAAGCTGTTAATATATTTAGCTCTTACATTGGCAATGACAGAGCTATAAAGAAAAAGACTACGTTTGCAGCAGCATTGCCAACAACATATGTGTTTGCTCTTGTCATTTGACATAAAATGAAAAATTTTTACAATAGGCAAGCTGTGCAGCTCTGATTAGCTATATCCAGTTATCTCGAATAATCTTCTACATTAAGCCTGTTTTGAAAATGGAGACTTTTAAGAGGAAGTTGTTGGTTTCAAGGCCTTTGGCTTCATAGGAGTCGAACTCAGGAACACACCAGCATTTACATTTCAGTGACAGTGGTACCATTTTGTTGGGATCTTCTCATGTCTTATGGGTGAGATTTTCTGAAACGGTTTAATTTTGTTTCCTTCAATTTCAACACTCAGCTCCTGATCTCAGAACCACTGGAGTCCATGGATCTTTGCCCACATTCCCCAGGTATAATTGGGTATATGTGAGCCTGCTGTGAGCAGGCTACATGGTAACTTCATGAATACTATGCAGACCAAACTTGATTAAAGGCTTCTAGTAAAGTGGCATTTCTAATATGCTGTGATACATACCACAGTTAGACTAATATGGTCAAAATACTTCCACTTTTTAATAATTTGTCTTAAATACCCTGGTTCTGGCTGTGATAGAGTTAATTTTCTTCTTAGCAGTTGGTACAGAGCTGTGTTTTGGATTTAGCATGAGAATAATGTTGATAACATGCTGACGTTTTAGATGGNAATAATGTTGATAACATGCTGATGTTTTAGATGTTGCTAAGTAGTACTTAGTCTAAATCAAGGACTTTTGAGTGTCTCATGCTCTGCCAGTGAGCAGGGCCATGGGAATTGAGAGGGTAGCATCACCAAAACAGCTGACCTGAACTAGCCAAAGAGATATTCCATACCAGAGAATGTCATGCTCAGCCTATAAACTGGGGGGATTTGGCAGGGAGCCACCTACCACTGCTTGGGGTTGGAATGGGTATTGATCAGTGGGTAGTGAGCAACTGTGTTGTGCATCATTTGTCTTTCTCTCTCTTTTTCATTACAGCTATTATTGTTCTTACTATTATCACTAGAATTATTAGTATATCTTATTTTGTTTGAATTATTAAACTGTTCTTATCTCAACTCGCAAGTTTTACTTTTTTTCCCCATCCTACTCCCCACTGGGAGGTGGGTGTGTGTGAGCCAGCAGCTGCATGGCACTTAGTTGATAGCTGGGGTTAAACCACAACAGGGCAGCATATAGATTTTTCCACTGATGCAATTTCCACTATGAAGTTGAGCCAGCTGGCTGATTTAGGCCCATTTTTGATCACTTAGGTGTCTATGAATCAGCTGGTTAATTATTACCAGTGCCAACACTACCCCTTTTGCCAGTGGGCTGTGTAGCTGTGAGCAATTAGAGAGGACATTCAGGCAGAGTATGATCTTCCCTAGAATGAACTCATGTTTTGTGGAAGCTCCGTGTCAGTTTTTTCCTTCTCCATTCCCATTTCATATAATTCTTGAGCTCAAAGGACATCCAAACTATAGGCTCTATTCATCTTTTTCATTATAGCCTTGCCAGTGACCAGCATCCTGGAAAGTGTTTTGTAGTTTATGGGAATGTAATGATGTTTAAAGAAGCCACAGTATTTTATCCTGATGGTGTCAGCTCTCTGTGTTGTGAAATTTTGCTGTTGGTCTGCTCAGTATTATTAAACAATGCTCAATTCTTTTATACTCTGGAAGGGACAGTAAATGGGTTTATTTTTTTAGTATATTGAATTGCTATAAGAAGTGCTGGGGGCAAGTCCAGTCTCAGAGAACATTCATCCACTGCACTCTCATGTGCTAAGTTCACAACTGTGAAGGACATCTGTGCTACTTAAAATCAACAGCTGTTGTTACCTTAAAATAAGGTAGGCAGTTTCCTCCATGTTATTTTCTCCTGACGCCAGAATTTTCCCATATTTATTCATATGATAGTAAAAATCCATCAAAATTAATTTCAATTACAGTGCTGCTTTTTTGCTGCCCTCCTTTTCATGCCAAGCCTTCCTGCAGAATTCTGTCAGTTTCTTTTATAGGATTTATTCCCCCAAATATACTTAAGAAGGTGGTTTTAATGTTCCATACTAAAAATAATTATTTTTCTGAGGCAGCTTTCCCTATCCTTATATTGCCAGAGAGAGATACACAAAAGCATTATATAATTTAATATAATAACTGATCTGGATAGTCCTTCTCCTTCCATTACACTGCTCATCTGAGCTCAGCAACCATCAGAGAAATGCTGGTGGTCTTGAACATGAACTGCTATGTCTTTCCAGCTGACAGCTTTTGAGTGGAGGCACAGTTGGCCCAATACCTCTTTTCCTGGGCAGGGTTTTCGCATGCAAAGCAACAAATGCAACCTGTGGTCAAGGAGAAATGTAACCATTCTCAGTCAGTTATTTCATCCTTACGCAAACATCTTTCAACACTGCTGTTCTGTACAAGACGACACTTGGATGGTTTCAAACAGATCTGTTATTGTCATTCTGATTATGGCACAGCTGAGGGCTTTGATCAGCACAGTAGGCAAAAAGACTGCTGGCAGAATGGAAAAGTCATTTTTTAAAAAAAATGCTCCAAAAATAAAAGGCTGCAAATCCAAATTTAATCTTCTAAGCCCTGAGCTCCCCTCAATAACTCCCAGTTATGACCACACATCTTGAAGAAATAACGTTACATATCAACACAGGAACCAGGAATATACTATCGTATTCCATTTGTAAATCATCTTACACCTTGCAGTCCTATTCCCACCTCCAAATCTCTACTGAGTTGCAGAGTGCAAAGAATAAAAGGCACAGTAACACAGTGCCTCCTCCTGTGTGCTTGCTTATTAGAACAGGGCTCATTCCTTGGCTGTGGCACAAATGAAGATGTGCTCTTATGTTGCAGTATGGAGCGAAAAGGAGTCCCCAGGCAGGTGCAAAGGGAAGCCGTTTATTGATGGCTTAAGCTCCCTCTTCTAATTTTGCCACTGGTTTACCTCAAGAGGAGTTGTGTAAGAACGGAGGGGAAAGCTCCTTTGCAATCATACACTGAATGTGGGAAGTGCCTATAAAGTGAAGATCTGGATGAGTGCAGACTGTGGGATGATGCAGTGTGACCCCAAGCAGGGAGTGGAAGACAACTTGTTCCTGCTAAAGCCTGCATATATTAAACATCTTCTGGTGTGCCCATGTGTGTTAAACCACCATCAAACTCCTAGAGAAGAAAGGGATGTCATTATGTAATTCTGCCCATATCCTAAACCAGCATCTGGCCCTGGTAATGAACACTTTTCCCCACCGTGAGCTACAAGAGGCTTTTCCTGCTGTGTCTTGAACTGAGGCTACTGCAAAGCCATACTGCTGTGGGAGCAGAGCTGAGGAGTTGCCTGCAAGTTGCCTGCTGTTTCTCCAGGGTAGGCAGGATCAAGCCCTAGTTCCAGTGGAAGAAAGGCAGTGGGGCTTCTCTTATGGTAGGTCTCCCCAACTACACGAGGCAGAACAGCAGCTTCTGTATAATCAGCTCTTCCACGAGCCACTAGGCTATTTGTCAAGCTTTTTTTCTTGGTTTTATTCTGCCTGTGACCCCATCTCACTTGCCATTGAAAGAAAAAGCCATGCAATCCTTTTCCTGGGTCAGAGAGTACTCCTGCAATGCCCCACAGCCTGTTTTTTGCTGCAGAAAGCCCTCCCTGACTCAGTGACTTGGCAGCAGCCAGGGCTTTGCTGGTGACTGCTCACACACCAACTACTCCCTGCAGCTGCCTCAGGAATCGTCCACTTGCTTGGGGCTGAAACAACAGTGTCAAGTTAAAGTAGCCTCTGCTCAGTCCCCAAATCCACATGGAGGAAATTGTGAGAGGCAGCCTGGCCTGTGGAACGTGCCCATGGCGTGTGCTTGCATTTGCTAGCATGACAACAGTCCTGCAGAGGCTTTGAAACACTTTGGGGGCAGTGAGGGAGGAGGCATTCACACTTGTGCTGCTCCTGCACTTTTTCGGTTGAGAAAGATTTCATCACAGTGCGCACAACAGAGCAGGAGAAAGCACTGGTCATTTCAAGCATTTTTGCAATACATTCATGTGATTCTTAGCAGGACGAGGACTCTTCTCCTTACTTGACCTGTTGTGCCCCATTGCATTACATTTGACTTTGCTGATGAGCACAAGGAGCATCTCTTGTGAGCTGGCATGCACCCCAATGTTGTGGCTAGAAAATCTTCACAGGTTCCTTCACACTCCTCCTCTCCCCTCCTCCATCTGCCTGAGGGGACTAGGGCCGGGCAGGCAGGGAGGGAGGTGGAAATGACCAAGGAGGAAGAGGAAGCACAGCTGAAGAAGGCAGAGCTGGAAGACTGGCACAGGAAAGGGGAATATGAAGGCAGAAATAGGAGGGTCAAACAAAAGGGTTTTGAGAAAGGAGAAAGGAAGGAGGTAGAAATAAGAAGTGATCCTTTCTAATCTGCATGTTCCCCAGGCCAGGAACTATACCTGCCCCTGTGATTGCATGCTGTCCTTCTCAGGTATTCTGAGTACTGCTGTGTCAATTAGACTTCTGAGCACGGTGGTGGGAACCAGGGGGTGGAGGGGTGCAGCAGTACTTGGTAGCTTCTCTTTGCTAGAGACAGGGTGATACGCAGCTGTTTGCAAAATCCTTTGCATTATTGAGAGCTTTCTCTCAGGTAAAGCTGTTGCCTACAGCTAAGGTATGGAAAGACAGTATGAGTGTGCCCTTTGGAAAGAGAGCTCAATAATGATAGAGGAAAGGAAAATATATATCATAAAATGAGATAATGCGTGTCACAGAACACCTTAAAAATCCTGTGCTGAGTTGCTGATGGCACTGTTGTTCTGAGGAGGGTTCATGACCTTTACTGATCATAGGCTTCCTCCTCAGCCTTCTTCCCAAATTTATGTATATGCGCCTGCTCTGTATTCAGCAAGCTGAATGAATGAATAAATGAATGAATGAAGAATGAATGAAAAAAACAGTTAATATGTGGCATGAAATGCTAACCCAAAACTTTCATAAATGGATTCCAGTCTATAACTGTCCAATTAAGAAACTGCAGCAGCTTTACAAACCAAGTGATACTAGACTTGGGCAAGCCAAGTGATCAGAGGTACAGCCAAGCCATAGTGAAACAAGCCAAAAAATGAGACATCAGCCAACAAAGCTGACTAAATATGTAAAGTATGAAAAAAAAATAAAATACATAATAGATATGCAAGATCACTGTGGCCGCCAGGAAAAGGTGCCAAAATATCCCTGCTGGCTTTGGTTCCCTTGGCTTAGATCTGCATGCGGATGCTGAGCTGAGCCCAAACGAGGCATCAAGCCTGAGCCTGGCCTGCTCCTTCATTGGCTCAAGAGCTCATCCTTGACAGACTGTGTGAGCTGTGTTCACTATGGAGATTTGCTTGTCCATAGGGAAAAAAGCAGAAAAGTCTGACCTGATCTCCCCTCATTGCCTCTGAAATGAGGCCACCTTTCAATGTTGCATCAAGATCACTCCCACTGATGTTATAACACTAATTTCTGTTCCTCATTTTTCAGCTGTGATCTGATTCCTGAGAGCTAACGCTCCTGGAAGCAGCCAGGTCTGCTTTCATTTGTGGTTCTTTCTCCCCTGCAAAAAACACGATAGATTTAGAGAGGTGTGGAATGTATGGTGAACGCTTCCAAAGGCTGAACGTACTCCAAATATCATATTGACGCAAATGCATTTCATTAGTGTTTTTGATTTCTTTAACGAGATTCTTCATCAAGGTCTGTAGATGGGAGTAGGCTGGTTTTCTCTGAAGTATTTTGCTCAAATACTTATGCATTAGGGCATGTGTTTTTCTCTACACAAACAGGGATCCTCTGTGGGGTCAACCTGCACTGAAAGGTGGTAACTAGATGCCATCCTCTAATGATTTGGGTCAAGGATTTGGGAGGTACTCAGGATATTTGATTACTGTATACAAAACTATTGACCAGGTCCGTAACCACAAATACCAACAAGTAAAGAAATTTCCTATATATCAACAGTAAAGCTGAAAAGCAACAGTATGTCAGCTTTTGAGATTTACCTGTCTCTGGAGTCTCTCAGCTTTGTGCTCCTTATATTTACAAAGGCTTTGTATGAGAGAAACTAGTGACTTAAAAGTAGATACGAAGAGTAAAAAAATATCTGAATCAGCAGTGGAAAGCTCTATGGAGTGTTTCCATTGCCAACAGTGGCTTTTTGGACCAAGGCTTTCCTGAATTAGAAGTTAGTCAGAGACACAATGTTTGGCTCAGAATACACACTTCAAAAAAAAAANNAAAAAACAACATACAAAAAAAAAAAAAAAAAAAAAAGAAGTATTCATTCAGATTTGATGATATGCAAAACAAATGTTAAAATTATTAGGATTACTTATGTGATAATTGTTTTTCTTCAGGGCAAAACAGTAATTTGAAGAAACCAGAACCATGACTGATCTTTTGGTTCGTAATTACCTTTATGGATGCACAATTGCATATTTGGCTCTGGCAATTGAAATTGTTCTATTTGCTTTCCTTTGTGCATGTTGTCTGTAATTACCGCATCTGAGCACAGAAGACTCTATGTTGTTGTTTTGTGAGACCAAAAGGATGAGGCAGCCTGTGGTTTAGTTGCTGGATAATTTCAAAGGCATTTTGAATACAACAAAATTCCTAAGGAATTGCCTGCTTTGTTGAGTTACTTTTATTATATTTCTTCTCTCTCTCTTTTTTTTTTTTTTTTTTTTAAACGTGTTCTTAAGGGTGTGGAGTGGGAGGAGAGATGACAAGACCATATTGGCTTATTTACTAGTCACAGAGGAGTTCATGCATTTCTCTGCCTGCTCTAAGTATTGTGGAATGTTGCTAACAATTGTAAATAACTTTATGCTTATTTTGCAATGTGCTTGAACTGCACAACTGAAACCCATGGTTGTTTTGCTATTGTCATGAATGGATGGAAACTGAGATCTTAAACAAAAATGTGATGCTGAAGTGTACTTCCCCTTTCTTAAATCTGCAGATAGATTCATTGGTACCCTCTGATTTTTGGAAAACAATGGGCTGGATGAGAAGGACTGGTCAAAACATGAATATTATGACCAAGGATGGACAATTCAGCATGATTGTACCATATTTTCATTTCCCCTGCACAAAGGAGAGAGAACTTTGTTCTATGATTTGTCCCTGCACGAAAAACTCATAGCATACAGTAAATTTCTCCATTGGCATACTTACTCATATATTTTGGTTTTTATTTGTTTAATTGGAAAGATCCCTTTACAGCTTTCTGGCCTAGTAAAACAACTCCAACACAGACATAATTTTCAAGCACTCCTGCCTGATGTCTAGACTTCTATCATATATACACACACATTCTTGTATATAAGAGAAGTGCTATGGGCTACAATCTTGCCCATTTGGCAGAAGAGGACTCTTTTCCATAAAACTAAGGGTTACATGTGCTGCTTTCAGCCAGAGGAATAAACTCCCCCAGGAACTGAGGTACTGCACAGACTGAGCACTGTCTGCCTGCCTGCTGCAAAGTGACTTCTTCAGCCTTGTCTTCTGTAGGATAGATATATATCAACATACATAACCAAAATTTAAAGTAACCCCTCAAAAAAACTACAACCCAACGAGCTTCACTGCTCGTGCCTGTCTTCCCTGAGGAATGGTGAACAAACTGATGGCATGGGCCAAATCTTAGTCACTTGGGAAGCTTTCAGAAACTGCTCAAAAGCTATAGTGAAGTGCAATATTGAAACATGAATACAACAGGGGGAAATATTCCCTGCTGCTGCTTGCTGAAAGTAAGCTAAACTTTTGGTTAGGAATTAAGCCTTTCTTTGCCAGAATCTCCCTCTTAAATGCTAATAATTTTGGTTACATACTTAATTTTCTAATACACACCTCTCCTTTGGCTTCATGATGGTCAAATGGGATATAAATGAGGGCAAGAGCATACCCCAAGTTTTCTCCTGTGAACTATGAGAATCTGGAATCAGTCCCAGAACTGAGTTAAACTGAGTCAGACATAAGCCTCATTAACCTTGCTATCAGTCATGAGCAATTCCATGGGATCAGTTGTGGTTGTTGTTTCTTCGAGAAATTTGTTTCTACAGAAGAATTTTTATTTTCTCTTTCCTCTCCACCTGGACCTTGCTGTGTACTTTGAGGGACACCATACCTGAAGGAAGCAAGGAAAGTGAGACAAACAACCTAGAGCTATCATACTTCCATTTTTACTCTGTACTTTGTCTGCCCTGATATTTTGTCAATTTAGAGGATTTTCAGGAGCATTTAAAATTCTGAGGAGACATTTGAAAACCCTGAGACAACAGAGAGAAAGATGTGATAAAGGGAAGTGCAGTGCAGCCACAGACTGCATTTATTTCTCCCTGAAGGCAGTGGCAGGTGGAGGGCCCCAGGCAGATGGATCTGGGTGGAGATGCTCCAGAGAATAAGCCAGGGGATGAGTGAGGCTGGGGTGCCAGCCTTCTCCACAGCCAGAGACAGGGGAAATACCTCGAGGGAAAGCTGGGATTTTTCCCTGTGTTGTACCTCAGTAGTATCTGGCTCTGTGTTATCAATGAAGCTTCAAATAGCTTATCTTTTGCCTGCATACGTATGTGTTTTTCCTCCTTGCCAGCCCAACATTTCTTCATTTGAACGTGTGAATAATAATCCACTGAGTAGATATGGGTAATATATAAGCATACTAAAATCCCCAAATATTTGGGGAAAGATCTTATCTTTTGTTACATGGAAAGATGTCTGCAGTCTGGCTTCAATAAAGGAATAACTTAAAAGGCAGAAAAATAAGCAGCAGAACATCAGCTCTCACTTCAGTGTGTAAACTTTGGAAAGGCCACCTGTCAGATCCCTGGTGGAAAGCCGCATTTTGTTTGGCATCTGGCTGATTGCCATGATGAAATGTTGAAGTGTTTGGAAACCTGTGGAACTTTCTTCAAAAGGCACACTTCCCCTCCCCCTTTCTCTAAATAATTAAATCTTAAATGTTCTGGCTTGCATTTAAGAAAAGATAAAACACAACGGCAGGATTCTTTCAAACACACTAGCTAATAATGTGGGGGCCTTTCGTGTTATTTATTTTAGCTTTCCCCACAGAATTACAAAAGAAATTGCCTCAGTGTCACCTTAACTTTTCATCCCAGGCAGTCACTGATTCTGATCTTGGTAACAGTGAAGTAAATCTGAAGTAACTCTGCTGAAATGTGACCTGCTTGCAGAGGGCTGCATATTTATTCCCGTGCAAAATTGGTGTGTGAACGTAACTGTGATCTTATAAGTCTTATCCTGTCATAAAGCGTATCAGTCACTAGAAGCTACTCCAGATTTGGGAGACTCACACAAACCACTCCTGATTTAGCCATTGTGACTGAAAACAGAATGAGGCCCACAAACGTCATCTGGGTGACATCTTGCCTCGTGAAAAGATAAGAATTTCACGCGAAGTCTGTTTGACAGCAGGCATATTTTGCACCGATCACTCATTTTGACTGTTTTCCCCAGCAATACATTGTGTTTCAGGGTCCTACTGGAAGCAAGTAGTTTCATGAATCCAGCACTTTTAGGAATGCAAAGCTCCAGATTAACACCATCTGTTGTTTGAAGATAAAAGTAAAGACACTGTTGTTAGTGGCTAGTTCTTTTTGTAATTGCTGTTCTTTTAAGTAGCAGGCATTACGAAGCTACTCTTGCCCCAGTAGATGTACATGGGACTACCAACAAGAGGATATGTGCTCTTGAGAAGTTGGACCCAAATTTTCTTACAGTTACTTGTGCTATTAAAAAAAAAAAAAGGTTTTATACCCTGAAGTTTTCTGTTGGCTTTAATGCTCACAGGCACTAGAGAATGGAGGGCCTAGAGTCACCCTTGGCCTTGATGCACAGACTGGGCTGCCAACATTCAGCCTTCTCCACAGTGTCCCACTAACGTGTCTTGAAGCAAAGCAGAGGAAGTCAGTCTGCAGTGTCTCTGCCACAATGGACATGACACAGGAGAGCCTACAGATGAAACCAGGTGCTGCTGAAATACTCCCCCGTGTTTTCCAGCATGTGTTATGCACACCATGCAAGAGGGCAAGTGCTGTTCCTTCTGGGGATCCAACTCTTTGTCTTGCATATGGGAGTTGGAAGAGTGCAGGGACAAGTCAGCTCAGTGATCTTGTCTTGCATGCTGGTCAGTAGACGTAAAGAAGGAAATGGATTTGCTACAGGTAAAGGAGCACAGCCAGAACCAGAAACAAGGCTGCAATTGTCCGGTTCTCTCTGCACAGGTCTGGCAGGGTTTTGGCCTGAACTCAAAAAGAGCCTGTCAAAGGCTTCCATACACTGCCCAGCTACAGCTGGCAATTAGCACAGGACAAGGACCAAAAGGCATTTTGGGCGCAAACACACTGTTTAGACAATAAGGCAATTTAGCTTACCCTGTAGCTGTGCTGTGCAGGGAGCAGCTGAGCAGAGAGGGCTCGTTTTATTCACCACCACACTCTGATCTACCTTTGGGAGAAGCCCAGCACCCAGTGACTTGATACCTGTCACTTTTGAGATGCATGATGTGTTTCCTACTGGTTCCCATGAGGTACCAGCCAGGCGTGCTGCCCTTATCCCTTGACTCTGGCACAAAGCAGTTTCATAATAATATCAGTTTTAATTGAGATGCAGGCAGTTGGAAATACAGGTACTCGGATGGCAATCACCAAATTCAGCTTGTAGGAAATGGTGATGTCTTTACTGACACATGTTGAACTTCATCCAGGAATTTTGGGGTCCATAACAAACCCTGTCTCACATCTTTTGATTAAAATCTGGGGGGTTTATATTTTAATATCCAAGTCTTGAATATTTTTTTCTGTGTTTTTAGTGAGTACAGTAGTTAAAAGAGGAGTTCTGTGCAAATAAGAAGTGAGAAAGTCCTCTAGGACAGGACTGGTCCTCAATATTTCAAAACTAGTGACAGTGTCATTGTTTTAAATAAAACAGGATATTTCATGGCTCTGACATGATTTTAAATCTTTTTGCATTACAAAAAAATCAGAAGAAAAAAGGTATACATCTATTAATCACAAGCATATTTTTCTGATGTATTACAAAATACAAAAAACACTGGGATGCAGAAAACACTGGAAAATGTTTCACTTTAGTAAAAATTCTTGCCACATCCTGGAATCCTTAGGCAAACACAGTGAGAGGCTTATGAAAAGGTTCTTAAAGTTAGGCCTGCAAAGGTTCATCTAAAATTTACTAAAATAAGTGCACAAATGGCTCCTAAGTGGAACCAAAGGCCAGGTAGTTGCTGGTCACATTACCTCATGTTGCCTCAGGGTAACCACAAGCATAAACACAGGCTGGGTGGAGAATAGATTGAGAGCAGATCTGAGACGAAAGACTTCACAGAATCACAGAATTGTTAGGGTTGGAAGGGACCTTTGGAGATCATCTGGTCCAAATTCCCTGCCAAGGGAGGGTCACCTAGAGCTGGTTACACAGGGTGAGTTTTGAATGTCTCCAGACAGGGAGACTGCATGACCTCCCTGGACAGCCTGTTCCAGTGCTCTGCCACCCTCAGCATAAAGAAGCTCTTCTTCACGTCGAGATGAAACTTCTAGTTTATGGCCATTGCTCCATGTCCTGTCACTGGGCACCACTGAAAAGAGTCTGGCACCATCCTGTTGGCACTCGCCTTTGACATACTTATATGCACTACTGAGATCCCCTCTCAGTCTTCTCTTCTCTAGCCTAAATAGGCCCAGCTCCTGTAGTCTCTCCTCATAAGAGAGATGATTCAGACTCCTAATCATCTTCATGGACCTCTACTGGATCCTCTGCAGCATCTCCTTGTCTTTCTTGTACTGAGGAGCCCAGAATTGGACACAGCACTCCAGAGGTGGCCTCACTAGGGCCGAGTGGAGGGGCAGGATCACCTCCCTCGATCTGCTGGCCACACTCTTCCCAATGCACCCCAGGATACCATTGGCCCTCCTGGCTGCAAGGGCACTGCCAGCTCATCGTCAAGAGTCCCAGGTCCTCCGCAGAGCTGCTCTCCCATAGGTCAGCCCCAACCTGTGCTGGTACTTGGGGTTATTCCTTCCCAGGTGCAGGACTCTGCACTTGCCTTTGTTGAACCTCATTAGGTTTCTCTCTGCCCAACTCTCCAGCCTATCAAGGTCCCTCTGAGTGGCAGCACAGCCTTCAGGTGGATCAGCCACTCCCCCCAGTGTTGAATCATCAGCAAACTTGCTGAGGGTGTATTTGATCCCTTCATCCAGGACTTGGGGGTGTTGACTGTTGAGAACTTGACATGACCCAGCAATGTGCACTAGCAGCCCAAAAAGCCAAACACATCCCGAGCTGCATCCAAAGCAGTATGGCCAGCAGGGCGAGGGAGGGGATTCTGCCCCTCTGCTCTGCTCTGGTGAGACCCCACCTGGAGTGCTGTGTCTTGGTCTGGGACCCCTAAGGAAAGAAGAACATAAGAGTTCTTGGAGTGGGTTCAGAGGAGGGCCACAACAATGACCAAAGCGCTGAAACACCTTTCCTATGAAGACAGGCTGAGAGATCTGGAATTGGTCAGCCTGGAGAAGGCTCCAGGGAAACCTAATAGCAGCCTTCCAGTATCTAAAGAGGGCTTACAAGAAAGCCAGAGAGGGACAATCTGCTGTTCCCCTTTGAAGCTCTGCTGTGCACCCCTCAGACCTTCAAGGATAAGGAGGCATCCCAATCTCCCATAGCTAGTCTTCAGGGGAATTATACTGCAACCATGTTGGGTGGAAAGCTGACAGACAGTCTCCTAAAGGACTTCTTACTGATTTAGGATCTGGGGACAAGCCCTGTGGCATAGCCCCTGGAGAGGAAGCCTGCCCCTTGATGAAAAGAACAAGAACTAATACCCCTTAGAACCTGTGTAAGGGTATTTTCAAACAAAGATTTTTTTTCCCCAGAGCCTCTTCCTGTGGGTTTAAACTACAATGGGGATAGTTCAGGCCACAATAAATGCTGATACAATTGTAGGAAAACAAGAATCTAGTTTGCCCTTTCCTGTCAAAGAGTAATGTCTTCACACTGAAAGTGATGACTGATTCCTCATCCAAAGAAATCCTGAATGCTCAGCAATTCATGTTAAGGAGCAAAACAAAACCCCAAATCCCCCTTTTATTCTGCCATAGCATTTTGGTAACTTTTCAACATGCTGTCATCTGGTGACAACAAAAACTTCATATCTCCTTTCAAAAGCCTTCCTTTTGACCTTGTACTAATTAGAGTACAAAACAATTGCAAATTAAAATGCAGAATAATATCTTTGTTAGCTATTTCTAAAAATAATGATGAATGGCATGAAGAAATATCAAGACAACAGCTTTGCGTAAGCTGCTTGTGATTTGTAGATGCCTTTGGTTAGTCTACAGACTTGCGCACATTTTTCTGACCTTTATGAGGTTATGCTTTGCTCAGATTGCTGGTCATGTGTTCAAAAGCTAATATGATGACTTTGTTTTCAAAGCAAGCACGGGGTTTATAACTCCAGGACACGTTTTCATCCCCATGGTACAGAGGTGTGTACATGTCAGGATGTACTACTTGAACATAATACTTGAGAATCCTACATGGGCCTGCTGGAATTTTGTGTTTGACAGAATGTGCACATCCCAACTAAGAGAGGATAATGTAAATAATGTAACTGCAATATTTGGGGTTTCCTCAGAGGCTGTATAATACTGCATCCTCTTGAGGTTCAGTGACGAGATCTCCACATCATTTATTAAGCATGTAAGAAATGTAAGCACTTAATTCCTCTTTGGATCTCTGGGAACTTGATCCTGATAGAGATTTTTGGTCACTCTACAAAGATTGCTACAGTCCCAATCTTGTCTTGAAGGATGAGAAATTTCCCTGAAGTAAAACCTGTTTCAGTCATGTGCATCCCTCTCCTTGTTTCTCACTGCTGTGAAAAACCAGGAGATTGTAATACAATTTTTCAAGGTTTCATTCTCACGAGATGCCTGTAGAATAGGCTGCTTGGTGCTATCTAACTTCTGTGCATTTTAGCGAGCAGCTGAGACACATTTTTGACTGAGAAATGATCCTGAACAGCCTACACTGTTATTCAGAATGCCTGTGGGTGTGACAGGAATTTGTCTTCACCATATGTTTCCTTCCTGAGATTTTAAGTAAGGACAGCAAGATGTCTGGAAAGACTACAATGGCAAAGCAAACAATGATCCAGATCAAAAGAGGTACTTAGTAATTCACTGGTTTGGGACAGTGGGAGTTAATGGGAGCTGTGAGAGCTCAGCACTTCAAAGGATGTACCTTCACTTACAGACCTTGTCTCGTTCATCTGTCCCATCCCTCTGGCCTATGTCCCTATATGATGAAGGTATAACTAGTTAGATGAGAGGAGTGTATGGAGCCTGGAAGCAGGTGACAGTCCCTGAACAAATTCATCTGGCCTTTCCTGCCTGGAGTCTTCTCTGCATAGTCTGAGGGGCAAAAGTCAGTTGTAAGGGCAGCAAAAATGTGCTTGTCTGCTTTCATGAGCCACCTGGGGATTTGCTGACAGGCTACTTAGGAGCAAGCAGGAAACCTCAGCTCATTTACGCTTTTCCAGGTCAACAGCAGATCTGTACACATAGTAAGGGACTTACAATGATGTAATACCCCCCTTTCCTGTCAGTTCGTGAATAGAGAGATTGAATATCTTTCATTTGATACAGCAAGTGTGGGTATCTAGAAGCAGCATGAAGCATGGTCACAAAGTAATGCAATGTTACCCTGAGGATGTAACTTATTAGCTTTTGTGGTATCATTTGGTAAGCAGACTAGAATCAGTCTATCTTAGATGCTTTTAATTCAGAGTACAGGCCAGCGCTGCAACATAGCAAAAAGCCAAGCCCTTCTGACCTCAGTTTGTGCCCAGAACCAAGATTGGTGAGCCTCATCTTCTTCTAGCCTCACTGGCATAACTGCAGATGCCCTTCTTATCCTCATAAGAGTGATGCTGAGGCTGGGAGAAGATTGCTCATGGTCCTTGGTACCTTCTCTGGTGTTAGTCAGTGGTAAAATGATGCCTCCCAATGGGAATGTAAGAAACATCCCAACTTGCCCAGCACAGTGTCCTGCAACTCACCACTGAATAGGACACAAATGGAAACAGTCAGTGTGTCAAATGAAGCTGACCACATCCCACAAGACTTTTCTAACCACCACGGGTGGACACCCAGGCTGTGGGGACACCCAGGCTGTATGCACAGCCCAGCTCTTATGCCAAAATTTGTTCAGAATTTTGACTCCACAGGAAAAACAAGCTTCAAGAACAAAGATTTTCAGGCAGTGGTCTCCACTTCAGATGGTGCTAATTTATATACCTTTAGCAGGTCATGCTATCAGCATAGAGGTGGGGTGAGGACAACTGTAGTAGAAGTAAGCTGAACAGCACCCAAAAAGTGGCATTCAGTAACTAGACAGCCCTAGTGCAAAGAGATTGAAGTTTTAAAATAAGAAATTGGCAAAGAAGAAAGATAGACACCAGAGAGAAACAGAGTACCTGGGCTATCTGTTCTTTAGATACCACTCAATTTTTGTATTTTGCTTCTCTGACATAATGCTGCTCTGGATTCTTCTTTCTCTGGCAAATCACCAATAAGGAAACTACTCTTCATTTGTTCAGGATCTAAACTTCCCAGCCTTCATTGTTCACATCCAAAATATATGCACATACATATTTAAATGCTTGTTTGTTGTTTTTTTCTTTTAAGAAATAAACACCTTTTTTTTCACATCATGTCTGTATTTGATCATGAAGGAAATCCTACAACAACTAACTCAATACAGGATCCTGTTCAGTGCTGGAACATTTGTATCCAAGCCAGCTGTCCCAAATGCACTCCCATCATTGAAAATAATTACCTAATTTTGTCTCACTAATGACACAATTTCTTTGCTAACCAGTAGAAAACATATCTACAAGTGATATTCCCTCAAGCTTCACCTTCTTCCCTTTTATTTTACAGTTCTGATTCACAGATTCCTCATTCCAGTTTTCTTTCATTTAGCACTCTTCCATTACGCATGATAAAACTGTAAAATGACGGGCCCAGTTACAGCACTAAATTTTATGACTTTTTGTGTGTATATGAGTGGAATGTGTGTATTAAACCATAAATGAATACATAAAGAGATCAAGTTAAACATGGAACCTACACTGGATTGCTTCTCCTCTTTTAGTTATTTCCATTTGCATATAGCTTTGCCAGGTATAGCTTTGCCAGGTTTGGACTGCAAAGGTTAAATCTTGCTTGGAGAGCTTTAAATTACATCTTTCTGAACTCTGAAGCGCTTGACATTGCAATTCAATTTTCAACAGAGGTTTTTGTTTGCTTCCTTTTGAAATATACCAAGTCTTCCCTGTGAAAGGTAGCTCAGCATTCATATTATAATAACACCTGGAAGCTCAGGTGGAAGTGGATGCTTAGGGGAAGAATGTAAGAGTAGTGTAATTACAGAATGACCTTCCCATTGCTTTACCTCCCAGCTTCCAGTACTAATTTGTTTAGGGGCTCCTTAAGCCACAGGCTGAATCCACGTTGTTGTGTTTAGCCGTGCTGTATCAGCTGTTTTTCCATGAATCTGTCTTAATTGTTTTATAAAGGTAATTTTAGGCTCCAGAGCATCCTGTGACAACGAGTTCCCCATTTTAATTATTTGCAGAAAACATATTTCCTTTTGTTTGCTTTGAACTGCTTGTCTCATAACTTAATTAGTTGCCAATAAATTCTTACAGTTAATTGTTCCCTATTTATTTTCTCTGAAACAAGTCACTTAGTATCATGAGACCCTGCTACAACTCTCTACTGCCTGCTTTAGTTTTAGCTAGCCTGAATAATTCTGTATCATTTACTAACTTCATCACCTCATCCTTCAGTCCCTTCCCAGTTCATTTAATGAACTGCATGAGTCAGTAAAGTTCCTCACATGGGCCTTACTGGTAACCTCTTTCAGTTGAACAAGCCAACTATTTATTCTTACCCTTTATTTTCTAAAAAATTATTAATCTATGTGACCACTCCTATGACAGCTTAGTTCCTTTAAGAATCTCTGTTAAGAGATGTCAAATGCTTGCTGATAAAACTACCGTATCAATTGAATTGATGTTACTTACAAGTTCAGTGACTGGATCAAAGAACTGGAATAGATTTATAAGATAATACTTTTCCTCTAGAAGGCTTTGCTCTTCAATTCTTTCCTAGATACATCGTATTTATCCATATGTGCATTAATTCTGTTCTTTTTAGATTTTCATCTTGTATTTATTATTTGTATTTATCATCTTGTATTTCTCTCGTGCTTGGGCTGATTTAAGCAATATATTATGCACCACAGCTCATTCATACCCTGCACAGTGAGCTCCTCTGGACTACTTAGGTAAATACCACATGGTCCTGATTAACAATTATTGTGTGGTTTGCATTTTTGTCTAAAAGTCCTTGTATCAACACTTCAGTTTGAGATAAATCTTCAGACTCTTTCTCTGTAAAGGACAGTCCTGGTGTGGGAAACTCCATAAACTTCTCTGCAGCAAACACTGAAGCCTTGGCATCAACATTAGGGTTTTTTACACACAGAGCATTTTTCAGGCTCACCGATTATCTGGCATGTGTCCTGCTTTTGATGTTGGAAAAGTTTCTATTATTAGTTTTTTAATACCTTTGGTAAATTGCATGCTTCCTATTGGCCTTCCTTTATGTTTATCTTACCAGTGTTTCTGATTTCTTCTATTTTCCTCTTAAAAATAACACCCAGTTCTCAAGAATGCAATATCACACCTGACAGCTTTTGTTGTTGTTGTTTTTTTAACTGCATTGGTTTCTTTGTTTACTGACTGAAAATTTTTAACTGGTAGAAAATATTTAGTCTTCTAACATAGTGCCCCTAAAAAGGCTTTGTGCCCTCATTCTCCCAAGTGTTAGCTTACCTTGTTAGATACTCCACCTGATTAGCTTTGCCTTATCTTTCACTGGCTTTTCTGAGATTCAGTGCGAAGGCTCTGCATTTCAGAATGTTTCTGAATTAACACGTTGTGAATCAGCTCCTGCTCACTGATCAGGCCTAATCCAAGAGCAGCTTCACTTCTTTGGATCTTCCATTTTTTTTTTCAAATTGCTACTATTTTCATTATTTATAATTTAGATCAGCCTCTTCTTTTGATATGTTTACTTCGTCTGCAGTAGGGTGACTGAAATTCCCAGTTACTATAGCATTTTCACCCTGACATGTTCTCATACCTCCAAGAGCCAGTTGGAGTTTCTAGGATCCCGAATGTGTTTTTTTCTACAACCTAAGCTCTCTCCAGGTGCTACAGAGCATAAGCTGTCTGCTCCTGTCTAGTGCATTTTCATGCTTATTATATTCAGCAAAGCTTGAGGAAAAGAAGCTCTTTAGCAGTGTCTCCAAATACAGTAGCAACCTTTTTCTGTGGGTTCTGGTATCCTGCCTTTAACAATGTGCTCCCAGACAAAGGAGAGGCCCTGTGCAGTACTTCAGATGAAAGAATTCTTCTTAAAGATCTCTATATACTGCAACATGATCAGAGCCAAATTATTGTAGATTTCTACATCGATACTGGAACTGGTGAATTTTTCAATATCTTTGTGCTAGAATAGGTTTTATGAATATATCCAAGAAACATTCCAAAGAAGATTATAGCAATCTTAAAGAAGGTCATCTTTGGATATAAGACTCTTGGCAATGGACCTTTAAGCTTAAAAATAGCAACCCACAAGTCTTAAATTACTGTTTCTTTTTGCACCTGAACCTTGAAGCTATGGTAAGACTTCATGTCAGATTTATAAAGAGAGGGCCCATCTTCTGACAAGATTATCAATCATAGACATCTCACACCTTGAATAACTTTGTGTGAAGAGTGAACAGCATTGACTCATGTACTTCTCAGCACGGTACAGCTGTCTGTCTCAGGGTCATAGTTAGAGATGAAGGGAGAAAATTCAAAATATCTAAAAATACAAACTTAGGAAAGTGGGAAGAGAAATATTTAAAGACACTATTTCTGAAAGATAATAGAAAGGAAGTTTCCTCACATATGTGGATCTAAACTACTACAGATCTAAATGGGGAAAATCAAACAAAAGTATTTTATTAACTGTTAAATTGAAAGCAAATGGACCATCTTAAGGAATTATTTTTACCATATGGTACCAGCTGTAATGTTATATTCTTCTTTCTCCCCCTGTCTGCATATAGTAAGCCATATCTAGCTCTTCACTTTTTAATCTTGTTTAATACCAGAAAGAAGTAAATGCCAAAATGGCCTATTTCTGTTGATGTCATTCATTCCCAGTAAGTTCAGTTTTCATTTCAGGTACACAGTAATTGCGCATCTGTTTTTGTGGTTGTTTTACACAGTCCCTGGGATGCATCTGCACAGACTCTGCAGTGAAAAAGGGTGTACACAGTGCTAAATTCTGAAAGAGGGACGGACATAAAATGATAAAGCATGAGGATGCTAAGATGAAAAAACCAGACTATTTAACCAATAAATGGATTTTTTTTTTTTTTACTTCTGTTCATATCCAGTAAAATAACTTAGTCTCAGGCCTAATATCACAGATTGGAATCACTCTGAGACTCACCCTGGGTCTCATTGCTTTGGGAAATCTTTACAATGTCATGTCTTCTCCGTTATCTGCAGCAGTATTTCAAGCACAGATGTACTCCCTCTTCACATATGACAGTGTTATGCTATTCCCAATCCCGATGGCTCAGAAAAAAGCCTGTATTTTTCCTGTGAAGAAAGTCACTCCTTGCCTATGTTTTAAACACCCTGTGCATTTTGTCTCTTATCTCCATATCAAAAGTCTCTCAATTTATACTCCAAAAACAAATGAGTGGTTTGAGACAGTATTTTTCAATCAACAGCTCTTATTGCTGTAGGTGAAGCTGAGTGATAGGTTAAAGAGGACATAAAGGCACCAAATTCTGTCGCCTTCAGTAGCTGTCTTAGCTTGGGTTGAAGTTGATGGCTCCAAGTGTCTCGAGGTGACTGAGCTGCAGAACTTGAGTGCAAATATTTCTTCCTTGTACCTTTGCCAAGAGATCCAGTTCCCCTCAAGACTGGAGGAAACAGCTATTAAATAACACAGTGGATGATTAGGGAACATTAGTCTGAACAGGAGCTAAGTTTGCAGGGCTGAGAAAGCTTTTATACTCTGCCCCAATACTGTTTACTCTTCTGTGTGTACTCAGATGTGTATCCTGTGGAAGCAGAGACTTCCCTGCCATCTTAAGCTCTAACAGGAATTAAGGTAGGGAACTGCTGAGAGAGCTGAAGTTCCGAGGACTCTGTTGTACTCCTCTTGTGACCATGATCATGTGCCTTTTCTTCCGGCACACTACAGAACACACTAGAGTGCATCTAGTGTGAGCCATCCCAAAGCATGTACGCTGTAAATTAGAAAATGGCTATTATGGAAAGCTGCAGAAGGGACACATGAAGATACAGGATCACACTTCCTTATGGGAATTTTCCAGGTAGCTCAGAGAAGGAATTGGACTTCGGAGGTGTGAACCCAAGGAAGAATTAACCAAAAATATCTACAGTATTTCCAGTAACAGAGGATAGCAGAGAGCAACACAGCACAGCAGAAATGTCACAAACAGATAGCTAGAGTCATTCTGGTCAGGAGACAAAAGGTTGCCTTCCTGGAACCAAGAGCAAGGAAGCAGGCATTCGAGAAGGTGACAAGCTCTTGGTGAGCAGACTTGATGCCTGAGAGGCTGCCTTATGTGCGTGGGTTTGTCTTCTTTTTTAAGCTTTTATTTATAAATATTTTTTAATTTATCATCTACTCAAAATGTTACAGGCACTTTGATTTTCACTTTATCTTGGCCTGGATTAATAGGGATTTAGAGGGAAATGAATAAAAAATAATTTCTTAAGCAGGGAGCACAAGACAACAGCTGTATGTCTCTGTTACAAGAGCACTGGTCTGAGAAGCACAAATGGATTCAGAGACAGACCTGGTCCTCAGATAAGAGGAGAGATGACACTGTTTTTTTTCTGTTTGGATTATACGTTGTAGCTTGCAGAATAATTTTTAGCCCTCTGTACTATTATCAATATGTAGGTTTCCTTCAAAAAGCTGTACTTGGCTTATGCCCACATTCAGAATCTTTTCTGTGTCGTGCCACAGAAGGTTGCCAGGCACTCTCTGAGCCTAGCTTGAGACACAGCTACAGCATTTGCTGTAGGAGGTGGGTCTCTACTGCATTTTCAGGAAGGATGTCCTCAGACTGGTAACAGTCTAGCTATGACAGGCTGGCAGGCACTGTAGGATGCCAAATGCACTTCAGAAACACGGTAAATTAAACCCACGTCGTGCCCTCTCCTGCTGTTAGGAGAATGGCTCTGTACTGCTTTCTGTGTAGTCACTGCTAGCTTGATACCAACAACCGAGCCAGATTGTTTAAATCTAGTTCAAGTATTTGTGCATAACATTGCAATGCAGAAGTATCCAGGAACTCTCATTACATTGAACAGACAAGCTATTTTATATTTTTAGTGGAAAGAAAAAAAACAACAACCCCGCAGTCTAAAAAATATTTACATAGGACATTGCAATTATTGTTCAGAATTAATGAGTCTTATTCCCTCCTTTTGGCTTAAAGAACACAAAATCCCAATGAAAGGAAACAGATGTAGTTGTTTTAAGCATTTCCAAAGGAAACTGCAATAAAGTCTGAAACATCACTGTATAAAAGCCTTGTGTGTCATGGAGATGTTCTGATATTGTTTTCATTTGCCAGCTGTGTGTAAAGAGGGAGTTATGTCTGTGGCCAATAGATCTTCCCACATCAGAGCAGTAACAACAACAAAGCAACGGAAATATTAGGAAAACGCTAACTTTACCTTCAAATACACTTGATTTTCCTAAACAAGCAACGTGGATTAGGAATCAGTTCAAAGAAAAATGGCCAGAATTTATAACGCTCTACTGAAAAAGACAATAAAAGGAAGAAAGAGCATTAATAAAATAAAACAGTCTCAAGGGAGTTTGGCCAACAAATAAGATATCAGAATGTTACCTCCTGGCTCTCCTTGTTAGCTATTGCTTGTCAGCCTCTATCCTCCAAGAAAAATACCAGCACTTTCAGCTGATCTGAAGAGATACGGCCCAATAAACTAGGAAGGAATTTCTGGGACTGCAGATCAGGTGATTCAAGTCCAGCTCCTGCCTCTGCCTTTACTATTGGTGTTAAATGTTATTATCTGTGTTACGGTAACACCTAGAAAACTCAGTGTAGCAGGCATCGCCACAGCAGACCCATAAAACTACAGTCTTTGCCCTGGAAACACCTGCAGCCTGGTGATAGAAGCTTCCTGCCCTTTGGTCTTTCTATCAGTCAAATGGGGAACTTCTGTTTGACCAGGATGTCTGTATGACTCGACTGTGGGTTTCCGATTGATGTTCTTTTTCACCTACTGACCACTGTGCTGGAAAAACAACTGTTTGAACACAGCAATCGGCTGATCACAGGTCTAGTTTTGCATTGAACACTACACATTGCAGGGATATGTTCAGACCTTACTACATATGGAGTCCAAGCGACTGAACCCATTGTGAAAAAAATCAAACCAACATACCCAAGGGATAAAACTTCTTAAAATGGTTTTGAACCACATGATTGCATGATACCATGACACTTTAAATTACTGACTGCACTGGTTTCAGCTGGGATAGTGTTAATTTTCTTCCTAGTAGTTGGTGCAGCGCTGTGTTTTGGATTTAGTGTGAGAATAATGTTGATAACACACTGATGTTGTGGTTGCTGTTAAGAAGTGCTTACCCTAAATCAAGGTCTTTTCAGTGTCTCATGCTCTGCCAGTGAAGCAGGTGCACAAAAAGCTGGGGGGAAACCAAACTGGCCAAAATAATATTCTATACCATAGAATGTCCTGCTTAGTGTATAAACTGGGGGAAGTTGGCTGGGGGCTGCTGATCACTGCTCGGGGACAGACTGGGTATCAGCGAGCAGGTGGTGAGCAGCTGTATTGTGCATCACTAGTTTTGCTTGGATTTTATTCCCCCCCCTCTCTCCTCTTACAATTATTATTATTTATTTTGTTTGAATTGTTAAACTGCTCTTATCTCAACCCATGAGATTTATCTTTTCTTTCTGATTCTTCTCCCCACTGGCTGGGGTTAAACCATGACATTGATGTTTTCAACTGAGAATGCAGTGGAAGTGACAAAATATCATCTGTGAACTAAAAAATATAATGCACAACTAATATAAAATAATGGCTAAGATTTGCAGTGGAAAAGGCAGTAGTTCCCTGTGAAAGTCCTGTCTTTGGTTTGTGTTTTTTTAATGCATTTCTCTGACAGTGTCTTTCCTCAGTCAGTTGCAATGTTGACACTGATAGCCACTTCAGTAACTTAATTTCTCTCTTTGTTTATTCTGGTCACCTTTTGCATTTCAAAGCATTATCCTTCAATTCCCAAGAACTATAGTATTGTCCTGACAGCTCCAAGTTAAATAATGAGACTTTAAAGACCTCTTAACCCTAAAAACCTAAACAAAATTTTAAAAAGCCCTAGTACCCTAATGAAATAGTATATAGGAATAAACTTCTGGTGACCCAACAGAAAGAAAATATCAGAGAACAATAAACCTTTCAGGAGAAAATATTTCAGCAAGTACATATCCTGTTCAGTAAATACCATCTACAGTGTTAATAAAATACAGGAAGGCTGTCAGAGCTCACTTGCTGGACAAAAGCTCTAGAAAAGGGAACTTTTATTTTTTCACCAACAGAAGATCCTGTTTTCCATAGAATCAAGAAAACCAGTTTACCAACAAGGGCCTCTTCCCTTCATACAGGAGCCACAGGGAGAGATTCTACACAAGAACATTTACACAAACCAAAACCCAAAAGTGGATTTGTGGTAGCTTGTGCCACATCTGCACAACATTGGCCATCCTTCACCTGCTCTGCTGTGCTGAAATTCATCCATCATCAAGGCCTCTGGTCCTGCCTCAAGGATGTGCAGCTGAGAACAAGACACTGATGACAGAAGCTGCAGGTAGCAGAGGCTGAGTAATGAGCCTGTGCAGAAAGGTTCTTCACAGCCCTGTTTTGACAATGTGTGTGTGTGTTTTTTTGGAAGGGGTGAGGATGCCAGAATACAGATAGAGAACAAAGGTACAGGGTAAGAGTCATCCTATATTCATGGTCAAACTTTTTCAAAACCCTAAAATAAACAGGGGTCATCCTGTATTCGTGATCTTATTCTGAAACAAAAGCAGCATTTATTTCATTCTTTCCCTTTTCCAGCCTTCAAGACTGTTAATTCCAATTCTAGATCAAGCTCCAATGCATCTTGTATTTAGCATCTGCAACTTAGTACATGTCACCTTAACATCATTTTTTTATTATCTTTTACCTGTAGCTTGCAATTCTGTATTTTGGATCTATACCCGCATGTTTTCAACAATGTTACCACACAGTTGTCCCCTACAAAGACATCAGAAGATTCATCTCTATAATCAGATAACCAGCTCCACCTTTCCCATTTTTACCTTTTGTATCTCGAGTACAACAGGCATCCATCCCAGCCCAGCTCATACGATACTATTCTGGTGATTTGCAACCCAATTAGGATGCACAATTCCAGCTTAACAGCACCAGAGAACTGCTGCACTTCTGTGGAGTTATCAGCAGAAGATCTGCAGAGCTGAGAACTTGCTTCTTGAGGAAGGCAATTAATTTTCAAATTGTACACACATTTTCTCCTTCCTCCCTCCAGTTTTAATTGAACAAAGTGTTTGAAAGGAACTCCAGAGTAAGAAATTTGTTCGGTTAAAACACCAGAGCCAAATTCTTTCCCTGCTGTGGACTTCCCAGGAGAAATTTGGCAAACCTTGTAAACATCTCCCTCCACTCTCAGTAAAATTTAGAAAGTGAGAAGGCTATAGTGAGAATAAATCAACTAACAACTGCTCCTAGGTATCATGGGGTTGAAACCATATAAATTCACAGAAAGCTAAAAATCTAGAGGCTGGAAAAAAGTGAGTAGACTATAGTAAGAGACAGTGTCTTACTACTGTCCCACCAATGTGCCTCATTAGTATGGATTACAAGGGAACATTCAGAAATGAGAGGATAATTTGTCCCCAAGCCCATTAAATTCTTGGCCCCTGTTTAGTAGAAATGTCCAGGGAGGCTGTGTCCTTTTCTTTTTTTCTTTTGATGGAAAATGTTCCTTAGGATGTATAACCTTAAGACAAGCTATGAACTTCACACAGGTCACAAATAATCCTGAAAGCTGAAACAGCTTGATCTTTACCACTTTGGTCCAAAGTCACCTAGGGACTGTTCCCTTGGCTGAAGTCTTTGATCAGTCTTATTTATGTGACATAAGTTTGTAAGCAGACTCCGAGATTAATGGAAAACGGAGAGATGTTCCAACAAAGATCTTGGAGAGATGACCCAGAATCTACACAGAAATAAGATATTAGAAACCTGCCCTCCTAAATACAGACCAATGCATGAACTGGGCTGGGGATGCAGCAGAATGGTTTTGTTTGGCTAGGCAAAAGTACAGTCTGTATATTGAAACTACGAGTTATATAAGGCAAACAAGAAGGCCAGAACCCTGTTCTACTTGTTCACATAAGCGCCAAAGAAGAGACCCTGGTAAATCAAGGGGAATGGGCTTTTTCTAGCATAATGATAACAGCACTCTCTTGCAGTGCTTTTTAATCAGCTTAACAAGCCTTCAAGTAACCTCCTATCAAGTTTACTTAGTTTAAAAAGGAAGGCTGATCTCATTTCCACCAACTGAATTCCCAGTTGTTATTTACAAGAAATAATTCTGACATTATCCTTCCAGATGCATGTTAAAGGCCAGAGAAAAATATATATGGCAGCCTGTCATACTCTGATCCTATATCTCATTTCCCTTTTTGCTTACTAGGCAGACTTCCTTTTCAAAGAAGGCTGCTGAAAGCATTTTTTAACAGATAGAAAGCAATTTTCTTTGCCTGTGGCCTCTGGAAGAATTTCAGATCTTAGTGGCACAGCTCTGGGCAAAGTGTCTTTCTTGTTGCTTGCATTTTCTTCTTCACTGGTCAGCATTTGCCCGTCAAACACAGCATTGTAAGGGCAGTCAGCTGCCATTCAAAGTAGTGTAGAATGAAGAGTCCAGCCAAGCTGCAGCTGTACAGGACAGAGCACCAGCACCCAGGCAGAGATTTGGGCTCACTGGGTTGATAAACTAGAAGTGACAAGGGCCAAGAAAAGAAAACTGTTGTGAGGCTGCAGAGAAACACACTTGCCCTTAAGTGACTTTCCTCATATAGAAGACAGGTTGAAAAGACTGTTTCCTTTTCATTTTCATTTTTCTTATCTTACTGTAATGCTCTTCTGAATGATGGCAAAGCTGCTAATGTCCTCACAAATTAAAGCCAAATATCTATACCTTCCAAAAGTCTCTGACATTTAACAGATTAGCACTAGGCAGATGCCTGTAAGGAAAGCAGTTCATTGTGCATCGAACACACTTGCACCTAGTCCCTCACAGAAGGGCACAACAGTTGTACGCATACATACAGCCAGGCACATCTGAGGAACACAAGATCTTGATGTCTGCTTCTGACGTGTACAGGAGGGATATTCATGTGAGAAACCTGAATGAGCTGCAATCTCAGTGTGAAACCCTAATATGACTTAAACCTACCTACAGTGGTCGAATTTCAAAGTTTCGCAATAGGTGAGCAAAATGCAAGCACACCACTTAAACCAAGTCCTTAAAATATATGTGTACTTAAGGCCTGTATAAGAAGATTTAAGGAGTGTATAAACCCCATTTTGGCATAAAAGTCATTTCATGTCTGGAGAGACCAGAATATGTGATTCAATCTGTTCACAGCTACAAGGGATAAACTGTATATGAAGGTTGTCTTTGAAGATTAAAAGGCTGCTAAGAGTGAACTCTTTTCATTATCTATACTAAGTATCTCTGTATCAGTATCTTTCCTGAGAAACATATCTATCAATTAGTTCAGCTAGAATTTGGCTTTGAGCATGCATACTGATTCCACCAGGTACTGTCATGATAACACATTCAAGCATTGCCAAGTAAAAGCATGTCACACCTATCCTACTCACAGGGCTTTCTAACAGGAAACTAAGAGGTCCGTAAAATCCCAGCTGTCACAGACAGAGGAGAAAGGGGGATGCTGTTCAATGTGTCTTCCAGGGGAATCAAATAAGCTACTAAAATTACAGGTTCAAAATAAATCAAAGAAGGTAATTGTTATTACACCAGGCAACTGAGCTGTGGAACACCTCTTCGGAAGGTGATACTGTAGAAGCTGAAATTTTGAATTGGTGTGAAGGAAGACTCGACAAACTCATGTAAGAAAAACCAACCGAGGTTTACGAAATATAAAAAGTAAATTCTGCTTAGAAAATCTCCAAAATAAGCATTGAGAAGATAGGAGAATACAAGTGGAAGCATCATATATGATAGCCTTGCTACATAATTTTCTAGGTATTTTGGCTACTCTTGAAGAAGAGAAGACTGTAAGAGATGGTTCTATTGTCTAACCAGGTGTGACCCTTCTTAGCTGATAATCCTTAGCCTCAGATTTGTCAGGCATGACAGACTTCAAAGCAAACAATCCTTTATTTTATTTTGTAAGAAAAAACTAATCAGTCTCTGAGTTACAGTGTAATATGAAAGAATCATTGAAATGATAAAGGCCTCAAAGAGAAATTATAATGCAAAAGCTGTGAGATTTTTTCCTGGTTGCTTTATTATAAAGCACATAAAGGGAGGGGTTTCAGCTAAAAATAAAAAAAGCTCACTGACTGGGTCTCAAGTGCAACTGATTTAACAAACTGTAGTGCCACTTGCTCCCAGCAAAAAAGGAAAATGGGAGAGTAACTGAATAACTGTTTTATTGCTGTTACATGAAAGAAATAGGCATGTATAATAATGGCAGCTGAAAAATTTTCAGATGGATGTGTGATTTCTGTCTGTGAAGAGAGAGAAGCACAGTAAAGTAATGGAAGGGTGTAGAACCAGTATAAATGTGGCTGCTTGATCTGCTAGAGGCAGAAAAGTCTTTAATATCTTGGACAGTACCTGTGGCGCCTGTATATTGTCTGATCAAGCCTTTACAAGTATAGTCTTTCTTCTATTTTTCTCTGTAAGAATGTTCCTTCTCAGAAATAGTTCTGTCATTTGTAATGGCTTCTGCGGCTTGCCTAGACTTTCCTCTGATAAACCTGCATTATTTTTCCCACTACCCGATAAAAGATTCTTCTCTGATTCCCATCCCCACAGGACAGGTGAAGTGAGCAGAATCTAGTAGCAGCAGAAAATTCATGGTATATGGTGACTATCCTTTAAAAACATTCAGTTAAAAAGATTTTCTGTCTGTTACACCACGAATGTGTTACTACTTCCCTTCATCTTCCTCTATGGAGGAACAGGGAAAGTATCAAATGATGGAATAGAAGAAAGCAATCATTCCTACACTATTTTCACTGTTTCTCTCTTTTTTTTTCCCCCCCCCCAAACTGAGATTAATATGCTGTGGAGAGATTAGAATGCCAAGATATTTGTGGTTCATCTAAATGGAAGCAGCAATTGGGGGATCTGCTACATAAATGTGTCTGTGGGCCAGATTTCCTAAGCAAATCCACAGCTGCACTGCAGTAACACTCATTTTCTTCCTGTCTTCCTGGGCAGTCACATGAAGAAAATATATGGTCTTTTCCATTATGCAGGTACAGCAGTCAATCTGGAATACTTCAGCAGACCTTGCAACAAACATCTGAGGGAAAACCTGATATTGAGCCAACATTTTTCCTGGTTATCCTAATGAAAGAACAAATGACGACCTGAATTAAGACTTAACCCAGAACTTTGATCCAAACCTTGCTGAAGCAGGAGGATATTTTCATCCAAATTTAGGTCAGAAGTTTTGAGGTTGTGACGTGTTTTTGTAATGAGACAAATCCGCACATTCAGTGAGCAACAATCTTTTCAGAAATTCCAATTTCAAAGCTTGGGTCAGTGATTGAAGATCCATCACTGCCTGGCTAGTCTGTTTGTACATGTGTAAGTGTGCCTTGAATTATTTTTATAACACTGCTTGCTGTAAAGAAATGATAACCCACTTGTCAAGAACAGCACGTCTATAAATGTAAGAAATTAATCTCTTCATGCTGATTAACTGTACTTTGTAGCACTGATCCCTAGAAGAACATGTCCCTTTAGAAACATATTCTGTACTCTTTTATCACTGAAGGGAAAAGAAAAAGAAAGTACTTAAGATTACTAGTGGCAATTAACAATATCTACTAAATAAAAATAGTTTTTTTCAGAAGGAAAAATAGATTATGAAATTATTATCTGGGTTAAAAATTGCATTCCAGAAATCCTTTGTAATGTACTTTCCTTCCCAAAGGGTTTATAAATGAATACATCATTTGCTATGTCAGTGTAGGTTTGTACTTGTTGGCAAAAGAAAAGTCCTGGAAAACAAAAAAGCAAAACTCCCAGTTATAATAAAATCTAACTTTAGCCACCAGGCTGCTGGAGGTGGTCTTAACATGACAGATTTGAACATTAAAGTCAACTAGCATTAGGGAATGTGATGGGCTTGAAAACTGGTATTGCTTACCGGAGGCACTCACGTGCAATTTTAGTGTACAGCTGAACTGAGATAATTAAGTCCTAAAGGATTAATCCAAGAGTCTTGCACAATTCTACATCCAGCTTTACCTTTGATTTCTGATTTGGTAATGAACTTGTCTTTTTTGTGGATTCTTCCAGACAGTTTGATCTTGAGGTTTCTGTCAACAGGCCACCTTCATTATTCCTAGCAGCTTGGATTTATATAATCTGGTTTTTAACATCTGCATTACTCTCTGGAGGTCTCTGTTGAACAACAAATGAGATGGTACACCTGTAAGGTAGCTGAGCTACAGCTGGGTTCAGGAACTGCCTAACAGAAAAACACTCCTACCAGTGATGCTCAAATTTGAGCAGGAAAAATCCAACTTAGTGCCTTTCTTCTTCACATACAGTGTTTTTCTTCTGACGGTAGTAGGTGTTGGAACAAAGCTCCTTACCCTACGTAGACAGTCATGGATGAGAGGATGAGGGGAGGGAACAAGCCCATGACACCTCCTGTGGAAAGTCCAGAGCAGCACCCTGGCCCCAGGAAAGCAACATTCCTTCACAGGTGGGCATCCAGAGACAGACAAAGGGTCTGTGGCTTCCCTTTCCTTGTTATTACTGTCATTGGTAATCATCATCCACACTGTTCTCATGAGACTTAGAGAGGTCCTTCTTCTTGCAGGGGCTGCCACATTATTGTCAGATTTTATTTACCCTCTATCTGTTTTCCCAGAATTGTCCCGTGAAAGGGGACACCAAGGGATGCCAGACAGAGAGGGCACTGCCTGATGTGAGACACACTGGCATGCGATACAGCTGATGCTGAATGGCTGCACAGTCCCACTCCTCAAAAAGAGCCAGCGGCCTCGCCACAAGCAGTTTGCCATGAGCTGCACACTGGCACAGGAAGCTCAGCCCCTGCCTCAAGGGACTTGCAGTGACAGGGCCGTGCTGCAGCAGAGCCCTGTTGTGAAAGCCTGTTTGTCTCTGCGGAGGAATGACCAAACCCCATTATGCAATAGTGGCTTTTTGTTCTGTTTACTGCCTTTACTCCCCATTTGTTTCCATGGTAGCAATACGGAAAAATTAGGATTTGTAATGTAAAATCAAGGAAAGAGACCATTTTTTCCTGTCACAAGCCAGTTTGTGATATACCAAAATACATCTATGACAGCTAAACCTAAGTCTGTTTCATAATGAACAGATACACTTAGCAGAAATGTCAAAATCAGGAATTTTACTTCATTTGTTTCGTAATAGTACCCTTCAGCTGGGGTTTATAGGATTTATTTTTATATTTTCATGCTCCAGCACAGAGACAAGGCTTACATATAAGCCCATACATACCCAAAACAAGATGGTAATTTCATAGCAAAATCTTCTACTTCTTTAAACTGCATTGCAAATTAACTTAAGGTTATGTAACACCAGAACATACCACTCCTGTCTGGCACCAACCTAAACATTTCTTAATACGTGTTCACATAGAGCCCTCCTGTGTTTGCTGGGTTTCATTACAACAGCCATTATATCTGAGAGACAATTTATTGACCTACATCAACAAGACTGAGCTCCAGAAAGGAACGCCAAGCTCCTGTCCTCTCACATTTACACAACATGGACTGTTGAATTCCACTTGCCAAATACTGTATCAAACTCCAAAAGGTGACAAGTGAGAATCTGTCACTAGCTCTGTCTTAGTTACACCATTTTTCAGTGGTAGGTAGGTACTGATAAATTTCAGTAATTTAATTGTTGTAACTATTGCCTATGATTTTTATCATAGAATCATAGAATGGTTGGTGTTGGAAAAGACCTTAAAGATCATCAAGTTCCAGGCCCCTGGCCGTGGGCAGAGACACTTTCCACCAGACCAGGTTGCTTAGACCCCCACCCAACCTGCCCTTGAACACTTCCAGGGATGGGGCAGCCACAGCTTCTCTGGGCAACTTGTTCCAGTGTCGCACCTCAGAGTGAAAAATTTCTTCCTAATCTCTAATCTAAACCTAATATCTTTCAGTCTGAATCCATTCCCCCTTGTCCTGTCACTACACACCCTTGTAAAAAGTTCCTCTCCATCTTTCCTGTAGGGTCCCTTCATGTACTGGAAAGCCACAATTAAGTCACTCTAAAGCCTTCTCTTCTCCAGGCTGAACAAACTCAATTCTCTCAACCTTTCCTCATGGGTGAGGTGCTCCATCCCTCTAGTCATCTTGGTGGCCTCTGCTCCAATAGGTCCATGTCCTTCCTGTGCTGGGGACCCCAGATCTGGATGCAGCACTGCAGGTGGGGTCCCACCACAGCAGAGCAGAGGAGCAGAATCACCTCCCTCACCCTTCTGGATGTGCTGCTTTTGCTGCAGCCCAGGACACAGTTGGGTTCCTGGGCTGCAACTGCACATTGCTGACTCACGTACAGCTTCTCATCCACCAGCTCCCCCAAGTCCTTCTTGGCATAGCAGAATGTTTTTATGATTCATTCCTGCATCCCTTCTGTACTGAGATATTCAAAACCCGACCGGACATTGTCTTGAGCAGCCTGTTGTAGTTGATCATGCTTCGAGCAGGGGAAATACACTGAACCACCTCCAGAGATTGCTTCTAAATTCAGGGGTTCTGTGATTCTATAACTCTTCACTACTTTTTCTGATTAATTTTGAATCATACAGACAATTCTCCAAATGACATGGGAATAGGTGGTATCCCTCTTGTAACCTTAGTCTAGTGGCCACAGGTGAAATGAGGAGCTGCACTTAAAGTAGTTTTCTCTCCTGCCTTTGCTGTAGCCTCTTACCCAACTATGTGGAAAAGATTACATGGTCCATGCACCCATGTGTGCTTCTGTTTTTCTTCTGCAGCCTTTCCACCTGTAAGAATATATGTATTTTAGTCTAACAGTACTATCACAGGACATATTTGCTAGAAGCAGGACTTAAAAGAAAAAAGGAGAAGAAAGATGCTACCAGGCAAAAGAGCAAAATCAAACTCAGAAACCAGAGGAAACAATGGGGAAAAGAAAGAGAGAGTGTAAAAAGCGTAGGAGGTAGAAAGCAAATGCACAGAAGCAGGGCATGACTCTGCTCTGCAATACTGAAAGACAGAACCTCCATCACAAGGAAGACCTGGCATGCAGAACTGCAGGGAAGGGCTACCTTGAGTTACCTTTTCTCCTCTGTAGGTCCATCTGTAGTCTTCATTGGTTATCTATGCAGGGGAAGCAGATCTGTAAGTTTAGTAATTGCTCTTTGTTAAGCAGGTTTAGAGACAAGAAAATACGTTTTACAGCTTAAAAGAAAGACTTTGTAATTGATTTACCCTATAATTCTTCAAAATAAAAGTAGATACCTACCCCTATTTTCATAAATTCATTTCCCACATTAAGAATAAACATAAATAATATGAATTTTAAAAGGAAGTTTTGATTGACCCAGACTGAAATTTTCCCACTAGTGTTTTAAGAGGATATGACATTAAAGGTAATTACATTTAAAAGAATTCACTATGCTCACATCATTTTAGCATATGAGAAACAGTTTAATTATGTATCTGTGGCTAGCCCAAGGATAGGATATTAAAAATTACTTTCACAAAATACTAAACATTTTGTTTACATGAGAAAAACAGCTCTTAGTTCTGTCCTACATGCAGTACAGCAATAAAAGGTCTATTTTGGAGCAGAAAACAAAGTCAGAGTTTTTACCAAAATAAGTCACACAAAAGAAATGGATTATTTGAACTGAATGAATTTAAAGTATTTTGGTTTACAGGATTAAGGTGAAATACAAAGCTTTAGTTAAGTATGGAAAAATGCATATGGACTTAGAAAGGACTATAGAACAGGAAATAATGTGTTTGCTAAAGTTTATTTCAATATTTATTTCTATATTTCAAGGGAGATTCATGAATGGGCCAGAGCTAACTATTCTGAATTAACCAAGACATTCACTCTCTTCTAAATGTTTGTCATTAACCCAAAAGGGCTGTTTACAATAAAGTAATTTTTAACTACTACTGGCCTATTGGAAGAGAAATCTAAGCTCTGGTGGGAGAATGACATGAAACACCTAATGCTTGCCTAGATTTTTACAGACTTTGTATTTTTTTTTTCTGGAAGGAAATGAATAAAAAGCTTTAAATGCAGACAACAGGCTACAGTTTAGACTACAAGGAATGCACTTTGTGAATTTCTTGTTCAACCAGTCTAAACAAATTTTCAAAGGTTTGTAATGACCAGTGAACCCAAACTGCACATCAGAGTGTATCTGTACGAAGCAGCCCACTAAACTCTTCTTACAGCTTTGAACAGCACACATTCACACAGAGGTGCTAGAAGTCTTTGATTTTTTATTAGAGAATAGAAATTTCAATCACTATAGTGACCTGAAGGAGATTTTCTCCAGTCCACGTATGAAACTCTAAAGGAGATTTTTGCTTTGACCTTTATGTAGAGACCAAGACCTAATGTACAGATGTAGTCCCTGTAGGGGAAAAGAGTCTTTAGGCCACTCAATCAAATGGAATCCTGTTATCAAATTCTCCTTTAACATTTTAAAAACTATCTCACTACTATGTTTGAGAGTAACAATGATCAGCTTTAACAGTGCTAAATGAACTGGAAGGTTTATTTTCTTTACTTCTGATGTTTACACGGAGAACCACAGAGCTTTGCTTCTCAGTCACTCAGCTGCCCATGGAACCAAGTTCAGTACCTCAGGAGGCCTTCAGCTGCACCCTCACGTGGCTGGCACACCAGTTTTGATAATCAGGTCATTAGAAAAGACTTACAAAAGTGCATAGTTTGTGCTGTTGCAGACATGTACTGCAGCAACATGATAATAGAGGATGTAAATAACAATTCAGTGGGAGAACTGACTCCACTACAGGGGGAAATAGGCTTTGACATTGTTATCTAATCAATGGTGTCATGAGGTAGGGTGTTCAGATACATGACCAAAGCAATTATTCTCAGAAAACATTTTATGCTGAGGAATAAAACATTGGGGGAATGCAGCAGATGTTTTCGTTAACTCCATGCTGCCATGTGGAACAAAACCTAGCAACTGGGACTGCTCTGTATTGTGTCTCACCAATAGTTCAAAAGAAGAGAGCACTGCGTAGCAGCTTCTGTCCAGGCTTGTATTCCTGGTTCTAGCTAGGAGTATAGAAACATCTACACATGCTCTTCTGAAGCAGACTAAGGAAAACAAGGTTGAAAAAGGTTAAGCCAATTAAAAATGACAACAAAAAAAAATTATCAATTCTCTGCAAATCTTGCTTCAGGTGTGCAAAACTGTGCTGTCAATAAAAGCGACCAAAAGCTTATCAATATCCTTCAATAAGGACAGCCTTACTGATTTTACTGGGTATTAGTGATCTCACTTCCCTGTGCATGGGTATAGAGTAGAAGCTGGCACCTGGTAGAACCAGTTATTACAAAATTTGGCCATCCTATAGAAAAATGTAAAAATATAATTACGTTTTCAAAGCTGATGAAAACTGCTATGTTTTCCTGGCTCTGTTCTGGGATCTATTTCAAACAGTATTTCAGTGAAAAATTGAAGAATACATGTTCATGTCAAAGTATGAATGCCTCTTGATTTGGGGAGCAAATCTACATGTCATTTCATGAGGCACTGAGCATCTTGTGGATAAACTGCTGCAAAGCAATGAAAGATCCATCAAAAGCCATTAACACTGGGTAGATTCTGTGGGAGGAATAGCTGGCTTTCTACCAGGAGAGTGTGATGTGAGAGTTTTCTGTAGAGAACAATTCAGAAAGAAGGGAGAATGAAGAGAAATAGGAGAGGTTTCCAGAGGTTCTGGAATTGCAAAGCCGGAGCAGAAAAGGTGTCACATTTTAAAATTATGTATGTGCTCTATCTTGAGCAAGTTACCTCATCAACAGAAAGAGAAGCTAAAGCAAAGCTATGATTACACATTTATGATGTGGTACTTAAATTGACTTAAGCAATTCATGCCTGCACCATATATTCCTGTCCCCCTCTTTGTGCAGGTGTGACTGCTTGGTAAATTGCCAGAGGGAACAGAGCCAGCTAGGGAGAGCTTAGCCAAAAACAGTGAAAAACTGGGACCCAGAAGGAGTCAAGGTGATTCCAGAAGTGGTTTGCAGTGAGGTCCCAGTCTCAGAATGAGATATTTTTGCACCAAAGGCCATCATTCCAAGACCTAGTAACCAGCAGAAGGAAGATATTTTTAATTAGAACAGGTTGCCAGTGCTGTAGAATTGCCATCAGTGGAAAATAGAAAATTAGTAACAACTTCTATGAGACAACCAAAACAAGCTCTACAAGCATTTGTTAAGGGTGAGTCAGGCACTGGTGGTGCATAAATCATCAGGTATGGAAGCAAGTGATCATCACTTGCTGATGCAGTGACTGAGAAGATGAGGAAGTATCAAGGAGCAAGTCTAGGAGGTGACAAATGCCAAAAATATCAAGTTGGTCAGATTCCCACGAGAGCATGTGACAAGTGGTGTGGTGACAATTATAGGCTTTTATCCAACCTTGAGCTCTCAAAAACCCAGCAGGAATAGGTGACTCAACTCTCCTCCAGAAGTGCTTTTTTCACATCTGTAAATACTGTACACTTATTTGTGAGTCATACATGAACTATTGTATAAAATTAATTTGACTTAAAATAAATTATAATTTGAGGGTTGTCGTGACTGAGGGAAATGGAAGCAAGAGAGACCAGAAGGATAGCAGGTAGGACACAAAGGGTCTTGATAATCATAATGCATCATCTTACTACTTACTGACAAAACCAACCTGCCTTACCTATTTGGACAGGCCACCTTATTTAACCTTCAACAGGAGCATGTAAATTATGAATGTTCAACAAATAGTGTGGAAGGCATTATGAATGATTCACATTGGATCATCCTACCAGAATACCCTCCTCCTCTCTCATGTCCAATGAATCTGGAAAGCCAATTAGACATTACCACCTTCCCCCAACTGGGATATTTGTAATGTCTCTCTCTTTATTCTCTGACATCTAATAAAAGGCATGCTCACACTGCAGTCCTCTGCTATTTAATTAAAGACATTCAGTAGGGATACACAAATCTACAGAAAAACAGTCTTTATTAATTTTCCTGCCCTCAGAGTTATTTGTTTGCTTTCTGCCATATCCATCTGGACAATAATGTCTGAAAAACAAATGAGTTATATGGATTTAATGTTGAAGATAGGAAAAAAGGAAAGGTACTGGAGCACTGAGGTGCTGGCACTGGGTTGGAGTGATCACAGAGCTCATTTTTGTGTATATTATGGGCCCAAAATTTGTCTGACCCAACTGTACATTAGACCATCAGTGATGGGCCAGTCTGCCTGGGAGCAGAAATATGCAGATCCCTCTCCCTTCCTCCCAGATAATTTCCACAGCATGGTGGTGGAGCTGTATTGTAGTTGTGACTCCAGTTTCAGACACTAATAAATTACAAGGCAGAACTTTCCATGTTCTGCTGCCATAAACGGGTACCAGACAGACGTGAGAAATCCAGATCTAGGAAAACTTAAATTCACCTTCCAGACCCAGTGGAGTAGCAGATAGGATTCGGCAGCTGATTTAAAGTACATTTCGCTGCAGTCAGTCCTGACTTTCTGAAAAAACACAACACATTCATAGAAAAGAAAAGTTAATTAACAAACAAATTTTAGCTATGGTTGTACTGATAGTTTCATAAAATTAACAACAGCTCTCTGAAGGACACCCAGGCTGCCCTGATGCCAGGGGCTGTGGGGGCACCCGGCCATAATGGTGGAAGGTGCTGTTTCCAGCTGCTTGCCTCCAGCCTTTAACTAGAGGTTAGCCCCATGAAGTCTCACACAGGTAATTTTTAATCCGTTTCAGACAAATGAGTTCTAACGTCTTATGCACCTTGTTTCTCACACTTTGATGTCTTTGGTTGCGATGGTGCACATGAAGAAATGCTTAGATAGGAGACAGAATCTCTCTGCAATGTGTAGTGATGGGCAGATGAGGGCTGGCTAATGATCAATGACTTCTACTGGTACAGCTATTTAAAGGGTTCACATCTTTGTCACTCCAACTGCTACCCCTGTAAATTTTTTTTCACATTGTACCTGGTCATTTTTCAACACCAAATTCTAATTCACAGCCAAGCACCATACGCTGTGATATGATCCTTCCCAGATGTAAAATCTCGGGAGGTTCCATGCCTACAAAATAAAAGCTACCCAAGAATATCCTATTTCATTTAATACTAGTCTTGGAAATCTTTCGTCTGGTCATTCCAGTATAAAGTGTAACCAGACAGTGCACATGTGCAGTTTCAGTAGAAAGTGAACAGATATTTACAACCCAGGGAACAGAGCAGGCCAGAAGCCCTAGCAAAAACAAACACACAAACTATAAGTCATTAATTTGGTGCTTCAGAACAACAGTCTGAGGTTATTCTGCCATTCAGTGCTGCTGTCTAGGATTTAATTTTCCCAGCTAACGCAAGTTTATTTGAAAGGCGCTGCAGCAAGCTCATAGGCATATGGCCAGATCTATCCTGGCTGACATTATGAGGGAAAGAAAAGACAGACGTGATGGCACAGGAATCTTTCCGATCTCAGCTTCCTCTGCTTTATACCTGCTACCACTGAGTGCTTGCCAAAATCCTTTTTTGTGTATGTATTATGTAAGACTAGCTATTTTCTCCCGGTACTCCCATGATCACTCATCTGCTTTTGAAAGCAGAAAACCTCTCTACAACCTTTTTCCCTACTTTGATCTAGGACACAGAATAACAGTATTTAAGATTTAGTGGGGATTTTCCACCATCTGCAATAGATGATAACCTCTCAAGTGCAACGCAAGAACCCAAGTCAGAAAATTAAGTGTCCATGTCATCAAGGGAATGTGGGAAATGGAAAAGGAAGGGAAAGCAATTCAGACTTGTGAGTTTTATGACTACCTAGAGTAAAACAAATCATGTAAATATTGCTTCTTTTCCCAGTTTGATGTAGAAACTTGTAAAGCTCTGATTCCTGTAAATTATATGGACTTTCAGAGAATCATAGAATCACAGAATATTGAGTTGGAAGGGACCCATAAGTATAATTTCAATGACTTCTAGGCCCTGGGAAGTTTTGCAAATTTAACCAGCTTCTCACTTTGTTTTCTCTCTCCTGTGTTGATAAATACTTCACTTATTAAGATTACTGGAACAAAATAATGATGTCCAAGTTCAGAGAATAAACACCTTCCTGGGCTCAATGAACGTTACTCAGGGATGTTTCAGATTAACAAAATTAAGGAGTCAAGGAAGCTGGACCAGTGAGCAATAATAGAGGCTTTAGCATTTTTTATCCAATTACTGAGCATATAATTTGGGTATCTTGCATGATTGTGTGGCCTGTGTCAGCAGCTCTGGTGTGCTCAGCCACCATTCACACCTTCTGTATCAGATCTCTGTGCCAGCCCGGCTGGAGACACCCTCTTGTTTTCACCAGCACTGGGTCAGAAGATCACGCCTCAGCAGAACTGCCTCTGGAGGCTTCCTGAAGGCAGGGCACGCAGTGCTGCTCAGACTTTGGCCTGTGCGTTGTCCACTGCTAAAAAAACTGGCCTCTTTTTGAAAACCCTGAGAAACACAGGTCTTGCTCATTCCTGTTCTGAGCTATGTATAGTTCTGGGCTACTCAGTACAAGAAAGACAAGGAGCTACTGGAGAAGGTCCAGCAGAGGGCCATGATGATTGGGGGTCTGGAGCAGCCTATGAGGAGACTGTGGGAGCTGGGCCTGTTTAGTCTGGAGAAGACTGAGAGGGGATCTCATCAATACATATATAAATATCTCAAAGGAGGGTGTCAAGAGGGTGGTGCCAGGCTCCTTTCAGTGGTCCTTAGTGAGAGGACGAGGAGCAATGGCCTCAGAAGGAAATTATGTAAGTTTCACCTCAACATGAGGAAGAACTTTTTCACATTGAAGGTGGCAGAGCACTGGGACAGGCTGCCCAGGGAGGTGGTGGAGTCTCCCTCTCTGGAGACATTCAAAACCCACCTGGGTATGTTCCTGTGTCATCTGCTCTAGGTGACCCTGCCTTGGCAGGAGGGGTGGAGCAGATGATCTCCGGAGGTCCCTTCCAACCCTAACGATTCTGGGATTGTGTGATTCTGTTATTTAAAAACCTTCTGTCGGCCTAGCACCCGACGGGGCTGTGCACGGGAGGTGCCCGCCAGCCCCGGAGCGCGGCACAGTTCAGCGCTGGGCACCCCTACCCACACAGGCCGAGCCGCCGGCTCCGCACCCGGGCCGCCCCGCAGCATTCGAGACATTCGGGGCACCCGGGGCTCTCCTGGCACTGCGGCCGCGGCCCCGGCGCAGGCGCGGGGAGCAGGCGGGGCCCGGGCCGCTCCGCTCCGCCCGCCGCTCCGTGTGCCCGTGATCCCTGCGCCGTTCCGTAGCGGCGGCGCAGCGAGGCGGAGGAGCGCGGCCGAGCCCGGCCCGCCGCGCTGGCGAGATGGCGGCGCAGAAGATTAACGAGGCGCTGGAGCACATCGCGAAGGCGGAGAAATAGTGAGCGGAGGGCAGCGGAGCGGAGGGTGCGGGCTGAGGGGAGCTGGCAAGCGGCTGCCAGCTCGGCGTCCGCGCTGTCCGGGCCGCCCGGCGCTCCTGCCCCATGGAGGCGGCGCGTCCCCTCCTGGCCTGGCAGGGGGGGTGAGGAGATTCCCTGTGTGCCAGGCGGCAGCACTCGGGAGAAGGAGAGTGAGGTGGCGGGACCGGGGGGCCCGGCGGGGAGGGGGTGGGGGGCATGGCTGCTGGGCCCCTCCTCTGCCTGGGGGGACCCTCCCTACGGGGGCTGGGTGCCATAGAGGGCCTGCTGCCCCGAACCGGGAGAGTAAAGCGGCCTTGAGGTTAAACAGTGGGATCGGTGAGGCGGTGCGGCTCAGAGGCCTGGAGCCTGAGCAGTTTCCTTTAGGGCCTTGTGGCCTCTACTGCTCCGACCCTGACTGCAAAGCGAGGGCAGTCACTTCTGCCCTTCTGCTAAAGTTAGTGGGAGGAAGACAAGTCACAGAATCAGTTAGGTTGGAAAAGGTTTTTGACATGATCAAGTCCAACCTGTGACCCAACACCGCTCTGTCAATTAGACCAGGGCACTGAGTGCCACATCCAGTCTTTCCTTAAATACCTCTGGGGACGGTGACTCTATCACCTCCCTGAGCGGCCCGTTCCAATGTCTAATAACGGTTTCTGTGAAGAATTTCTTCCAAATGTCCATCCTAAACCTCCCCTGGCATATCTTACGACTATAGACAAGTGGCAGAAAAGAGTTTTGGAGACCGTGGTGGATAAAAGGGCTTTTCTTTGCTGAGGTGGTGTATGTTTGTTTCCTACCCGTGAGAAGTGTGTGATTGTTGCTTCTTAGGTGGCTTCAAAGGCCTGTACTGATGTTTATCTTGGAAAGCTTAACATCTATGATAGTCTGTTACTGTGTATTTTAACACTGAGTGTAGCCATTTTGCTTATAAGCCTCAATTGCATGGACTACAGTATAGATGTAATAGAGCTGACTAATCCAAGGATGCCATAGTTTTAGTAAGAATAGTGTCAGGCCTTCTGGAAATCATGGATCAAAAGTATAAATTGTCATAGAGGGAAGACTTAGAAATTGAAAAAAGCAGCGTATCTTACTCAAGTTACTTGACCGAAAGTGCCCTCCAGCAGAATTAATTTTAAGCTTATCTGGAGAGCACTTGGAATAAAAGGCAGTGAAACCTCAAATTGTGATTGAGTGCATTGTGTATTTCAGCTTGATGCATTTGAGACTCTCTGTGATAAAAATAACACAATATAAAGGCTTGTGTTAGAGTTAAATACCGTGGTCTTCATCCAAGTAAGACCACAAGACCACCTTAGGATCTATATACAACTGTTTTGCCAAGTAAAGAATGTATTGCATATGATGTGTTGACCTACAACAAATGTGCAAGTGGACTCTAAAGTTATGGCAATTTTAAAATTTGTTTTAGAAGTGATGAAGTCAGCATATTGAATTCCAAATTGCCTAATGAGTCACCTGATTTTCCAGTGTACAGTTTCCCCTATGTATTTATGCCTACGTGTGGCATCTTTTAGTGTCACGGTCTATTTTAGACATATAAATTACATAGAAGGTTTTGTGGGTTTTGTATTGGTACATAAATTCTTTTATTTGTGTATGCATTGGAGAGTCTTTGATAATTCTCAGCAGCAAAAAAAAAAATCCTGTAGAGGAATGCTGGAAACTTCCTGATGTTTGGAAAAAAAAATTGTCAGGTGTTGTCGTATTAGAAATCTGGAGATACCATGTCGGTGTAGGAGGAAGTATGTTTCTTCTGCTGACTTCTTACTGCTGAGAAGATGGACTTGGGAAGACTCTCTGGGAACAGTGGAAGCATGTTAGGGTGAGGGTTGTAACTATGGGAGATAATTGTAGTGCTTTGTGCAATTCTTAACAGTGCTGGCATTTGTTTTTACAGGAGTGATGCCACTTTAGCATTGGCACATAGGTAATTGCTCCTTTCTAGGGGTATTCTGAAGTTTGAAATATATCTGAAGTGCCTTGAAGATAAAATGTAAAATCTTTACTAATTGTTTCTTGTGTTGTAGCCTGAAAACTGGATTCTTAAAGTGGAAACCAGATTATGACAGTGCAGCTACTGAATATGGGAAGGCAGGTATGTGTGGCTGGAAATATGGCCATATATATTTCATAGTTTCAAAGTATTTATTAAGCTTAGTCTCTGATAACGTTTTACATATTTTTATTATTTTGCTGTGTAAGTAAAACTGTTGTGAAGACTAAACGTAAGATGAAACAACAAGAAAATCCTCTTGGTAGCACTGTAAAGTAAATTTCATGTTGTACTTGGAGATCTGAAACAGTTTTCAAAACCAGGTTTTTTTTCAAGCTTACAACTTCTATTTTTTATATTGCTATATGTGACAAAAATAAAGCTTTCTTTCCTTCTTTCTCTTGTTCACCCCCAAATCCTATGACTTTATCTACAAAACAACAGATGTTCAAGCTGGTTTTAAAATTTTGCTTTATCATCATCTTATGAAATAAGTCCTGTCAAAGACTGTCTCAGTAAGGTGAAACGCTGCCAGGTTGGTTTGTGTTTTTTCAGGCATAGTAAGGTTTCTTTCCTCCCCTTTTCCACTGCCAAGTGACACACTGAATGTAAAATCCTTACTAGTTGATTTCTTTTTGTTCTTAAGCAGTTTCTTCTTTCTCATAGTAGGAATTTGTTGTGGTCTCTTGGCTTCTTACTCTAGGCATTCCTACTTACTCATTTAAGACTGAATAAAAAAAAATTCAAACTTGGAAGAACAACTGAAGCATTTATAAACTGAAATTTATTTTAAATCTTCCTTTAATATTTTATCAGTTAAATGAGATAGAAATACATATTTGTACCCTGAAGTGATTGTGCTGATGAAGTTATGGGTATGCTTTGTTGGTGGCACACTTCTATTCCTGCTGTACTGATTTTGTATAACCTCTAATGATTAAAATGATAGAAATGCTCATTCCTCCATTTCTGTAATTAAAATACAGAATGAGCGAGTTTCAAAGTCCAGCTTAACACATTGAGAGCTATGTATGATACTGTGGTGGTATGGAAGTGGTGTTGACAATAAATGTCTTTAATGGTAACTACGTAACTAATGAAACAAGGGAAAACGTCTGGGATTTTTTGCAACACCTTGGTAAACAGTAACCATTCATTTAAAGAGCCTGTTTGCATCTTTGGGTAGCTAAACTCTTGAGCAGCACTCGTAAAAAGAAGACAATGTCAAGTTGTAAATAAAAACTCTTATTTGTTTTCTTGCAGCTGTTTGTTTTAAGAATGCCAAGCAGTTTGACCAGGCGAGGGAAGCCTGTTTACGGGAAGCTGAGGCACATGAAAACAATAAAGCGTATCTTTTCATTGACTGACATTCTTTCTTTCCAAGAAGCTGACTAGTTGCTACTTAGTTTGGAGTAATGGGGGTTGGTAACAGGTTATTGAATATATTTGCACATTTTGTCAGTGTAACAGAATTGCTTTTTAAAGGACCGTTCCTGTGTTCTCTGAGTGGGAAAACTAAAGAAATCTGGGTTAGAAAATCAGTGTTGTCCCCAATAACAGCTGACAGGTGCCTGAGTTATCTAGGTACTGCTTCAGAAATTTAATTGTTTTTTAATTACCTACTAATGCATAGTATAAACTAAATGAAGCTCTGACATTATTACAATACTTGTAGTACTATTTAATAAGAAGGAACGTATTTTAAATAAATGAGCTTTTTACAACTTTATATGCAGCTATACATTGGTAAGTTGCATTGATTCTGTCCTTAGAATTACTTACTTTTGACAACTTGCGTGCAGTTGCAGTAGGTTCAATTTGCCTTTATGGGGTTCCTTGCTTTGAAGTTAGTAGTTGTGTAAGATTTTGTACATTATTACTTTTCCTGTAATAGATTTTTGTGGCTTTTGTCCTTGACTTTGACAATTTTATGTCCAGTCTCTTTCATGCTGCCAAGTAAGTACAGAAGTGCTAAGTAATCTGAAACTGATTTTTTAACATACAGTACAAGCATGAACTGTCATTTTGATCTCAGTGTAGTTAGTAAGTGTTCTGATTCAAGTAATTTTGCTGTTTTAAAATTAGTTCAATGGAAGTGTGAGCTAGGAAAGTCTGAAAACCTGCAATGGCCACCTGAAGAAGTTATGATTTTGGCATTCTTCAGCACCTTTTGATAGCAAATATTTTTTCCTAGATGAACTTCTCATAATTTTGAAATTCTACACTGTTGAGCTTATAAAGAAATTCTAAATTGAGGAGTACTTCAAAGCAAGCAGTTGATGACAATAATCCAAGTATTGCCTGGGGTTCAGGTTAGAATAGATTTTTTACTGGGGAGTGTGGTTGAATTTTGTTGAAGATAAACTTACACATGTGCTGTGTCATTAAATAACACTTGAAACATCCTCAAAGCATTAAATATTAACAGTGAAGATGTTAGATAGTCAGTGCATGTTAACTTTTGCTGCATGACTACAGCTTGCTGTAATACACCATCTCTAACCAAATTGTACTTTTTTTTTCTCTGCAGAGCTTATGAACAAGCTGGCATGATGCTAAAGGTATTGTCATTTTCTAGTTTTTATTTTTAAATTCTATTTTGTAGTGACGAGTATTGTGCCCTGGGCCATTTTACCAATATATGTAAGCAAATTGCATATTCAAGTGAAATTTTTGTTGACTCATAGTCCCCATGTATCCCTTCAGTAGATTAGGAAAGCAACATTTGTATTTGGGGGCAAAAATAGTTTTCCTTTTGTAGAAGGAAAGAAGAGTGCCTCATGTCAGTGGTGCTGCTTTTGCTCTAAACTACCATGAATTCATGACTTACACGAAAATTTAATACTTAAAAGTGAATTTTACAGAGTTGGTGCTCAACTTTCACTAGCTCTACGAGTTTGTAAATAAAAATTATAATCTTAGTAAATAAGGTGTTGCGATTTGCTTTTATTTGTGTCCTTGCACATAAGCTCCTTTCCTGACAAAGGTGTTCCTGTGACTGTTGCCTTGTAGGAGATGCAGAGGCTCCCTGAAGCAGTTCAGCTGATCGAGAAAGCCAGTATGATGTACCTGGAGAATGGCACACCAGACACAGCAGCCATTGCACTGGAACGGGCTGGAAAGTGAGTCTGAGTTATTGGTGGCTAGAATCTGTGCAGGGCATGGGTATGTCTGTGGTTTTCTTTTATGTTTTTCTGATGCTTTCAGGTAAAAAATGTTTTCCTTTCATCTGAAGAGAAAGTATTGATGTTTATTACAGGTTAATAGAAAATGTGAGTCCAGAGAAGGCTGTGCAGCTCTATCAGCAAGCAGCGTCGGTGTTTGAAGTAAGTGGGGGATTTTTGTGGGTGTTTTTGGTTTGTTGGGCTTTTTTCTTTCAGCTATAAAAGAAAAAGCCTAAGATTAGGTTCAAGATTTTGTTTCTTTCATTGTGCATCAGTGGCTAAGTAATGAAGCTGAAGGCTTCTCATGCTGTAGAGAAGATGACAAAAGTTAGAAGTCAGTTTCCTTTGCCTTTTTCTCAGTTTAGGACTTGACAGAACCTGAATTTTGTAGATTGAATTTTCTGCCTCTTGTTGGCCAGCACAGAGGGCAGACAACGTGTCTGCTGTTGAGTCCTGGAACCCAAAATAATTTGAAATCCCTGAATGCATAGAAGAGAAGATTTTGCTTGGTGCTCTACCCATTCCATGAGCCAATGATTTGCCTTTTTGCAAGTGGCTTTGATGTTCTTCTCTATTGTCAGCTGTCACGTCTTTCCAGATTAGCAAATTTGCATTGACTTTCCTCTGCTGAGCAGAGCCATACAGGAGCTGGCTGTGGAACTCGAGAGCACCAGTACACTTCATGTTTCCCTTGAGTGTGTGAACTGCTGATATAATAACTAACAGTTGTTCTGAGTTACAGGTGACACACTTAGATTAAGGTCTAGTGGTCTTAAATCTGTGCAAATGAAATAAGAATGTATGAATTCTTTTTTTTTTCTCTAGAACGAAGAACGTTTACGGCAGGCATTAGAAATGCTAGGGAAGGCATCAAGACTTCTGGTCAGAGGACGCAGGTATAGCTTTATCCCTTTTTGTTCTTTTAATGTAATCAAACCTTAAAATGTGATTTTGATTGTGTTTTTTTTGTCTCAGTGTTGTTGGGTTTATGTACTATTTATTCTTATTTGAGACATGCTTCAAACTAAGATCCAGTTTCTGTAGGATATGCCATGTTCATCCAGGAACCACTTGCTTTGTGTTCTGGGATGGGAGAATGTGAGCTGAAAGACTTTTGCTCTGTATTTGTTGAAAGCACATAGACCAGTTTTCATTAATTCTTAAAATGCTTCAGGAATTTTTTTTGTTTGGTTGGTTTTTTTTTTTCCAACACTAATATGTAGAATGTACTTGAAAGTCTTCTATAGCTGTGGGATATGAAACAGAGGAATTAGGACTAACCTGAGGAAAGAAATCAGTTTGCAGCAGTCTGATTCTGGACTTCTTAAAGAAGAGTGAATCTTGGAGTCTCAGTGAGACAAGTTTAATTGTAAATTGCTTGCACCAAACTTGACCTTCAGTTCATCTTAGACTTGCTTCACTGAAACTTTTAGGTCCTTTAAGAACTATATTGCTAGTTCATGGATCTCAGACTTACAGATAGCTTATAGTAACCTCAGGACATACAGAATTGTGTTAGGCTATGTAACAAAGCATTCGTCTTATACAGTGTTACAAAAACCAAGGTTTCTCTGAATAAATACCAGAGGTGTTCTTAGCACATACACAAAAGGAATTGCTGACTGTATATTTACCTACTCTGTTAGTAGGATCTACTGCTGATTTTTAGTTGTGTTGCTTTTTATTCCAGTAGACTTGCCACTGTATTAGTTAAATGCTTTGCAATTAGTCTTGGGTTAATTTTGCTGTATTCCTGGCACTGATACTCGTGTTTTTTTGGTTTTAGATTAGATGAGGCTGCATTGTCTCTTCAAAAGGAAAAAAGTATTTATAAGGAAATTGAAAACTACCCCACTTGCTATAAGGTAAATTCTAAGAGACAACTTCTGATAATACATTTCAGTTTTTTTTATTTTTATAGTTAACGACAGCTGACATGTGACAGGTGATGGGTACCTCTTGATTAAGAGATAAGTTTCTTCCTAAATGATGAGAGTTTGTGGTAGTGGTGTTTCCCCAAACTTTAGCTGTGCTTTTATAATTTTTAAGATAAGATGCTATTATCTACAGGAGCTGTCAAAACCAATCAACACATAAAAATGTTATCAAAAATAACAAACTACAAAAACTGTTACTTGGGACAACAGTTCATTAAAATGTTATAGGAGATAACCTATTTCATACCAGCTGAGGAGATGGCTCTCTACTTTTTCACTAGATTGTTCTGACTCACTTGTGTCAGTATCTTAGGATGATTGTGGATTGTAATGACCTTTCTCATACTAGATATTAACAGTCTACTATTTTTCTCATATTTTATTGTTAATTTCTAAAGAATCATTAGGCTTACTTTTTTTTTTGTTTAGAAAACTATTGCTCAAGTCTTAGTTCATCTTCATAGAAATGATTATGTTGCTGCAGAAAGATGTGTGAGGGAAAGCTACAGGTAAGTCTACTTTATGTGGTATAATTTTAAACTGAATGTCTCACTAGTGTAGACTATCTTGCTTGACATTGTTCTTTCATAAATTTTTAACCTGCAAAAAATCTAAAAATCTATTATTTTTGTTTTGTCTTGACTATGATTGTGGTCTTACTCTCAGCGTGCAAACTAATACTGCTTAAAATTTAGTTTTTGTGGGTATGATTTATGTACCTGAAGAAATCAACTCTTAATTTCCTTCAGTATACCAGGATTTAATGGAAGTGAAGACTGTGCAGCACTAGAGCAACTTTTAGAAGGGTATGATCAGCAAGATCAGGATCAAGTTTCTGAAGTCTGTAATTCTCCACTCTTCAAATACATGGATAATGATGTAAGTAGGTAAATCTTGTGATTGTTTTTTTTTTTTTTTCAGGTTAAGAGGGTTTTTTTTTTTCCTCATAGAGGAAAATAAGAGCACAGTCCATGTATTTATTGTGACTTGCTGTCATGTGGCTGTGAGCTTCCTGTGTTCTTTTACTTTGCCTGCCAGTGATGGTGCTGCCTGCCTTTCAGATGGTGTGAAGGACTGGGTGAAAGAACAGCTTGTTAAGGATTTGCTGAATTTGTTTAATGAGTTCACCAAAATTCAGTCCTCTCCTGCTTGCTTCCTTAAGGGCCAGAACAGTTTGCTGCTGCTGCTTTTTCTCAGAAATACCATGCAGCAGATAAATGTGCATAAACATGAACAGAACATGTTGTCTACAGGATGGCCTCATTGAATGTTTTTTTCCATTGCTTATTCTTAGCAAGGTACTCATTTAGGAAAGATTTTGAATTTGGAGCAAGTAGTTGTGTCTCTTTCCCCACCATTTTTTATTTAATTGAATTTGTAAATTGTAGGAAGATAGCAAAGGTTTGGCATCCCTGCCAAACCTTGTAACATATTGACTAATTTTACTTCATTGAATAGTAAGAATTAAGTTACTAGTCTTGCTGAACAACACTTTTAAGACTTTTTACATGATCTAATACTAGATAATGTATGAAGAGCTACATACTGGAATTATTTCTTTTCTACATAAAGCTTGAACCAGAGAAGCTCTGTGGCCAATTTATTCGATAATAAGCAGCACCAATATAGATCTCATATCCCATTCTCAGAGTATTTGAGAGATAGAGAAAAATGAACCATTGAAATGAAAAATGAATGTTTATTCCAAGCTGGAAAAATACACCCTGAGAGCATCATCACTCTGTTTCTGTACTGAATGTTGCCTTCTTGCTTATTGTGATCATCAGTCAATTCTATGAAAGTACAGAAATTAAACTTGCCTTGTTATTGCCAGTATGCCAAGCTTGGTCTTACCTTGGTGGTCCCAGGAGGTGGAATCAAGAAGAAATCACCAAATGCTGCCCAAGACAAAGCCAGAGGACCAGCTGCAGTGGGCTCTCATGCTGATGAGGAAGAGGATGAATATTCTGGTGGACTATGCTAGCTACAGACTAGGTTGTCTTAAATACCTGACTGACTTGTGATGCTCAGCATATCCAAAGGTACCAGATTTACCAGAGCTTCATTGCAATTGTGATATGAGAATCCTAATATTAACTTGGCAGCTTCTGGGTGCAATGCAGGAGAAAAAGCATGATTGTACCCACCATCTTGAAACATCTTTGGATTTCATCTCTTACCTGATAGGAGCTTCCTTAGGGCCCTGCCTTCAGCTGATGGGAAAAAAATTGAGAAAGATTTTACTAAAAGCACAGTTTAAAAGAAACCAAAACCTCAGAAGCACTGGAGGGAGAGTGGTACAAAATTTTAAATGCTGGATTTCAACAGCTGACACTTTTGGTCCCAGTAAGATGTTTGTGGTTGCTTTCGGAGTTAAATGTGTGATCATTCATCTGGCTATTTATCTCCTGTTTAAGACCGTTTAAGGCAGACTGTGCCAGGCAGGATTTTTACTTGTGTAAGCACTAGGGGGAGCATTCAGTTTGTTTTCAACATGTTTTTACTCCACTGGGGATTATTATTTTAATTCCTTATTCTTTACAAGCAGTATCCATATGAGTGGGGAAAACACTAAGTCAACTAGATTGAAGTTATCTTACAAGCTTAAAAATATGCACCTATCTTTCCTCTTAAGAAGTTTATTGACCTGAAGTCTTTGGAAATAAGTGTGTCCATAGTGTTTGTGACATGCACCTTAGGAAAGGAAGGAGTGAATAACCATTCTTAGCAGTGTTTTTGAAGTGTGCCATAACCAAAAAAAGACACTGAAGTTAGCAGGTAACATGCACTGAATATAAACTTCTGAAGACAAATGTTTAACAAAAACTTCGGTGGAACGTTTCAGTGATACGTTTGAGTTTGTGAGTGTCCTAGGTGTTTATTTGCTAATCAGTATGCTAGTCTATGAAGACATTTGATTCTTTCAGATTTTCAAAGCATAGAACAGGTATCTCATTTTTCAACTAGCTTAGAATCCAAGGTAACCAAATTTTAATGCATCCTCTTTATTTTTATTTGGTTTCAAGTCATCATGTGTTTTGCAGGCTTCTTTAGTGTCTTAAATCTGTTTCACCATATTATGCTTAAAAATTGTGAACTCTAGACTGTGGCTTGTTTCTTCAGCAGGACTTAATCAAGGTCTGCACTAGGGTTACATCACTTGGAATCCAGCAGGGATTTGTGTGTGATGCCCAAAGCTCTGTAAACAAGAGACCAAAAGCACAGTGTTAAGTGTTGGGACAGTTTCTGCCATATTAAGGAATTGGATGTCATAAAAAATATCAAGCATATCTCTGACAAAATTGTGTCAGGCGTAATTGTGATAAAGGTTCAACTTTTAGAGGGCTAAGGCTCAGTTTCCTTGGGGTGGATGGCACTCAGTAGCATTGAGATGGGAGCACAAACTGCAGTGTAATTTGCACGCAGGGCTGCTGTAGAAAGTCACATTACTCAATTTAATGGGTGTTCAAAAACCAGTATTGTGTCTTTGTCTTGTGTAATAATAACCATGAGTTTTAAAGCTATTTAAGGTGCACTTGTAGTTCTTAGCTATCAGATGGGTAATTTCCCTTTGTTATTTATGATGTATATAAAAGTTTTGGCTCTATGAAATTTTAGGAAATGAGTTGCTTTTCTCTGAGAATGTTTGCAGGTATACATAAAAAATGGTTTTGAAGACTTTCCTAGAATTCTAGAGCTCTTACAGAATTTTTTCTGTTGGAGCAACTCACTTCAGTTTAACTGAAGGTTAACTTCTGCCTTCTGGATTTGTTAATCAAGTTGAATGTACACTTTTTATGGTATCACAGGTAGAAAAAAATGCACATGTAGGAACTCAGGGAACACTAAGTAATTTTCTTGAAGCATTTCCTGCTCCTTCTAGTTCTGAAATCAGTTTTATTGTGTGATCCCAAGGAGTCTGCTTTTTGTGTGTGTGAACAATTGCACATATCTGAAATGATGAGGTGCATAAGAAAACTGGGAACTTTGTGTGCTTCTGTGGAGGAAATTGCAGTTTTATTTAAACTGTGCTTGTAACACTGACAGGCCCTTAAAAGAAAAATTAAAATTTATGCATTACATTTTTAAAACATGCTTTCCATATGGCTAAAAAAAAAAAAAATAGATGTGCAACACTGTCTTCCCTCCTCCCTCAAGTTGTTTGTTGTTCTGTGCCAAGTGTGTAAAATCTGGGACAAAAGCGACTGGTACTAAACATGTTAAGCTGCCATTGAATTGACATTTCTGATTCTTAGTAGTAGAATCTTACTCTTTAATTGCAATGTTGCTGCAAAGACCAAATCTGCAGAAATGGAAGCATCTGAAAATAAGATGGTCTATTTTATATAACTTATTCTCCTATTTTAGACAGTGAAAGTGTGTTAGGAATGTTAACTGCCTTTTAGTCAATGTTTAACTATAGAAGAAACTGTCTGTATATTATGTGTTAGTGTTTGTTTCTATCTTTCAAAGCAATTTGCACACTTATGTAAATACCATTTAAATGATCTAAAATGGAAAAGATAACATTTACAGCAAGAGAGTTTCCAAAACCAGTGTTGACTGTAAGAATAAAATAAAGTTAAATTGTGCATGAAGGCCGAGCAATGGCTGATGCAATGTATATGTAAAATCAGAAGATTTCTAAATTATCTGTAACTTAATACTCAGATGATCAAGTGCAGTGTGAAACCTGTGCTTTACTTGTTCTTTTTCCAAATCTGTGGTGTAATAGAGTACAAAGTGTGTTTGTAACCGCTCTACAGATGCTGCCTCTTGAGAAGAGGCTGTGTGTTTCACCAACATGAAAAATAAAACTTGAAATTAATGCATGTGTGGTAGCTTTCTCTGTTGTTGATCAGGTCCTACTGAGGGCCACCATTTGAAAATGAATATTAATTATATTTAATTTGTCACTGGGATAGATTTTCAAAGGTTTTTGGCATGAGAATGCAAGGTTATCATTATTCAGTTGGATCCAGTGGGGAGTTTGATAAAGAACTAGATTTCACACAATTTAAGGATGCAAATTCTGTAACTTTGGAGACTTAATTGTAGAAAAATCACCTTTTCTACTATTTTAAACTGAAACTTCCTGGAATATTTGAAGGCTGAAGAATCTGGCACTGCAGTTCTACAGTGTAATAGGAATTGTTCCTTAGATGCTGCAAATACGCAGCTGTATAAAATTATAAGAACTAAGCTGCTCTCAGAAAAAAAAGAAAAAAGCCTTGTCATCTAAATTTATAATAAGTAGTGAACTTTTTTGGATGCAGGAAATGGAAAAAAGAAGCGACCTCAACCTCTACAACTAGTAGTGGTAATAAAATTGGAGGAAGTAGATGTAACTTTAGAGAGCAGAGGGGAGCCACTTGGGACCTGTGGTTTGAGCCTGAGCAGGGACATTAATCTCCGAGTCAATGGGCTGTAGAGGCCAGCGTGCCCAGGAGCCGGGCTCGGCTCTCCCTCTGCCTCGCTGCCTGTAGCAGAGGATGCGCCGGGTGCTGTCCCTGGCCGCCTTCCGCACCGCTGGCCGATCTTTGCTTCACAGCCGCTGCTGCTGCCCTTCCGCCGTGATTTCCAGCGTGGCCGTCAGCCTGGAGCGGGAGCGCGGAGGCAGCTGCAGGGCTGCACGTACGTTTTGAGAACATGTGGCTGTTGTGATTCATCGCCGAGTCCAGTGGGAATAGTGGTGAGGAGCGTGGCCGGACTCCGCGGTGCGCGCTGCCAGCATCTTCACTGATGTGCGACCAGTTTGGGCTGCGCTACAGAAACGTTCCGGTCCTGGAGGGACAGAAGCGGGTCCCAGCATGTGCACAGTGAAAACGGGTTGCCATTAGTTGCCTTGCTTGTTTCCCATTTGTATTTACGTGCCTTTATTTTGCGTTGTTTCTGAGCTCTGCGTAACCCGGCGGGGATCTGTTCTCCCGAGAGCGTTGCTGCCTCTTAGCGCTAGATGGTGCCGCAGAGCTGGCACGGGCCTTTCCTCCGCTGCCGGGAGCCGCCGCTCCATGGCCACAACAGCTTCTGCCTTTAAATGTGCTCAGCTGGAGTATTGGTTTGGTTAGAAATATCCACACGGGGACCTGCTCTTGCTGCTGCTTCTCGTGGCTTGAAACACCTGCCTCAAGTCGTAGAAGTCAACTTACGAAGACAGCTTAGATTGTTATGTTTTCACTTCTCTGAACATGGGCCTGGGAAATTGAGTGATTAAGAGCCAGGTTATGGATAGTGGGTGGGTGGGGGAATAAAACAGTAGCCAGTGTGCACTATAACCTGTTAAAAGACATTTTCAACTCCAGGGCTGGCTGATTCTGCTACGGCTGGCACTCCTACTGCAGCCACAAAATTTTATTAAATACCTCATGGACAGAAATCAACAAGTATAGGGGGCAGGGAAATTAACAGAAAATGGAAGGAGTGAGGAAGCTGGTCATCAGGCAATGGTATGCTGATAGATGGAACCGAGAGCTCCTGCTGTAATTTGCTGAAAGGAGTTTGCTTTAAAAAAATATGCCACTTCCTGATTCATCCACAGAGGCAGGGAGGGAAGGATGAGGACTGGCATGACTGCTGTCTCCATGCTGGGGAGAGGTTCTGCTGCTGTGTGCCATGTGAGGCAGTATGAACACAGACACATTACATCCTTTGCCTGTCACTAACTGACTGGAATTCAGGAATGAAAGGTAAAACTTTACAGCAGCAGACAGGGATTTCTTTGTGTGTGTAGCTGACAACTTTCTAGCCAACGCTTGCTGTGCTGCACTGCTCAACAAATGTCCCAGAGTAATTGTGTTGGTAATAATAGAGCAGAGAATTCATGAAGTGTAAAGACCTATGGTACCCCATGTGTTTTATGGGTGCCAACTATTTTATTTAATTGACCACCATCCAGTAATTTTCTGGCTCCTCTCTTGTGTCAGTGTATGATTTTCCAGGCTGAATAACTGGAGAAAGAATGAGGATCCTCTCAGCTGCACTGGAGCCCGGAGCCCAAGTTGGGTGTGTAAGGAGTTTATTTATTATTAAAGCTGGCTGGACTTGGAGGGGTAAGGCAGTTGTGTGGCAACACCAACTGAGCAAAATATTTGAAAGCTTTAGTAACAGACCTGCAGAAAAAGTAGTATATTTTAAAATTCTCCTTTAAGTAAGACATGATCTGGTAACTTCTGCTACTGCCTTAATGTTTATCTTCCCAAATTTACCAGATACTACACCTCGTGGGAATTCCTGAGAAGTCATCTTCTTTGAAACACCATTGGAGAGTTATTTCTCGCCACTTTGAAACACTTGAGTCTAATCCTGATACAAGACATGAGTTTGGTGACAGGCCCTGCCGCAGAGAAACATTGGAAAGTGAGAGAAAACACTGTTGTTTTCTGTTGATTCTTTTTTTTTTTTCCTTTTTAGATCTTAGTATTCTCTAATATAAGGATTTATTTTTCCCTTTGTAGCTCATGCATGTTAGTATGCAATGTGAAATTCAAGTAACTGTTTTTCTGTATCTGTCATCCTGCAGCCATTAGGGAGCAAAAGATTTCTTGCACGCACTAGTCACTTTTTGGTTCTAGGTATGCTAACACAGAACTCCTTGTGATCTCTTCATGGATAGGATGTCAAATGGCTTCACATCTATGAGATTTTGCTACTTTTTTTTCCCCTGGAGATGCCTTGATGGTGTTGGAACAGGTATGAATGCCCATGGCCAAACAAAATCTGGTATTAATGACATGCAACCAAGGTAGTAAGTGCAAGTAGCAGCCTGAATGCACACACATGCTTTATGCTTATCCCTACTGGCATTTATAACATGATCATTTTTGTTTTAGAAGGTCATGGATATCTAAATAAGGAACCGTATTTCAGAAGTAGTGTTTCTTCACAAGACTGAAGTGCGGTAATGGGATGACTTAAAATTTACTGTAATTTGGGCTACGCATTCAACACTTTCAGGGAGGTTTCTGTTTCCAGGATAAATTTCTATGTATCTGTTTTGCAGGAAACAGATATGGGGAAACACTTCACATCTGTGATGACGCCACTGGACTTTGTAATAGTTTGTTAAAAATGTAGGAGGGGGAATTCAGAGTAATTTTTTCAGAGTATTTCAGGAATAGTGCCTGTTGGATTTTCTCTTTCTGAGTTTGTATTGTGGATAATTCCACTGATAACTGTATGTTGTATTGTATTGCTATAAAAAAAAAAAATTGGCCACTTTTAAATATAGATACTTCAGCTACTAGGACTTTGATCTTTATGAACCAGAATATAGACTCACTATGACTGAAGTATAGAGAGTCTAGGAGGCAATGTGATGGAAGTGAATGAACTTACAGAGATGAAACCAAGGAGGATTTCAGCCCAATGCTGAGTACTTATGCCCTCTTATGACTTCCTGATCATAGCCAGGAGACATCATATCTTTGACAGATAACAGAACAGCAAGATGAATCACACATCTGATAGCTTGTGTAAATCACAGAAGTCACCATTTTTGTCAGACACTTAAAGGTAGTTTAAGCATAATTCTGATGCAAGGCATCAGGGGAAAGCATTTTTTTATGATGTCCCTTCAATTAATGTCAACTTTATACTACTCTGTTCTAATTCATTTATTCGGTGGAGTTTCCAGATGAACAGCAACTGAACAGTGAGTATAATAAAGGGGATGCTGTTTGCTGCATTTTTTCCTTTCCTTTTTAGTTGTGTGCAGTTTGTCTTTGCTGCAGGAGCAGGAGTATTCCTTGAAGGCATTGCTGCATATCACTTTCTGGGGGGGTTGTTTTGTTTTTGGGGGGCTTGGGGGTTTTTCGTTTGGGGTTTTTTTCAGTTTACACTGAAGAGAAACCAAACCTTTGCTTTGGGTGGATATTCCAGTAATTTTTCCCCCTTTTGACTATTTTCTGCTGGGTTCTCAGCATCTTATTAAAATCATTGCTTTTTAATTGACAAAGTGCCGATCTTGGTTTGTATCCATTGAAGACAAACAGTAGTAGAGTTAATGTACTATCATGGATCTGGAGCAGGTGGAAAAACTCATGGTCTTTGTCAGGAATCCAGGATGTGCTGTGTTGGTGGCAGAAAGGCTGGCATTTTGTCGCTGTTTTCCATTTTTATCTTTGCTGAAATATAAATAATGGGTGAATATGACACAAAATCATTAGATTTAGGCCATGCCCATGTTGAGAGTTGTGGTAGACCAAACGAAGGCTTGAATTTAAAATGTACAAACTGTTTTTTCACCCTGAAGCAGACTTTTAGGGGCTCTCATTTCTCACCAAACTCTTATTCTTTTGAGTGTGGAATTCGTACTTCTTTAAATTGGTGTGGCCCACTAATATAGTACATGTCATATGATACCAAATTATAGCATTTTGAGTCAGCTGGGTTAAATGTGAATTAATTGCTTAAAATAGGAATGCTATGGTTTTTGTCAGTCTTCTAAGTTATTTCTGTGTAGTTATTTGTGTCTTTGGCTCTCTTCCCGATTTTCCTAAACTTCATTTGTAAGTAGTTTTTAAAGACGTTGATATTCCTGATTTCTATATGAATGGTTGGAAGTATCTGGCAGTGATTTTCTCTTCAGATGAAGATTTAAGTTACTCCTAGACAGCTGTGGTATATTTTTGTTCACCTCATCAATCTCTGTATTACATTTGTCCCTATGGTTCACTTTGTTTAAGCGATGCCACGTTACATATCAACCATGTGAGTCAGACTGTCTTACTTCATGGCTTTCAAAGTGTTCTGGGCTTTTTTTGGATGGATGACTGGCAGCCTGTAGACCTTTGGCAAACTCTGATAGCCAGGCTGTAATCAAATTGTTTGGGGCAGAAGTCTAGGACAATTCTTGATTGTAATCTTGTTTCTGCTTGTTGAGCTCTTTAATATAAATGTCCCAATGTAGGAAGGAGAGGTTCCATGAAGAGCCTGAAAGCTGCACATGCCATCTGCACTGAAGTTTAAAGAATCAAAGGGTGAAACTTTTGTAACCAGCAGGAGAGGATGAAACACTGTGATAGTCTGTGCACAGATCTGTTTGCACCTATGAGTGCATATGCCTTAAAAAAAAAAAAAAATCACTTTCAGGAAGAGACAAGAAATAACTAAAATAAGGAAACGGCATTTATTTTTTATCCCTTCAGTGATGCAGATTTTTTAAAAAGTAATTATGGATGCTTTTATTGCCTATGTTGCAATAACAGAGCGAGAAGTGAATTCTGAAGTCTAGTTCCAGATCTGGATCATCAATTGAGTGTCCCTGGAGCTCAGTGTGGGAGATGAGTCCAGTGTTCTCCAAGTGCATGTTAAGCAGAAAACTCTGCCTCTCCCTCTCTCTCTCTCTCTCTCAATGTTAATGTATTTGCCTACAGACAGAATACAGCAGATCCTCAGCTGTGCAAGGTGCGCAGCCTTGAGGCAGCCAACTGTACCCACCGGCCAAAATTCCCACAGCAAAGGATTGCAAGCTTTTGGCTTTCTGCCCTTTCTATCAGACAGGCCTCCATGGCAGGGACGGGCTGGACTGAGACTCCTGTATGTGTTTACCAGTCACAGACTCCCTCTCTTGGGAGAAAGATACTCACTTTCTTCTGTCAGGGTTTCTAAATGCTGGGTTGTGCTTGCCAAGGCACTGAGTGGAAGAGACAAGTGGACAGGGAGATTGAGGCCAAGGATGAGCTGGAGGTTGAAACAACATCTACCATTTGTCAAGGTCATTAATTTTCAAGGAAATTGTCTTTGAGCTTCTTGGGGCTGCTTGAGTTATTACTGAAATGCAGCACTTTTCAGAGCTGAAGGATCCACAACATAATAGCATGCAGAAACCCCACAGTGCAATAATATGAAAAAATAGTTGTCTCTAAATACTACTACACTATAGATTTAAAATAGGAATTTGATGTTGTTTAGACTAATTGCTGGACTGACTAGCCTTCCATCATCACTTCTGGTTCTGCTACATGCCTTGGTTCAGCTTTTCTCTTCTGTCATGAGAATTTATTGTCACATATTGTGGTCATAACCCTGTTACACCCAGTGATCCTATACTGGCTTGCTCTCCTTGTGTTTCTTACATGTAAATTGCCATGTTTCATTCTGTTGGTTTAACAGACTGTTAATTAGACAGTTCCTAAGCAGTAATGCCAGGTAGGAATAAATCTGCCAGACAGTAACATTGCTGTAACTCTCCAGTAATAGTGATTGGGTAACCTCAGGTCAACAGCATTTGTATTCTGCCTTTAGCGAAACCAGGGCTGAATGAAGAATTCTGGAAAGGTATAAACATATCTGAAGTATTGGCATTCAGAAATATGAAAAAACATTTGCATTGAAATCTTTAGCACAATCTGATATATTGTGTATTACCGTCAGTCCTTAGTTAATTGCTGACGTTAAAATACTTGTAAGAGCTGGAGTCTGACATTTTTTGGCTTCCTCCCCTTCCTGCCTTCTTCCCTTGCCCCCCTCCTCAAAAAAAAAAAGAAAAAAGGAAAAAAAAAGCATGGTAGTTCTCTGCTTTATAAGACAATCTCATAAATTACCGTGGTAGAGTTACCTGTCCAGCTGCCTGTGACCTGCTGTGTATTTGTTGGGAAAAAAAATTCTAAGAGTTTCATGTCTTAATATGAATGATTCTCCATCCTAAAGTTTGGACTGGATTGATTATTCCCCAGTTTAAAATATTTTCCTCTTTCATTCCAAGAGTAGTAACATTAACTTAATCCCAGGGAACCTGTCACTCAAAATGCAGATAGCATTGGAGATATAACATAATTGGAGAGAAGAGCTGGCAATTCACCCATAATTTCAAAACGTTATAAGTCTCTGGCCACCACATTAAAAGAAAGCCAGGTTCATTTCATGCGTGATTTACTAACCAAGAATTGAGTTAATTTTAATGGAGAACATTTGAAAAACTCTTTAGCTAATGGTAGTGTTGATGTTGTTTTTTCAGTGTTAAGAAGAGTTGGAAAAACACACACACATCACTGCTCCGAGGTCAGAACTTTCTGTGAACCTGCAACCCAAAGCTGTGCAGCACAGGAGAACCAACTTGTACCTCATAACCCACGAAACAGGTAGGATGCTTATCAGTAATAATCTGGCTTCTGCCTTTACTTTCTATCCTGGTTCAATTTGTTTCATCTTCTGAGACATGCATTTATAATGTTTTCGATGCTTTAAACTGGGAGTGATGGTTGAGAAGCAATCCAGCCAGAATGAGGACAGGGAGCTAGGGACAGTCTCCTCCAGACTTTCTCTCTTGAGGTTAGAGATGTACCATTAATTTTAATCCATCTACTTCTTCAGGTAAAGCTGCAAATAATGGGAAAAGGATGACCCCCAGAAACTGGGAGATAATGCTCTGATGGCTTCTCTGGATATGAAATATGAACTCATGGGACTGACTGGTCCCTTTCTTTTGCTCACCCACTTCATTTCGCCTCTCTTCGGCCCCTGGAAGGAGATAGAGCAATGAAATCAAGGCAGAGTATTGTGAGAAACTAAACTCCTCATATGGGGCAGCTGAAGAAATCAAGCATCTGATAGTAATTGGTTAGTAAATTAAATTTTAACAACCTAGAGGTTGCATGCAGTCCAGTCCTGCTCCCCTAATATAAATCACTCAGATTTTCAAATATGAAACACATGTTTTCTGTCTGACCTTGTCTTTTATGGAGCAGTGGAGATTGCAAATGCAGATGCTCAGGTTTGTCTGCTTTCTTGGCCGCCGAGGCCGTAAAGGGCAGCTTTGCTCTCGGAGCGCACGTGACGCTGACATTGCTCCATTGCACGCTGGAGAGCAGATACAGCTACAGGCAGCAAAGCTCAGCTGGACCCTGCTCAAACAGTTCTGCTCCCTTTAGGCCTTGTTCACCCAGGGCGGGACTGTGACCTCGGATCGCAGGCCCGGCCTCTCGCCCTGTCCTTGCCTGGGAGGGAGGGGGGTGGCAGCTGCCCCTGTGGCATGGCTGGCAGCAGAAGGCTGGCAGTCACCTGCCCTCTCTGCCTGCTGCAAAATGCAGATTTTAGCCCTTTCCAAGCTGTTCTGGCTTAAGCCCAACAGCCATGGACCACTCTGGCTCAGCTGGTCCCTGATGGCTTTCCCCAAGCTTGTTCCCTGGAGCCACAAGCTCCAGCATCCACTTGAGCACTGTCAGCAGTGCTCACCCTTCTCCCAGAGGTGTTCAATGGACATGCACGGTCAGTTTTCCCTTTGAGGGCCAAAGCCCTTGTGCTGTTTTTTCCCAGGAGGAAGCTGGGGCTCCTTGCATACCATTTCTTCCCTCTGTCTCATCAGAAGGACATGTCCCAGTCTGACACCTAATTTTTAGCACTGTTATTCTGGAGATGAAGGGGAAGCTGCATGTTTAAAGCTTCAGATCTGCTGTGACTACAGTCAGTGGGAATTTTCCTATGTAGGTGCTAAGTATTATTCAGTGTAAGCAAAACTTGGCCTGTTAGTTGTAATTTTTTTTTTCCATTATAAATCAAATCCTCTCTTTAATTTTTGCTTGAAATCTTTCCTCCTAGAGAGGAATTTGCTGTAGCTATAACATTGCCATGAAGTATTCCAGCCATGAGAGCTTGAAAATGGTTTTTTCCCTTCTAGATGTTTCTTAGGGAGCCTGACCTGGTCTAAGGCCTGTGTGATTAACTGATGTATTTTGACCCTTAGGATGATGTTGCTGGTTGTTGGGAGAGCAGATGGATTTGGTCCTGAGGCCAGCAGCTTCGTAGTCTGAGGGGTTAACAAAAGCTTCTGATGAAAGCATGTATTTTAATGCCCATGTATCACTGCTCCCTAGGGCTTAATAGGACAGCTTGAAAAATTAAGGTCCTGAACTTGAACTTCCTTATACAACCAAAATAAAGCAAGCCTTGGCTTCAGGGGACGCTGGGTCGTGCCTTCCCTCAGATGTGTTACAGTACTAGGAAGGGGCACTGTGGGACTTTCCTTCAAGGCAGGACAATAGACATCCCCATCCTCAGTCACACTGTCCCATCAGTGTGTTGGTGATCTCTAAGACCCTGTGCTGGAGTCTGGGAGAGGAAACAGGGGCCGTGGGGATGAATGGGATAAGAACCAGAGAACTGAGAATGTGCAGGGTCAAAGGCTGAAGCATCATTTCAATCTTTTGCTTTGAGGAGACAATGTTCTTAAATAATTTCTGAGAATTCCTATTGCCTCCCGTCCACACCTGTGAGTAGGATGGGACAGTAAGGACACATCAGTGGGATGAAACCGTCACTACCAAGGTTCTAGCACTGACATCATGTGTGATTTGGGTATTTTACAGTGATCTAGCTCTAGCCTGGTCCTGTGCATCATCTTTTGTACTCCTCCATGACCACCCCTGTCGCATCTCCTCCCCAGAAGGAAAAGGGTTGAAGGCAAAAGAAGTCTGGTCCCATGCACTGAATTGCCTGTTAGAGGTTATAGTACATTTAATATGCACCTGAAGAGCACCCTCTGCGTTAGATTCAAATGGAAGGGACTCGGACAATGTGCTACAAAATCATCTCCTAACACAAATCAGAGTTTGGTAAGAGGGATCTGCTTGGGAAGCTGCCCTCAGTCCTGCACTGCAGATCCAAACTACAATGCTTCTGCTGTGAACACACCACTAACAAGGAAATAGACATTTACATTTTACTGCAAAGAGGAGTCCCCAGAGAGCCCTGTGATACTTTCACACTAAGCAACACTTAACAGGATTTTCTTCTAAAAGTATTTCATAGCCTTGTAATATCTGGAGAATTTCTTTGAGGTGGGAGGGAATCCTTTAAAGCACTTTGGTTTAGTTGCATGAAAGAATTTAGTCATGTGACCAACAGTACAGTCTGTAGTTCAGCATTTCCTTGAATGTTCACTGATCATCTTAAATCTTAGTTACGTTACTGATCTTTAAATCTTGCTGATCACATGAGGCGTGTGAAGCTGCCTTTGAGCAGACTTCTATCAGCAGCCTTATACTCTTTCGATGCCTGCTTTCTTGTACAGGATCTTCAGCATCTTTTTTTCATGTGTAGTTAAGGCTTTTTTATTATTATTTTTAAAGGCTAGAGTTCTAATTTCCAAGCTGATGAAGTCCTTATTAAAGTTAAATGAGCCTTTGGAGTAGTCAAATGTGTGGTAAAGGTGGAAATTAAGTTTTCACCCACTGGAAGGTTTTATTGTAAATTTTTTAGCATAACATCCCTGCACTAGTCACTTAATAAAGACAGTATATGCTGATATAATTAATGTATCTTGTAATGTAAGAAGCCCTTTCCACTCATTGTAGGGACATGACTATGCAGTCATTTCTATTAGAGGGCTACAGTGTATGTAGATTGTAATTTCATGTAGGAAACTAGACTGATGCACTTTATTCTATAACAAGCTTACTTTATTTGAGATGGTGTCTTTATTGCTTGTTTTAGGCTTTTAAAGCTGGAGATGTTAGTCACTAATGCCTATTATTGTAAAAACTAAAAGCTAAAGCCTCTGTATGAATTGCTGTTTGCTGACAAGCTCCTGAATTTCAGTATCATTTTGATTTGTGTGTTGTTACTGTCTGGATATGGTTTGTAGTTCTGCATTAACTTAAAGTAATAACACTGGAGTGATTTTTTTAGGGTTTGTTGAGGTTTTTTGTCCTGTTTTCCTCTGAGGGACAAAGTGTTAACAGCAGTCTTGCTTATGATATGACCAAGAACACGGCAGCACTCTTCAGTGAAATTCCCATTTGCAGTGATGTTTGCAACCAAGTATTCTTTTATCCTATATTGTGCAGAGCCACCAGGCTGATGAAAACGCACCTGCAATCCATCAGTTCTGAGCTGTACTGCAGCCTCTCACTATTGCACAGGCTGCCTTCATCACCCTGCTTCAGCTGTCTTCTTTTAATCCAAGCATCATATTCTTTTCTTCAGCAAGCAAGCCCTTCCTAGCAGCTGCAGTGCCTCCTGTTAAACCTGAAACCAGCTGTAAAGTTGGCTGTTGTTCCTGCTTGGTCCAAGACTGCACTGAGCGGTCTGTGTTTGGTTGTGGAGGTGTCATGGCTCTCTCCAGCTGGATCATAGTGGGGCTGAACCATCCTGGGGAAGAGGTCATGACGCCTTGCATGGCACAGGTCCATAGCTGTTTCTGTGCACTAGCTGACAGGGAAGAAGGGAAACAGGTCTGATGGGAGATTTTGGAGCCTTGCCTTTGTGCAGAGTCCTTGTTACTGCTTTGTGGCCACCAGAAGCTGTAGGGCTGGGGACTCCAGGCAGAGGTGGCTATACACAGGCTTGTGGAGTTGACCTTGGAGACTGAATCTTTTGTGTGAAGAATGAGTGATCTCTGTGCCTCTGTGATATCTGCAGCTTTTGGAAAGGGTGGCAGATGTGGGACTCTGTAAGCTTGCAGTCTTTCAGTGCATCACATGGGTCTTGCTTTGCTGGTCTGGGTAGAACCAGCTGTTTGCTACCTGCTGCTGACACGAGTCACTGGAGCAGGGGGACTGCTCTAAAACGCTCCTGTTTGGGAGTCTCCCAATACAAGAGGCCAGCTACCAAGTAGACTGAGCCCATCCACGATATTTTCAAATATGTCCTGAGCAATCTGCCTTGAGGGAACATCTGAGTTTGGTTTCTTTTAATCACTAATCACTTAAAGGTCTGCTTTTGCTGAAAAAACCCCATACTGTAAACCTGCTAATGGAACAAATCTATACACAATATCTATGCTGTTCCTATGGTTATATGTGAAATATACAAATACATGCATTGCATTAGCTGATACAACAAGTACTTAATGCAGCATCATTCCCATATGCCACGGGATGACACATATGAGGAAGCTTTAAATGTGTTTTTTCCAGGTGTGCTACATGGCTGTGAATCTTTGTGTTTCCTGATGGCTACATACAGTATCTAATGGGAGAGATTGCACAGACTCTGCTACAAAGGCAACTGTTTGGAGGGGGATTTCACTGCTGAAGGCTCCCGTACTGTTGCCTTTTTTCTTAATTAAGACTGCTGTTAACACTCCTTCCCTCAGAAGTGAGATTTAAATCTGAAGTGACATTTCCCCCACTACCCCTCCAATTTATCTGAGAGCACAAAGTTCCTACAGCAAATGTTGTGGTTTTCTCCTGTAAGCACCTTGAGGCCCAGCAAGTTGGTTCTGGCCACAGCTGAGCTGGAATTGGTCATCCTGCTGTGACAGCAGCAAATTCCACTAGCCCTCTAGTGCTCTTCTCTCTATCTTGTATAATTATTCATCTGCCTAAACTTATATGTATTTTCCCCTTTTTATTCCAGGCCCTGGGGAATTAGGGAGTTAAATTTTATTTAATATCATTCCAATTGTCTGAAACTTCTTTGAGTGTGAACTGGGAATCTGCTGGAAGGGCTGGAAGTCTTCCAAACTCGTAAGACCTGCAGACCTTAGGGAGCTCTTGCACGAAGTTTTTCATTGTGGATTTCTTTGCCAGATCAGCTCTAAAACAGACTAGAGATCCTTGTGATGAAAGCTGAAGAAGGCTGAATGCTAAAGAAAATATAACAGCTGCTGGAATGTGCAAATATGCAGTCAAAGCTGTACCTGACAGCAGAGAGAGATCCAAAATACAGAAGTTCATGGGCTAAAACTCACAGAAATATCAATCACTGGACTGTACAATGTAACTTCTTCAGATGTGCTTGTGTATTCAACTACCTGAAAGAAATTTGTGGTGAGGTGGGGGTCGGTCTCTTCTCCCAGGTAGCAAGTGATAGGACAAGACAAAACAGTCTTGAATTGTGCCGGGGGAAGCTTAGATTGGATATTAGGAAAAAATTCTTTACTTAAAGGGTTGTCAGGCATTGGAATAGGATGCCCAAGGAAGTGGCAGAGTCATCATCCCTGGAAGTGTTCAAAACAGTGTGTGAATTTGGCCCTTGGGGACATGGTTTAGTGGTGGACTTGGCAGTGCTGGGTTAATGGTTGGACTTGATGATAGTAAAGGTCTTTTCCAAACTAACCAGTTCTATGATTCTATGATGGGACTTCAAAAACTAAATGTCTTTATAACCTTCTCAAATCTGCATTCAGTTGTTGCCTTTCAGAAGTACTGGTTTGTCCCATTGCCTTCTGATCTTAGCTGATTCCAGTGCTCCACCCTTTTTTTGCCTTTCCTTCTGTGTGTGCATGTCTTGTGCTCCCATGGATTTGTGTGTTTTAGAGAAAGGTCTGGCTGGTGCTTGGATCACTTTCCTTCTGTTTTCCCTACAAGACGATGCCAGCTGCTTCATACAGGCATTGGGCTAATCTGTTCACTTGGCTTTAGCTAGGACCAGCTCTACTATTTCACCTTCACATGAGGGTTACTGATCTTGTTTATCTTACTCAGAGCACGACAGCTGCAAATAAACAATTTGCTAGTAGTGAGCACAGAGACTTGGCTGTACAAACTTGTTGGCTCTGAAAGTAAGCACTAAAGTTAAGTAAGCCAGAAGATTGGGCAAATAATTTCCTCTACTAGCCCTGGAAAAATACTTGCCCAAAAAGGAGATCTGGGCATATCTTCTCAGTCTCAGCCTTTTTGTTAAGGTCCTAGAAATCCAGAGAGTTTTTCTAACTCAGCTGGGTGATCTCTGGGATCCACTTTAAAATAAAGACACATCATCCAGCAATGTCTACTTTCTCTGTTGCTTGCTCATTCCTCTTTTGGGGAGTTGCCTACATTCAGAATGCTGAAGATCTACTTTTCCCCTAGTTATTGCAATACATGCAATAAATAATACATTTCCCTCTCTAAATTACATTTAATTATTCTGTCAAGGTTGTTTCAAGAGCATGCAGCGATCACAGGTAAAATCCATATTTCCTTCTCCCTCTGCCTCCCTCTAAGATCTCCTGCTTGTTCAATTAGGCAAGTTGATCTCTGGGAGTTTGGAGGGGCTGTATCTGCCTCCCAGCAAGAGACAGAGAGCTTTACCTAGGCAGGGATCGGCTTACCTTGAAATGTTACCTCTTCATTTCACGTGTAATTCAGCAGTTCAGGGGTAACTTCTGCCTTATGTTACTGAAGTAGCAGAGCAGAAAAGTTGTTTTTCATGACTCACATGTTCCACATTTTCTGTAAACTTTATTTTCTGTGTGGCATTTGCCTGACGTGATGAAATCACTGCTTACCTGATGCAATTTTTTTGTCCCACCGGTGCAAAGCTGTAAAGACAATCTAACCTTCAACAGCTGAGGCTCAGACACTGCTGCAGCACATGGTATTTATAATCCTACCACTTGATTAGGTGCTGAATGGTGTCTGGAGAGGCATATGTGATAATTCAGTTAACTTGAGTGGTTCTGAAAAAAGAGAAAAACTAACTGAAAAAAAAGAGAGAGAAATTACATCATGGACCTGCTCCCTAAAATCCATTTCTGTTCAGGGTCTTCCAGCTGTGTTAGATACTTTAAGTAACCAGTCTTCAAGCTTTTAAAGAATGTGTTGAGAATCACTGCCATAACAGCCTCCAAAGAGTTTTTTAGGAGTCTTGATCTTGCTTTTGACAGGCACTGGTGACACTGAAGATGTGAAGAGAGAGGCAATTCTTGATGTGCCATGCAATCATGTGACCTAGTTAATTACACTTCATTCGCCCTCCCCATGTCAATTCAGAGGAGGCTCACGTGTTTCTGGTACTAATACTGTGTCGAAACGCTCGGACAAGGGCCACGGCAGCTTTGGGCTGTCGTGGCAGTGCTGAGGAGCGGCGGGGGGACAGAGGAGCCTCCTGGAAGAGAGCAGGAGGCAGCTCCGCTCCTGGCAGCCCCCTCCCCGCCCGCCCACGCCGGCATGTCTAGACTGCCGCCCTGCACGGGGCAAGGGCTCTGAGCTCAGCCCTTTCAAGTCGAGGAAAGCTCCCGTTGAGGGAATTTCACCTCAGAGACGAATGTGGGCTTAAGCATCCAATGGGTTTATAAGCACTTTCTATCCCTAGGCTCTCCGTGCCTGCATTGTGCTGGCTCAAGGCCCTGAGCGGGTCACTGCTTTGGGACATCATTGCTACCGGCTGGCAGCCGGACAGCTTGTGTCTCATGAAGAAATTTCTCTGCCGTTTCAGACCTGGTTTTGTTCTGACCCGGGGTGAGACGCACAGCTCCAAAGAGTTTTATGCGACAGGCATGCCATAAAAAGTTGAAAGCCAAAAATAACTTTTCCCCCCTCCCTCTTTTCACCTCCTGCCTTGCAAGCCAATATTCACGAAGGGCGGGGAAAGGAAGGGAGAGGCATGAGGACACTGTCAGAAAGAGCAGTGCCTGTAAAACTTTTGGGGTGGGCTGCAGCCTCTGCTTTGGTTGCTGAGTCCTGAAGCATTTAGTCAGCAATAAAGTTTCACCCCAACGTTGTTTTTGACAGAACTGTAACTCCTTTTCAAAACCACCTTCGGACATTTTATCAGCTGTAATAAGCTCATGGATGGATTGAAGAAGTAATAGGTACATCCTAAATGCAACCAGCACTCTGCACGGGAATTAAGTTTCAAGGAATAACACTTCCCCAGGAGATGGTGATAGTGTGTTGCAGACTGAGTCTGATGCAGTCAAGGAGAGGAAAGTTCAGTAGAAGAGTTTTGCAGCAAGGTGCTGGACTTGAATGTCTCTAAGGACAGAGATCTCTCAAGTGTCTTTATCCCTTGTAGTTAAAAAAATTCTTTCTCGTACCTAATGGGAATCTGTACTGGGACTTGTGTTTGCTGCCTCTTGTTCCATCGCAGTGCACCTTGGAGAAGAGTCTGGTTCCATCCTCTCTAAAGCCACTTACTAGGCAGTTGAAGATGGGAATTCCCTTTAACCACCCCAAGTCTCCCTCTCTGCCTATTCTTACTTGTTTCCTAACACTGTTATGTTTTACGTTGCTTGCAGAGATTAGATCTGGGGTTAGGAAACAGCGTTCAGTGTAGGTTTGTAATTAAACAGCAATCAAATATAGGTTTGCCCCACAAGCTATATCCCACTGAGGAGCCTCGGGAACGCCAGGAGTGGAAGGAGAGCTTGTGAGAGGAAGGGTGTCATGGGGAAAGTGTGGTGACTCCTGTTTTAGACCTTTGGATTGATCAGCATAAACATTTCCTATGGCTTGGAATTGAATGGCACTTAATCTTGATAGTAAAAGTCTGGAAACTCGTGTTACTGATCACTGCTGGAAGGAGTCAGATTTTATGCTTTATGAAATGTTCTTAATAAATGCAGTTGTGTCTCGTAGCCATCCTTTCTGTATAGAGTTTTTTTTTCCCTGGAATGGATATTTTTCAGGAAGTATGTGTGATGGAGGGCCAGGTGTATAAGAGTGTACCAGCAGAAATTGTTTACTCCCTGACTACAATGGCTCAGTGTGGTTTTTGATCCTTTTTTTTAACTTTCTCTGCAGCTGCAGGAGATGGTCCTGTGGAGAGGGCATGGGCTTGTGCAGCAGATACTGGGAACTCTGCTGCTCTTGTTTGCTGACTGGTGACTGTTTGTGAGAGAGGGTGAAGGTAAAGGGGTACTTTCCAGAAACAGAAATAACCAGATGCTTGCACCTTTGTTCAGCGTTCAGTTCCTATTCCCCTGGCTGAAAGAGTCTACTTAAAAAAGAAGATGAAAACTTGAGTTGTACCACTCTTGGCATCCAAACTAATTGTCTTCTGGTTTTGTATGAAAATGGGATATAAGTTACAGTTGCTTTGGGAATCCATGCTTTGGACTTTATAACTTCTGTGAGTCTAATTTCTCAATCTGACTATTCCATTGTATGTATAAATTGAACGAGGCTATAAACACCTGCAAGCAAATGTTTTAATTGTTATATCAACAACATAAGCACGTGTGGATGGCTTTTTAAATGGCATAAAGGACTGAATCTGGTAGTATCTGCCTTTGTGAAAGTCAGGTGCACTGGACAGAGGTGTGCCTTCTGTCAGTCTCGGAGCCTTTGTGGCAGTGATGCTGCTGCCACAGCAAAGCCATACACCACCCTTCCCTCCACGGCATCTGCAGGGTTAAAAAGGGACAGGTGCAGTGTAGAGTCCTTGTCAGCTACGTGTAAGTGCAACTGCATTTGTCACCTCTAATAGTCGTCCCAACTCACCCTCTCTAAAGCTCTTGCCACTCTAATTTCCTCTTTACCACTGCCTCATTTTCGTGGGGTTTATGTGAGTTGGGTATTTTACAGGCAAAAAAGGGTGGGTTTCATCTGTAGATTAAACTCAACCATGGGAAGCAGGTTTTTCAAAGTCATAAACTAGAGTGTTGGCTCAGGCTGAGTCACAGTGTCTGAATCTTGGTGAAGTGCAGCCAAATCGTGCTGTTGATTACGAACAACAGCCCTTGATCTATTTTGATCCATCCTGATAGGTTTCATAAGTACAGGTTGGGAAAACTGATGAGGGGAAAAAAAGTTCAGTTCCTAGTCAGCAGCAAGATGCAGTGCACTGAGAGCTGGCTAACTTCTCTGCTTTGTGGACTGTCCAGATGAATTTGTAATAGTGCAGGAAGAATGGTTTTGGAAGTAGGTGTTGCCAGGTGAAACCGAAAACACATTTCTGTAAACACCACTGGTTGCATGTGATTTTTTTTCCTCAGAGTTAAAACTGGTGGTTTTTCTTTAACAATCCCTCATGTCTGGTCACCCTTGCATCATTTTTCCATATTACCTGTTGCCATAGTATTCCAGAAATAGTGCCAATGTGATTTGAGATGAGTGAAATCGCACATTGCTGTGTGTTTACCTTTAAGTTGGACAATGAGAATGTAATGGAAAACTGCACCAGATGTCTAAAACTAGCAGGGCTGAGGACTGTATTTGGGTGAATATATTCACATGCACAGCTTTAGGTCTATCCTGTAGCTCCCTCGTTTCATACTTCAGCCCCTTGCATGGTCAGTGGAGAGAGATGCCCCAGTTCAGAGTATGCATGATCTTCATGCATGTTCTTGTTTGCTCTCAACCATATAGGAAGCATGAAACTAAGTATTAAATCATTGTTCTGTGCTGCTGCCAAATGACTAAAGCTTCTCTTCAACAAGTGACCATCAGAATATATATGTGTATGTGTGTGTTTCTCTTTTATCTTCCAGATACCATGTTGAACTGCAGCCCCAAATGCAAGCAGAATTATTGTCTTCTCTTGCCCGTGTGACCCCTACTAATACTGCAAGATGAAGAGTTGTAGTAAATGAAGGTTCACAACTATTTACATGTTGAATAGTTCTGGTGGGAGCCAGTGCATGACTAACAAGGAAAAACTTCAAAATGGGTACATCCTCTACAGATCCCTTTTAGAGAAGTTAATTCCTCTGTCTGTTTCATTGCACTTTTTTAGCTCCTGACCTGCAAGGCAGAAAAGCTCTTTCCTGAGTCACTGAGCCCTAGGATAGGTTTGCCCCTTTTCAGCTGGTTGTGTAGACAGCATGCTCCCCCAAATCCTTACATCCTTGTTCCTGTAGTTCACATTCTTGCAGCTGGAAGTGGAGGAAACCTCAGTGAGATGTGCTGAGCTGCAGGGAAATGCTCCAATGTATCCCTCAGAGGCTGCTGGCTGGGAAGTTGCCCTTTTCACTGCTCTGCATGCCTTGCTCTTTACTTCATGTCAAGGAGTTTGAGCTCAGTGTGTGGGTATCAACAAGTCTGGACACAGGAAACAGGGACTCTGCCTTAGACTGCAGGTGTTGAAATTGGGTTCTCCAGGCTGCAGCCAGGACATTTGGTTCAGAGGTGGTTCCTACAGAGTTCAGTGAAAGGTGGCACTCTCTGTTTGGGGCTGGCCACTTTGGTTGGTGACTCCAGCCTCTGCCCAGGAGACCTTGAGAAGTGTTCAGCATAGGGAGCACCTCCCTGGATGTATTTTGAAGCAGACCCATGGCCATCTGAATGTCTGCTTGGTCAGCTGAAAAGGAAAGGGATGGTTGGAGCAGGGGAGATGAGAAATGCATTCACCTTCTGCTCCAGCACAGCAGACTCAGAGCCTGTCAGAAACCCTGGTGGAGACCAGTGTCCTTCCTCTCCTTTGGACCCCAAACAAGACCACCACCAATTTTTTTTCAGTTATTTTTTTTTTAGCTGAAAGTAGTTGAAGTAGCTACATAAATCCCACAGACCTAGTGGAATGGCTGTGGAGTCTTGTCTAAGCAAAACAAGCAGGAGAAATATTACTTCATCAACAAAGGACTAAGGATATGTTTTGAATCCATACATCATGAGCTAATTACCAGATGGGTTGAGTACTGTAAAAGAAACAGATAGATAAACATCTGATAGATAAAAAAGGATGATTCAAAAAGCCATCTGAAAATGCATTTTGTCTCCTTGCTTACAAATAACCTTCAGTCATTTTGTTTTGCAGTGATGTACTTTCAGCTCTGCTAGATTTCCTCAGTTCTTTCATTGTGTCTTTTGTTAGGGTGGGAGTACAACTGTGCCATTTCAAAGGCGAACCTTTGGTGTCTCCCAGTGCCTTGTGCTGGTGCAGGAGTTGGAGGCTGCCTGGGCAAGAGAGAGCTTGAGGCTGGACTTGAGCTGGAACCACTGGGGAGGAGGCAGCGCTGGCTGGGATTGGGATCTCCATCAGAGCCCTGGCAGCTGTGAACTTGTGCAGACTTTTAGGGCACAGGGAAGGGGATCTGTGATGTGGCATATGTGAGACCTGATGGCAAGGGATGGAGCCCAGCAATAAAAGCCATGTTGGTCGTGTAGGCATGAGGAAGAGAGCGAGCAGAGTCAAACCATGCAAAAATGTTGATTTTTGACCTCTAGGGGCCCTATTGAAACAATTTTAATTTAATTTTAATTTTTTTACACTTTGCCTATTTGTCCACCAGATCAGTTGGTAGATAGAAGGATTTATTGAATTTTTTTTCTCATCTAACTATTTGTTCCTTTATCTGTTTTCTTATTTTTTTTCCTTCCCCTTTGAATAACAAGACCACAAGCAGCTGCTCATCTCTAAAGCCATCAGCTGTAAGCACCACATTTCTGCTCAACTGATGGTGAGCTATGGAATAAGAATAAAACCAAGTGGGATCTTTTGCAGATCCCACTTGCCCCTTTGCAGCCCAGGTTACATGGTGTTGTATCAAGCCTGGAGAATTTGGAGTACATCCTTATTTTGTGGCACTTTTTGAGGAAGAGTATTTTGAACCTTTAAAAGATAACTTTAGAAGACTTTCTGTGAAAAGGAGAAAGATACAGTCCAATTTTTGTCCAAACTTCCCATGTTTCCTTTTGATATGCAATGAACTTTACAACTGGCCTTCTCTTTTCTCTCTCTGATCCACCCATCCCTCCCTCTCTCCCTCCTGTCCCCAGCATTGTTGAAAACAGGGAAAATATTATAGCTGGATGAATATCTAGTTAATACACTGCCTTGACCTCCAAAGTTTAGACTCTACAAGGTATTTAGAGATGTCAGCCGAAAGGGTTCATAAATATTTTAACTGCATTACCTCATCCTTGCTGCCACAACATTAAAAATGTGCTTTCCCTGAATGTTTGCTACAGGAGTCTGATGGTCACGTCTGTGTCTGCTGGCAGCTCCCTCTTCCGCCCCAGCATGAGCTGCAGGAGGCAGCAGCTTGAAATATTAATGAGAGCTAATACAGCAAAACTGTGCTCTTGAAAAACAGAGAGACAGACACACACATGCAGAGATGCACACTGTCCATGCATGTGTGTGTTTGATGCACTGGAACATGCAAGGGAAGATGCTAAAGCTGCATAGCAGGCATTAGCAGGTGTCCAGCGACGCAGCACATCCAGCACAGCTGGGCTGCCTCAGGCCCTGTGGAGGTGTCAAATTCCTCACAGTAAGACCAGATTCCCTCTGAAAAATGATACCACCTGATGAAAGCCTTTGAAGGAGGTTTGGGTTGGAACCGAGCACCGAGAGGTTTACACTAGGAGGGGATCCTCATACGTTCATTTGTGGCCCCCCGCACCAAGGAAATGAAAGGATTGTGTGTGACCTTGCTAGTGAGGAGAGGCAGGAGGAGACAGATTGTCACAATACATCTGAGCTCTGTGCATGATGTGTGTCCCTCTAGATAACCAGTCCTGGTTTGGGCTTATGATCTGGCAAGTCCAGAGCCTGGGCTGGGACAGGGTTAGTATTTTCATTTTGTGCATTTTGTTAAGTATATCAGTAATTTCTGCATATTGAGAAGCCACAAAGATAATTTCCTTCATACGTGAATACTCTCCCAGTTACTCTTGAGAGAGGAAAGTCTGCAGTTTCCCTCATCATCAGTCATTCTCCAGCTAGTTTTCTCCATAGGAGAAGATTGTTTTCATTAGGTTTCTCCTTTAATAACAGTTCTAAATAGCAATCAGTGGAACTGGCCTTGGGAGGTGCCTGTCAGGCCAGGAGAGGCAAGGAGGGATGTTTGGTGGTCCCTTGCATGGTGTTCTACTTGTGCAGCATGTTCCTCAGAAAAACCTTGAAGCTATGGTATGAATGATTTCTCATACCATGAACTTCATCAACTTGAAACACTGGATTGAAAGAGTTACTTCAATCGCAGGAGTCTCACTGAATGATTCTGAATACTTATTTCTTCTCCAGCTCTTTTTCTGCTGTCCTAAGTGTCCACCTTAACTCTTAATGTAACCTAAAAAAACCTGTAGCCCTTCAGTACAGTGGGTCAGGGTGGTACTGCACTTGTAGGTCCTGCTCCCTTGGCCACTAAACAGGGAATTTGCCTTTCCTGTTACATGCTCACAGGTTGCTTTTCTCTTGCTTTCCCCGAGCTTTTAATAAAGCATTAGATTTCCTCTGGTTTCTTTTCTCTCAAGAAGGAAGCAACAAAACCTGATCTAAAATAGCCCATATGCACCCAGAGTAGAAACCCTGTTTAAATATCACACAGTGCCAGGCAGAGCAGCAGCAGTTTTATCTATTTATTTATCTATTTATATTAGTTACCCAGGGATTAGCCAGTTTAGCAAATCAGAGAAAACTGTGAAAGCTTTGATTACACAAACAGTGCAAGCTGAACCTTTTGCCTTGTCACATAAGCAAGTGGGAATTCTGGGATGCCTGGTGGTGCAGCTGGGTGTGTGTTGCCAAAGCATTTGTCCTTGCTCTGACTTACAAACTCACACCACTGCCTGCGTAAGCACATGGAGGTTTCTAAATAGAGCCCAGGAAAACAAACTGCAGCTGAAATCTGCTTCTGCTCCTGCTTTATGGAGTTATGTCTGGACTATTGATGGGCAGGACCAGAGAGTTAATGCATCCACAGACTGGGAAAGCACACCAGCAGGTTACTTTGCATTTCTGACAGAATCTTAAAATCGTGACGTAATTCAGATTGTAAGGGACATCAGGAGGCTTCAGATCAAACCTACAATCCAAAGCATGGCCACTTACAACAGGTTGCTCAGGGCTTGCCCAGTCAAGTTTTGGAAACCTCCAAGGCTGAGGATCTCAAAGTTTCCCTGGGCACTTGCTCCAGTGTTTGACTGCCCTCATGACAAAAATAATTTTCCTTTTATTTAATCAGTTCTACCATGTAGCTCTGCAGAGACTGGCTCCACCTTTTCTGTACCTCACCATCAGGCAGCTGCAGACACCAGTAAGTTCTCCCATGGGACTTCTCTGTTTTAAGGCCAAACAAGCCCAGCTCCTGCAGCCTCTCCCTGCATGTTGTGTTCTCAGCTGCCTGCTCAGTCCAGTATGTCAGCATCTTTCCTGCACTGGAGCCCCCAAAGCTGCATGCAGTTCTCCAGACATGGTCTCACACGTGCTGAGTAGAGGGGACTAATAAATTGCCTTGACTTTCAGCTGTGATCCTGTAAGTACAGCCCAGTATGCTGTTGCTTTCCTTTGCCTCAAGGGCACACTGCAATTCCCATCCCTGGTCTTGGCTCTATTTGTTCTAAAGCTGTTCCCAACCCATCTACCTAGTTTGAATTGCTGTCAGGGTTAGTCTGCCTCAGAGGCACGACTTTGCTGCATTTGTCTTAGTTCATGAATATGTCATATGTCTTATTTCATATGTCTTATATTCATATATCTTAGTTCAGATAATTTCCCCACCATCCTGAGATCTGCCTTTCAAGGGAGTCCTGCCCCCAGTGTAGCAACTGGCCAGGCCATGCCCCAGGAGAGCAGCTGACACACTTGCATGATCACAAAGCTCCCCAGACCCAGGGTGAAGCCCACACACTTGCTGAAAGTGCACTCTGTCACGTCCTCCAGGATGTCAATGAAGATGTTAGATGGTCCTGGCCCCAGGACTGACCACCTAGAATGCCCCTGGAAACTGGCTGCCAGTTCAGCTTTATCTGCACAGCTGGGCTCAAAGGATGGTCTGGTACACTTCTCACCTGTTGCAGGTAGCTACCCAGTCCAGATCAGTGATTTGACTATAGGCTGTTTTAAAAATAAATAAATAAAAAAACCAACAGAAGAATCGTTTTATTTTCAAAGTTTGATCAATCCATGAAAGAAAGAGCAGCACATTTTTGCAAAGCCCAGATAACTGTACAGCTCATTCTGAAGACAGATTTTTCTCACCAGAAAGGAAGTGCCTGTTGAAGAGAAGGAACCAGGAAGGGAGCCAGGACCAGCTGTGGCCAGCATGGTTCTGCTGGCTGGTACCTTTGGAAACATCCTTCACACTTCTCCTTCCAGTGTTGGCCTCCTTAAAATCACTGAACACCCAGGTGAGGATCCATCTAACTATAAAGGACATTTTAACATCCCCAAGTGCTATGTCAGGGCTGCCTGGTATATTTCAATTTTCATTCGCAGGACCTATGGAAGAAGCAGAGAAAAACTTTCCGGGGGGAATGCTGCCTGGCTGTATGAGCAGCCACCTTTTCATTATACTTCAGAGGAAATCAGGTTGTCTTCCAGTGAGTTCCAGTCACCAAATTATTTTATTGTTACAATATCACTAAGCAATTTTTATTTTATGCACGTCAAGGTGCTCAAAATGTTAGTTTTCACAGTATAGAATGGACGTGACAGAATTTGTCATGGAAGCACTCAGCAGAGTATGTTTCAACTTCATTTAGTTGTGCTGTTTTATGAAGTTCTGCAGTAAAATGTGCCAGCAAATTATGTTAGTTTCTTCCTGGTGATTAACTAATCATTCATATAATAAATAGCAGCTAACTACAAGAAAGAGATTTATTTGTCACAGAATTAGAAGAATGTCAAACTTTTCCCATTTCATGTAAAAAGGCAGAGGAAAAAATACTTCTAAAATGACTTTGCAACATGTGCTTTATTTTAAGTCATTACTGAATCAAAACTACAATTATATCCTTTTAATATACCCTACCCATTCAATGATTTTTTTTCTCAGTTTTTTTTTTTTAACATGGAAAGAAACCTACATTGCAATTGTAAATTTTCATGCTGCAATGTTCTCTAATGAGCCATTTGTTTCACTAATAATAGCAATTAAAAAAAAAGGGCATTTTTCAAGCTCATATGTATGTCTATATTTGGAAACTTAAAAAAAAACCCGTCTCGGATGTAAAAATGTGACTTGGAATATGTAAACATTTTCGTATACCTGAAACACTGGAAGAAGAATATCAGCTAACAGCAAAACAACAGTTGCCTTAAATCATCGAAATGGGAAAAAGCATGTCATGGGGAGCAGAGAGAAGCACACACTACTCAGTCTTTAAAGGGTTATAAGAAATGAAGTAGCTCATTAGGTCATTGAATTCACTTTCTTTTCTCATCCAATGGAAAGCAGTAATTCTGAAGAGAATGGCCCAGCAGAACACCCCATAATTCACCATAATTATTCTAGCCATTAGTTAATCTTGACGAAGTGTCAAGTTTCAGTTGCTTTTTCTTTTTCCTGAGAAAAGTCATTGATGTTTGGTGGAAATGTCTCTCACGACTGTACAAATAAAATAAGGCATTTCAAGAGATTGTTACTTGTTTTCTTTTTGCTGACAGAGGCTTGTCCACAGTGTCCTTTGTACATCAAAACCTCTGCTTTTCTACAAATGGGTATGGCTAGAATGTCTTCAGTTCCCACTGTGGCGCTGGGTGTTGGGTGTCCCGAAGGCTCGTCAGCGTCCCCTTACTGTAGCTTGAAAGTCAGTGATGTACAACAGCATATTGCACAATCCAAACCGTGTGGCTCCAGAAAGGATTAAGAAGGTACACTGGAGTCATCTGTGGGTTCACTCCTTTCATTTCTCTCTAAGTTGTAATGGTCATCTGGAAAATTAAATTAGCCAGACAAAGAGGCAAACTTTTTGCTGATTAAATTACAAAGCAGTCCCCAGATTGTAGAGGAGTGGCACATTAAAAATAAAAAATCATTCAACCTTCTTCACTGTTGATCCTTAATTTGAAAGGCAGCATGGATTCCTAAGGCCGTAGCTTCCAGGATTCCTTCAGTGAAAAATCATTGCTACCCAACTATAAAAGGCTTAGCTCTTAAGAGAATATTGTGCTTTTTTTCTTTTTCCTTTAAAATTCAGATTAAACCAACTTGATTTGCAGTGTGATGCCAAAGAAATCAATTAGTTTTTTCCCTAGTCCACTTGATCATGGTCTCTGGTGAGCGATACAGGAATATTAACTTGGCATACAAGTCTTCTTCTAGTTCCAGTTCTCCAGTCTCTCGCACTAGGAAAATGTCAGTACACAGCTTCAGGATTCGGTCTACATTGGGCAGCTCCTCAAACATGATGGAGTGAGAGATCCCACTGAAAAATTCACGGACGAACTTCCCTATCACCAGGACAACTGAGGCATACAGTCCCATAATGCTGAAAAGAAGGAAAGGAAGAGTTCAAATCGTGCCTTGTAAAAGGGCAGCCAAGCGTCAGAAAGCTCATCTACATGGCTAACTGCAGTCTGTCAGCTGGGTGAACATTACTTTCTAATTAGGATCTCGTTTCTGCTGTGCTGCAGGATGAAAGAAAATAAGATCTCTTTGAACACCACACAAATCTGGAATCATAAACAGCTGAGGCTGCTGATGTAAACTGTTTAACCCCAGTTGCTGATGGTTGCATGTCCTGCTTGCTACAGCTTGGAAGTCACAACTGGAAATCCGACAGCTGCTGGCTGCTAAAGGCAAATAATCTGTCAGGTTTCATATCTAATATTTTTTATTAAGGTATATGTAACTGGTGACAAACTAACATTTGCCTGTTGCCCCTGATAATCCTTCTATGGGGACTTCTCCAAAATCCTACCAGAAGGGTGTATCTCCTGGGAATGATTAGTCTCCTGCCTTCCTCTGTCTGTGGAGATGTATTTCGTAATTGTTTCACATCCAGGGTCCTGGCTACAAGATTGGGAAGGTCACCAAAACCAGGCAGAATTTGGGCAGAACTTGATGGGCAGCTAAACTGACATATTTTGAATTATTTCACTTCAGTAGGAAATTGGTGTGAAGGGTGCTTCTGTTTTTATTCCCACTGGAGAGCAGTTATCAGGGATAATATTAACCTTGCAAATATTAACCCTTCTATAGATAATATTAATAGACATGGATTTGAAAATCTCACTAAACCCCTTTTCAAAATGTTGTAATGTTCAAATCCTACAACAACAAAAAAGAAATACCCCCACCCAAAATTAGCAAATAAAGTAATCTTTACTTCTATCTTACGTACTTTATTTAATTTTATGTAAAGATTTCTCCTTACCCATAACCAGCCAAGAATCCAAGGCTTGGTGGACTGACTTTATCACTGAATATGAAGAGTTCAAGACCCTCCTGAGACGTTTTTTCTCTTTTTCCAAGCTGATTCAAAACCCACCACTCACGAGCTCCCTCTTCAGATCCATTTTTGACAAGGGAAACTGTAATATTTTCCCACTTGCAGTCTATTGAAAAAAGAAGTGTTAATATATATACACCAAGAATTGCAAAAATCAAACTTTTATGAGACAGATATTTTAAACATCTGTGTTATAAAATGACTGAGCAATGCAGAAGCAAAATTCTCCTAAACTCCATTTTACATTATTTCTGTATACAAAAGTAGAAAACCCAGACTTCTGTGTTTTTTCCTCTGCAAATCTCATCTGAATCTGCACTAAATAAATATTTCATCTCACCTACATTCTCATCTGTACAACTGTCAAATAATTTTGGTATTTTAAAGCCAATATATCCATAGCATTCATCACATCTGCTTTTCAGGCCTAGAGAAACACGTTTATCCTGGAAGGATAGCAGTCAGCTTCTGTATCTCAAAGTGAAACTATCACCATAAACCATTATGTCTGATATAAAACATTATTCTCTTGTATCAAAAAAAGGATACTATGCTATTTTATGTGTACTGATCACACAGACGGGAGATGAACTCTGGTCCTCCTGAGTGTACATTAGCAGTGTATACATTAAAGCCCTTCTGAAGAATCTCAAGTTAGGGACCTGACAGTGAAGCACTCATTGCTACTCACAGAGCTGGGTTCAGCCTCAAGGATTGTTTTTCCCAATGAATCTAATCACTGAACCTTGACAGGAACATACTACGTAGCACTACTACTGTTACCCTTGAGCTCAAAATTTAGCCTCTGTTGAGAAGGTTGCTCTTAGATAAAGACTTGTTCCTACTCTTCCAACCCAACACGTGTGTATGTGCATGGGTGCACCTATTCTGTATGTCTGTGAGTACCTGTATGGATTCTGATTGGGTAGTAGAACTCTGAAATTCAATGATTTATCTAAAGTGGGTTCTTTGTAGCCAAAAGGAAGGAATATCTTAAAAACAAAAAATAAATCCAGTGTCATTATTTAGGCTGAGGAGCTGCATTTGCAGACATGCAACATTACTGACTGCTCACAGTAAGGTAGCAGGGAGATGCAGAGAAGTAACACTTGAGATCACTTACACATAAAACAAAAGAAACCAGTTCCTAAAGCAGACTTGAAGGAAAGGAGACAGACTTCATCCTTAGAGTCCTTACTGTTAAATCCAAAGCTAAAATACATGTAGATGCATTTTTTGCCTTGTACTGTATTACCTTATCTCTCCTCAAGCTTGCAGACACCAAGTAGAAACCATTTTAAGTGCATTTTAGACTGAGGTGCCCCGTAACAGCTGTGAGTGTACAAATGTGAGTGCTGCCTTGCACTTCTTTAAAACATACTCTGTTTCCCATGGTCTGGAGACATACCTCTCAATAGTTGCTTTATGGGTTTTGCCAGAGAATCACTAGGAGCCTTGATGTAGTACGGGTACACTTCCTCTAATGTTCTGGAAAAAAGTGAGAAATCAAATATTTCATATTTTTTTACCTCTAAAATAATTTAGACATCCCTAACAGTGCTATACACATTTCACAGTAATTCTTGGTTTAAGTTATGACTTTATAGTGTTCAGATGTCACATCTGAAAATCAGCTGGCTTTTTCAGCTATGTTTTGTCAGAACTTCAGCAGAGAGTTCCGTCCATAATGTCACCACTCACACACCATTATTCCACATACCTGGGGCATGTGTGTTTGCAAGGGATGTAGACTTTATATTTTGTTTCCCTTTTTAAAACAGCTGCATTTATAGTCAGCTATAGAGTCATAAATAAAGGCAGCATATCACCAGTAAACAAGCTAGAAAAATAACTGGTGAGCACAGCTATTACTTCAGAATTGCAAGGTGTTTCGATAATAACACCTGAAAAGAGTGAGAAATTTTCCCAGAATTTTTCATTGGGAAATATTTTCACAGTTTTTAGGAGGATTTCAAAATTAGAAAGGAAGATGTTTGTAAAAGTTCTTCCACTGGACTCAAAATCAAATCACCTTAAGTGGGAATAAATTACCAGTATCTAGAGGGACACACATTTCATTAAAAGCAGAGACACTGTCCTAACATTTTCCTCAAATGACTGAAAAATTCCAGGGAAGAGGAGCTCTCAGACAAGTCCTGTGACACTTGGCTACATTGTATACACCAGGCTGAGGAAGAACAAGGGTGGCCAATTGAAAATCCCTTCTGATCACTCCAGCAGGTCCAAGAAAAGGTTAGAGCTCAGCAACTAAGTTGTCCCAGCAGAGCTGGGGGCAGGAAGCTCCCTGCTGAAGTACCTGAATGGCTAATAGCTGTCACAACAATTTTTCCTTTATGATCAAGTAAAAAAAAAAACCCTTAAATCTACAAAATTACTACAAGACAGGCAAATGCAGCTATGTCATCTATGTTACTGCTTGCTTCCTGCAAAGAGAGAATTATGAATGAATTATTTCTTCCCACAAATGAGAAAAATCTACCCTCTGTGGCCCTACATCACCTTAGGAAATATTGCTGTATCTTCACGCAGCAGAAAAGTGGCATCAGGTATTTTTTAAGTGCAATGACCACATGTGCAATAGCAGTCTGTTTGGATGTACAAGTGTGTGTGGGGGCAGAAAAGGCATATCTCGTTTCTGAGCACAGAAAAGGCATATCTCGCTGAGCACAGAAAAGGCATATCTCGTTTCTACCTACTAACAGATAAGAACCTCTCAGAATTTTCACAATCCCAGTTGGTCTCAGATTAAACTTTTCAACTCCTGTGGCTACAAATCAGATCAAGTGGCCTTCAGGGACAATGTGTTGACTTAGCAGTACTTAGAAACTACTGCTGTAAAGTAATCCCCAGTGAGAAGGTGGAAGAGCCAGACTATTTCAAGTCTGAAAGGAGGCACCACTGCTGTTAATGCTATAAGGCTATATCCGTAGAATAATGTTTGATATTCATATGAAGAGCATGCCTTGTGAATTTCCATCACAGGAAAAGATCTGATGTCAGAAACAACTGCAGATGTTACCCTTTGACCACAGTGATTTAACACTTCCTTGCCAATCTCATACTATTCAAGAGTAACAATGTGAAATACAGCCTGGATGGTTATTTAGAACAAAAAAATCCACAATACAACATCCTCAGATCAAGCTGAACAAATGTAACTCAAGGGCGAGTTGAACTGTGGATATACTGAACTTGTGCTTATCCAGTAAATCAAAGAAAAGTTACTAATAGCTTCTCCGTGCTTGTTGTTGATGATCCAGTGTTCATGGTCCTCTCAGCCTACATTTATAATAAGTTTTTATCTTTAATATTACTATTACTTGGCTTCAATGCTGTTGGCATCTGTTATTAGAGGGGGATAGATGGGCAGACAAATGAAACATTTGCACAAGCTTGACCACCTTAGGAAATCAGGCTTCAAAGAGGAAAGTTTGCATATAAATAGAAAAAGAAAATAACTTACACCTTTTCTGGTTGATTTTCAGCCATCATACTAGCAATAGCTGTTCTGGTATGGTTTTTTAGTGCAAAGGTAAGTTTATCTGACGCTATTTCAGCTTTGGCACCAAGGGAGAGATTTCTGTTGGAAGTAAAAAGGAAAACACATTGACAACCTACAATGAGAGCATAACCAAAGCACTTGTTTGATGAATGCAAGAGCTGGTTGTCTACCTAGTCTAGCTGCACTGACCATGGCTATCCTAGTCTGTGATAACGCATCCTGGTCCCTGTACCTGAGATGGGGTGGTTTTCCCACAGAGGATATGTAGCAGCCTTAAAGGTGTGTTTTTCTAACTGCCTATGCCTTTGCATGTATTACAGGATGACAGATTAATGTCATTTTGCTGACTTTAGGCAATGGGACCATTTGGTGCCAGGACAATGAAGGATGTTGCAGTCAGCTACAGCTTCCCACCTCAGCCCTGGAGAAAGATGTGTCTGACAGACTGACAGCACCTCCTTGCCTCGCCCCCAGGCTTCACACCAGCTGTAGAACACGACTGGGGCAAGATCAGCTCTTGCACAATGCCTTAGGCCATGGCCATGCAGCAGCTGGGTGAGGCAGCTCCTGGGCTGCTGGGGGCTGCAGAGAAACACCCCCAGCAGATGATGGGCAAAGGCAGAAAATGTGTATTCTGCCTCAGTGACACAACAGGGCCACCTTGCTGCTGCTTGTGGCCTCCTGGCCTGGATGAAAGGCAGCAGTTAAGCAGGAGGTCACTGTGGTACATCTGTAACACTTTCAGTCATTCATGGCCACAGTGTAATCCACAAGAGAAAATCTGAGGGTGAAAAAGGTCTCTTTCCACTAGTGTATGAATGCTTGTAGCTATGAAAGCATAAGGGCACACTGAGTAGCAGTACTAAAAATTAATATAAGGCTCAGAAATGATGGAGTGATGTAATTCACTAGCCAACAGTCTGTGCTTCCAGGAAAATAAGGGGGAGAGGGTGTCAAATAAAGTTGAATTAAGGGTGCAGATTCATTACAAGCCTATTTCTGACTGTGGAAGAACAGACTCAGCACATTCAGAGCTCCCACAGTGATTCAGCTGACCTGCTTCTTGTGCATAGTTTTTTTCTTACAATAATCCCACTTCTACTTCAAACAAAATGTGTAAATACTGAGGCTGCAAAGGACCTTAATTTCCATGGAGTGATGACTTAACTCCAATTTAATCCAGCAATCTACAGGAATCCCAGCTGGCAGACAGTAGCCAGCAAGTGACCTTGATGACTGGGTGTGCTCTAGCCTGCGTGCAACAACTTTATATTCTAGGCTGTCTCTTTCAAAAACTCCATTGTAAAGTTAGTTCACTGGGGCCAAAGAGGTCTCAAGTGAACAGACAAAGGTCTCAACAAAGGTCTCTCGTTGTTATGGTATATACACATAAAAATAAGTTGTGTCAGTTCGAGACTCCCTTAATAAGAGGACCAAGAACTTCTGTTTGTATTTCCTCACAGACTTTCTGCCTTCACTAGCATTTCCATAAATGCTAACAAGGTTGTTAAGGGCAATTCATTTGAACATCTCCATCTAAAACTGGCTAAAATTTTCTTGCTTTTTCTTCCTTCCTGTCAAGTCCCATTGAAAATTCCACCTTGACATTTTAAATAATCTACTTGGTAGTGGCTCCACTTCTTTATTTTTTGAGAACTGCAGGCAACAAATGTTTTCGTGGGTAACAAAAGTGACTTCTCTCTGTCTCTCTCCTCCTACTCTCAGTTTTTTGCTCTGCCATACAATAGAATTTGCTGAAAAACCAAACCAAAAATGCAGCGTGGAACTGTTCTACTGAGCGAATGCTTGGCAAATGATCCATCCACCTCATAACAGTTTAATTACCTCTGAATGGTCCATGAAAGAACTACAGTGAAATCAGCTGCAAAGTCCCGAAGTCCCTGTATCATTTTCTGTCTACTGGGAGGGCTGATGGTCCATAAAGAGTTTGAATTTCCCTCTAGATCTGCTCGAGTTATATCTTCTCTTGCATAGCCCTCTAGAAACTGCAAAGCAGCCTGTAGGTGCAGAAGAGGAAAAGAAAATTTCAGTGCAGTGATATTCACAAGACACAGAGCTGCATTTCCCAGTCAGACAGAATTGTAAATGATTAATTGTAAGTGCAGTGGTGTGCACTGATTGTTTTCCTCAGGTGCCAACTGGGGCTTGAGATAGGAAGGGGAATCAACAAAGTACAGCCAAGCTAAAAAGGCAAAACAAAAACAGCCTCATTGTTTGATGGCCATGTTGGCAAAAGTGAGTCTGAAATTTCATGAAGTAAACTCTGCAGAGTCTATTTAAACTTGAGTTAAAATTTTACTCTGTCTTTTAAGTATCTTTCTGCACAGAAAAGTGTCTGCAAAGGATAAAGCAACTTGAACCTTGTAACTTCCAAATGGATGTAGGTTACAGTATTAGTGCTATTACATGGGCTATTTGGTGGGATCTAATATCAAATTCTAATATCAAATTCTTGAATGGGCTAGTAGCAAGCACTTATTTTAAAGTTGTATTTGATCAAATGCCAGTTACATTAGCAATTCAACAGCTCCTACTAATTACTATTTTTTTCCTGTAGAAACTTGTGAAAATTGGGCCTGTTGCTCCATGAAACACTGAAACTATGCTTAAATGCTTATGTTTTGACATTTTAATGTCAAAACATTTCTAGGCTACACATGCTTTCTTTTGACAGCACCACCACTCCTCACTGCGAGGTGAAAGATGTGTGTAGTCTAGGAAGGAGCGTGGGGCTTAAAAGTGCATAAGACACTGTTGTGTCCCCACAGTATGGTTTTTTTGGCAGTACACAAACAGCATCACATCTCCTGAAGGTTTGTGTCATTTAGAGGGGAGGGTTTCATTCAGAAAATGGGACAACTAGGGTTTCTGCCTTCCAGGATTTTGTGCAAAGATCTACCTTAATGGTAGCTTGTCTCACCATAACCCAGCCCTGTCCTGACAAATGACATGTCTGAACCTTTATTCATGCAAATCCTCTTTATAGAAATATCTTCCAACTGATGACAGCACTGACGACCACTTATAACTACAAAACAAAACTCATAAAAGGTCTCCATGGAAACATGCACTCATTTTTAAGTAATGAGGTATTCTACATTTCACTTACAGTGTTACCCCTATAGCTTCTCAGAAATTCATTGAACTCGTTCACATCCAAACTTTTGAGCTGATTCTGCTGAGCACTCATGGTAAAAATAGGCTGGGAAACAAAAGAACACATGCTTATTACATTTACTTCACATTGGCTGCTACATACACAGTACAGCATCCTGTGCATCACAGCCCAAGACAATTATGGCACTCAATTCAACAAGACAAGGTTATAATCTCATTCCACTGAGATGCAAGCTACCTACAATTATCTTGTATCTACCATGTGGACCTGTAGGATAATTTATTCAGTTTCCACTGCCAGTGGATTCTGGTTTTAACTTGAAAATGAAGATAATATTTTACATCAGTGATAAACTAACATGTTTTTAAACCCAAAAGGGGTAATTTGTGGAAGCTTGCCGTAAACCTTGCATAAAGCAGGAGAGTTCAATTCAATGAAAGGAAGAAGAAAAAGCACAAGGAAATATAGTGCAAAAAACAGAGTTTGCTTTCAGTTTTTCTTCTTTTTTACCTGATAACCTCCTAGAGTTATTGTGATTGATACATCTAGAGGCTTGTTGGTGATGCCTGCAACAGATTTGATTAAAGACATGAAGAGCAGTGGGAACCAGACAATACAAATCAGCAAGACGATAATCATGCCACCCATTCCATACTTCACAACTTTCTTTTTCTTCTGGCCTCTTGGCTGGGGATATCTCTGCAAAAGCAAACAGCAATATGGTAACATCTCTTCTATCAGAGGTACACTTCATATGATTTGATGGGGGAATACATAATGATCTTAAGGCTTCCCATCTCTTGTGGTAATTTGCTACCCCATGTCAGGCCAGCTATTTGGCTTTTTTTAGCCAAACCTGCACAGACACCCGATTTCTGATGACAACAGAGAAAAGTGACAAATGAACCCAAATCAAGTGAGTGTCCAGTGTGACAAATATTGTAAACCTCTGTGATTTTGATTCTTCACAACCATAAAGAAGGGAGAAATTAGGTAGGATAATTTGATTTTCTTTTTGTCTAAGTGCAAGCATGAACCCACAAGAACAAAATATAAAATAATACCAGAAACAGTGATACAACAATTTGTTCCAGAAACTGCTATTGTGAGGGACCCACTTTCTTGTATTTGCACTTCCAAAAAGTTTCATATCAAATCTCCTTAAGGCAGACTTCCTCTCATAGATACTGAAATGCTGCAAACTGTATATTGTGGGGGATGGGGTGAGCAGGAAAATTGTTTGCCAACAACTGGCATACACAATCAGTAAAATATCTGATACTGCACTACCCCCACATTCATTTCACACCTCACTTACAGTATTTCTAAGAGTTCACAGGCTTGATCCAATCTGTTTCTAGTGAATTCCACTAGAATTCACAACTGCAATTAACTACCGTTTAAAATTTTGTTGCTGTTCCTAAAATACTGACACTGCTGATGTAACATCCTCTCTTTCTTAGCTTCTGAGGACAAAAGTGACTGCTTTTCTTCTCCCTTCAAAGCAGATCACATGGCATGTCTCTTCTGCCTTGTCTGTAATTCCTGTCCTCTGTTATTTGCCTCATGACTGAACACTCTTAATACTTTCACCATCCTGTAAAATGTCTTAGTTTCACTGTAATTTATTTTGGTGTAATTCTTTTACAGGATTTAACTCCTCAGTGTTTAGTAGCCTGTCCTCCATGCACTGCATAGCACATGTGCAAAATAAAGATGCACTGTACTGCACTGCACCTCAAACACACCAGGAATCTGACTCTCAGGAAATTGCTCTTGCTTTGCAACATGAATCCATAAAGCCCTATGAGAATATTAAATTCGTAATACAATGCTATATTTAAAACCAATTATTTACTTTTCAAAAGCAGTGTATCAAGTAATTTGTCTCATGCTACAGAATATTGTTTTCATTAAAGTATCGTATCAAAATCAGCAGGGGTATATTATTTGTCTGCAGGAGATTAGTTCAGGCACCTTTAATGAAGTTACAGAGTCTCAGAGAGACTCTAGCAGTCCAAGTACTTAGGCACACCACTCAGCGAGAGAGAGAGAGAACCAAAGTACCTTGAACAACACTCATGAAGTCATGACAGAGTTATTGTGCTGTATGGCATTAGCACACACGTGCCAGCTTAGACATGGAAATCTTCCCGTGTCAGATCTCTGCTACACATAATGTGAGTTGTAGAGTAAGAAACACATGGTGAGATGGAGAGTCAGAGTAGAACTGGGTTATTACTTCTCCGACTCCTGAAGCTCTTCAGAACTCCTTCCATTCACAGCAGAAGTGGGAGTCATAGAGGAAAAGCCTATATGCAAGATTTGTGTGCACTTTAGCTCTGAGTTAATCTAAGTGACATACTTGGAAAGTAATTGCCATTAAGAGACAGGATTATAATAAAAGTAGAAATACGTCAGTAACACTTAAAAATAAATCCATTTCAATGCAGATGTAGAATTTCTGACTGGTTTGGTCACTCTTAAAATAATGTTTAATTTCTTTTTCAAATTGGCAAAATAAGCAAGCATATGGTTGCAATCTTTATAGCAGTTATAAAGAATCCAGAATTTGCAAGTTTAATTTGAACTGAAGCTTAAATGATTTAAAGAGACTGAAATTTCATTGAGACAAATGGTGGGTGTATCTGGCCTGCAGTTCAGTTCTGGATGTGCAGGGACTCTCCTGAGACAAAGGAGCCAGCTGAGTTCCCTCTGCAGTTACATGAACCCGGTGTCCCTGGGACCTACACTGTGGGGCATGAGCTCTTCCTTCTACTGACCTTTGTCCTCAGCTGCAGCTTCCCTGCTGCTCCAGGTCACTCATTTTGTTGTGTGTGAGACTGTGTGAATACCAGGGCTTCCAACCCCAGCCTTGAAACCCAGGCATGCAATTAAGCCAGCAGGCACATGCTTGTGGAGTTCATGTTAATGGTGGAAAAATCAGCTGGGCACAAAAGAGAAGCCATTTGAAGTTTCACTCATGGTGGCTGCCAACTAATGTAAAGTACCCAACAGTATGAATATTTCTGAGCACAAGTGCCAGGCATATCTTCCAACAAACATTTTATGGTGGATTTCTCAATTATTTAGGGACACATGATTATTTCTCTTCCCTTCTGCATGGGGGAGAGGAGGCCTGAATCACTCATAAGGGGTTTCCTTACTTTTTCTGACTCTCGCCAGCACTTCAGGATGAATATATGAGCATAGATATCTTCAACACAGATCCAGCTGGAAAGACTGAGAGTGGTATCAGTCCAAACCCAGTCCATTACTGCTCTCAGCTCAGTCAAAAATGGAACTAGGCGGAACCTGCAAGGAGACCACAGCAGATAACTTGTCAGAAATAGAGGCATCACATCCAGCAAGCACAGCAAGTGTATATATGACAAGAGGGAGAATTAAGACAACATGGAAAGAGCTTAATGGAGGATTTTGTAAACACAATCACATCCTGAAATTGCCATAGCTCATGTTACTCCAGATCTCCTTGCCAGGCCATAAACATGCTTTTGCATCATTATGCCCAGTAATTGTGATTGAGCCACTGATGGAAGAGTACAAGACTTTCCTGTACCCCTAAATTCCTCTGACTTGGGAGTGGAGCACATGTTTTCTACAGGATGGTGGGATTTAGTTTTATACCTCCTTAAAACCTGCCACGTGTTGCATGGCATCTTTGCAGTAGGTGGGCAGCCCTCAGCTGCATATGGAACTGGGCTTTGTGACTCAGGATTAGGCAGCAGAAGAAGGTGGAAATCCACAGGAAATCAACACACACAGAGCAGCTGCTCAAAGTGCATCATTCCCTTTCCCAGTCCCACACTTTCCTGATCAGCCACATCTGAAAGAGCATTTCATATGAGGAAAGCTTTCTTCTGTAAATTTTCCTTGGAGTGCAAGAAGCCCATACTGAAAATACTGTGAAAAGGCTGAAATTATTCTGTTTTTTCTGTGAAATGCATATATGCTTCAAACTGACTTAATCACAAGACCACTGTAGCAGTGTAAGTGGAGGGTGTGGTCTGCCTGTGTAAAGCCACCTTTCACTCTGAGGCGATGCTGTGCCTGTTCCTTGCACTAACACTGAACTCCTGAAGAGTTTCAAATGTGTAACACTGCTCAAAGCAAACATTTCTTTTTGTACTTATTTTTTAGTTCTTATATCTCAGGTGTGTTGTCTTTCACTCTATTCCTTTCACTTGCTGAGGTAGAGCCTGTAGACCTGCTCCAAAGGTCTCTTTGGGATTTGACACCTTACTGCTTTTTAGGACTGCAGAACTAATGACGTTACCTTGTTTTCTAGCACAATGTGTAGCCCCTATTTCTGTTCACAAAGGTGATTTCTTAGAAGTGTTAAAAATGTCTATTTCATAGGGTACTGAATGGCTGACTGGTATATCAGGCTTCTGGTTTCAGACTGGGAGATGGAATTTTATGAAGTTTGCCTTCCAGAGATAGATTTTTCTTTTTTCTTGTGGACTACAGGGGACATATGGCATATACAGAGTGTGCTGTGCAAAATTTACTGTCTTATTTCCAGCAGCCTGTGAAGAAAAGTCGTGAATAACCCCAGCATTCACTATAGCAGATCCTTATTACACAAAGGAAAGAAGAAAGGCAGTAAGTCAATGCTTACCCTTGAAATAAGAACAGGTTGACATAGTTATAACTTTTTGTGAGGAAGTTGCCAAGAACACGAGTTGGATATCCGCAGCGTATCTGATAAGCTGATAAGCCAAAATAAACACATTTCACAAAATACCAGAGCTGGGCAACCGTGTTCTGGCTAAATTTCCTGTAAAGGAAAAGACAGATAAAGGGAAATGATGAGCTTTGTGTATGACCAAATTAGCTTGAAATGTTTTTTTGCTCCTGGCAGTTTCCCCTTCCTGAGGTCCTGTGAAAAGCCCTTGGCTGCTGACCCCACGGCAGGGTTAAAACAGCATTGGAAAGACGCTGAATGAGAAAGTCTACAAGCAGCACCCATTGCCACCTCAGTGTCACAGGGGAGAGACTGGGAATAGGCTCCCCAAAAAGTGAGGGCTTGGGGCAGCGCCCTCTCCCTCCAAATGCTGGAGGTCCTCTGCTGCCCAACACAGACCAGTCTTCCTCAGCCCCTGTGATGGCACAACGCTCTGTGAGCCTTGGGTAGGGGCTCAATCAAGGCAGCTTCAGTGGCTATTTGTGTTCATGGCAGCACCTCATACAAGAATTTAAGATGGAGTGACCTGTGAAAGTATTTTTCACCCTTCCCTGCTTGACTCAAGTCTTATTCCAACAAATAGTTCAGAAACCTGAGTTTTGTGTATCTCTGAAGATGGAGATCCCACAATCTGTCTGAGGAACCTGCTCCAGTGTTCAACAACAGTCAAGAGTTTTCATCATATCTAACTGCAATTTCCCTTTTTTTCCAACCCGTGGCCTCTTGTCCTGTCTGAAAACAGCTTAGCTTCTTCTCAGTGCCCTATTAATAGGCAGCTGGAGCCAGCTCTTCACTTTCTCTTCTCCAGACCGAACTAATCCTCAACCTCTCCTCACATCTGCCATTTCTGGTTGCTATTCAATAGCCCAGTGGATCTGCAGCAGATACCTCCTGATGGACAGGATTTGTCAGCCAGCCATAATCCAATATTTTCAATTAAACCGTGCAGAAGTATTTTCATTAAAAAATTTGCAGGGGTTTCTAAGACTCAGTCTGACTTAGAAGGAATACAGGAAGTTTCAGATGCAGATTTAACAGCTTGATACAGGTTTTCCAAAAGCACAGACAAAGTCAAAATTATTTTATTTCATAACAATTCTCAATGTGCAGTAGATAAGAGATCCATTTGAAAAATGAGTTGGTTTTTTTTTTCCAATTTTGGGCACAATTGCTACTGCACTGAGGAAAAATAAAACATTTATTTTTCAGACAAAGTGAGACTTTTCAGTCTTCCTTTGCACTATAAACCTCTTTTGTTTCTCCCAGTACAATAGCTTGACTGTTGATGAGGTGTTAGGTGCCCAGGTGACTCACTCAATTTCCATGGACAGTCAATGGAGTGAGGGAAATACTTCAAGGCAACTTAAAGTAGCAAGAGGGGAGTTAGCCAAACGCTAGGGAGGGAACCTTAACACCTCTGCACTGCAGACTGCAGTGGTCAGTGCCCTGAGCCATTAAATGAGCAATGTTAGATTTGGGAGTGAGCCTGACGAGGCGTGTGACACAAAATTTCATGCAGCGGGTGACCACCTCCACATCACCTCCAGAGCCAAGTGGCAGGAGCATGGGAGGAGAAATTTGCTCTTCAGAACAGACACATATTTTAGATATTCCTCAGTTTGAGGAGATTTAAATCCACAGTTGACACATTTCAGGAAAGTGCTAAGTTATAAGTTACTCTGAGGGAGACATTTTCTACTTGCTCTTCTAGAGCAGCATGCAGCAGTCTTGGGAGCAGGGAATTGGATCAGAGGCCAACACTGTCTCAGCTGAAGGCTCTAATCACTCAATTACAGGCAATTTCTCTTTCACCTGCTTGCATTTTGGCCTAAATTGAGAATATTTCTGTACATATATAACTAATTCTTCCTCAAACTTTTATTGGCCACAGTTACTGCTGTGGAAATGCATTCCAACTTTCTGCTTAGAAATAAGACGAAGAAGAAACTTGTTCATGATTCCAAAGCCTAGCTATAAACATCTCCAATTTAAATACAAACAACTTAGTAGAGCATCACTATTCAACCCATATTGTTTGTTTAGAAGGGTTATACCTTTCTGTCACTCCAGGCAAGATAAAGAACATCCAGAAATGTATTCCAAAAACAAGGATGACCTGGAAGATGACTTTTCCCATGACAGTCTTTTTGAGGTACAGTGCTCGATCTACCACCATGGTACCAAACTGAATGAGCACCATCACCAAAAATGCCTCTGGGACCTGGTCCTCTGATAATGAAGAGGTGATATCTGCTGCAGCAGAGTGTTTCTGAAAAGCAAAATATAAGGGTGGTCAAGGAAAAAGGACACTTGCGTGATATTTAGCATCTACAACATGTAAATCCCACTGAGGATTTACAGCTAGATGCCTCTGTGACATACCCCAAAAGCCCAAAATCCAAACACAATGATGATGAAGTCCACTGTATCTGCGAGGAACATCAGCACGTACACATCGGTCACTGCACTGTAGTCTGGATGAATAAGGTTGTAGAAAAACTGTCTGATGGGCACGTACACCTGGAGAGTCCTAAAACAACACAGACCACAATGGGATTTAACAGCACATAACTTGCACTGCAGAAAGTAAAGGCTGAGTGTGGTATGATTAATATTTTTAAAGATATCTAAGATCTACTCTAACAGTCTTCACAGGACTGCAGACACCAGTCCTTTGCTCTGATTACTTCCAAACCACTTTATTAGGATTTGTTCAGTAGAAATATGCATAGCCAACCAAGTTCACATGGAATATTTAGCTTTTTTATCAGGCAGATGCTATTTGAACAACTGCTGATTTGTCTGATGTTTAACAGGTAGGACATCGGCATACAACGAACACTTGAATTAACACCAGTAGTAGCCTTCTCCCTTTAAAATGCTGACGTACTGCTTTACTGTTTGGAACCTCCCCCCAAACCCACACAACTCCTCATATTGCTCACTTTTTAATTGTAAAAGCTTTGGCTTTGATCATTTGTTCTCGGAATTTTTCCATCAGAAGCTCTTTTCTAGATTTTTGCTTGATGCTTAACACACTGCTTCCCTTCTGACTGCTGTTCCGTGTACTGGTACTTCCTGGGAAAAAGGGAGGGAAAGAGAAGGCAATTCAAAAGAAGAGTTTAAATACTAAAGCTAGAAAGTAATAAACCTTGAGACCTCCATCTCATATGACTCCCACATTTGAAAGAAGCTTTGAAATGAATTTTTCTGCTTTTTTTCCCCTAATATGATAAAATCTTGAGAGCATCCAGTAAAGGTTTAATCACTGGCAGATCAAAACTTTATTAATGACTGTAAAAAGAGAAGACTAGTGATAAAAGCAAGTATTTGATTGATCTGACTCAGTCGCCTCAATTGGTATTATATACATTTAGGCTACAGTATCACTGCCCTTTTTACAAGATGGGACATGTAATCTGTTTCAATATACCTAACAAAAACATTTTCTCAGTTCAAGTGTCTACAAATGTAGATATGAAAAATACATATGCTTTGCATTCCCTGTAGCTGGAGATTATGCTGGACCAGAATTTCTGGATCTGGGCCACACTGAGCATTCCTTTCCCAGCTTTTGGATAATGTCATTTTAAAAACATAATGAATCATCAAGTATGGCTCTCCATTTGAACTTTAGGAAGGCTTGGAGTGTGTTCAAACATGAAGATACATTGGTTCATATCCTATTTCATCACTGAGAAGCAGCAGCATTCAGTAGCCCTTGGGAGCTCCACAGCAACCAGCCCAAGGTTTCAGCAGAATGATCCTCTGGGAAATGAACGTTTGTCTGTCAAATCCCAGAAATGTCATGACATTTACCTCTCTTGGATCTGTGTGAGGAGAAGCTGGACCTGTGAGAAAGCTGGGATATGCTGCTAGAACTCTTCCTCCTGATGGCAGTCTGCTGCTCGGGGAAGTGGACATGGATGGACTCCACTGATGCGGCAAGATTGACAGATTTCAAAGAGGCAGAAGAGTCTCTCCTGCCTCCTGTCAGAGAGAGCTCATCATCAGTATCCTCTTTATTACTGGAGCTGTCTCCTTTCTCATCTTCATCCCACAGTCCATGGCACTAGTGGAAAAACAAGAAGAGAACATGTCGAGCCCGTATTTCTGTCACAGTATTTATCACAGGCATTGCTCAGCTCAGTCACGTGTTCACAAGGGAGAAGACAAATTCAGTGTGAGGGGATATCATAGAATCACTTATGTTGCAGAAGTTCTTCAAGGTCATCAGTTCAACTGTTAACCTGCACTGCCAAATCCACCACTAAATCACGTCCTTCAGTGCCACATCTAAATGTCTTTTAAACACTTCCAGGCATAGTGATTCAACCACTTCCCTGGGCAGCCACTTCAAATGCTCAATAACCCTTTCATGGAAGAAATTTTTCCTGATATCCAAATGAATGACTTCCTTATATCACGAGTGACTTAAAAAATGGAAACTAAAAATTAATATAAAATAAGAAACTACATGAACCCAGATTACCTTTAAAATGGATCTGTGGAAGAATAAAGCAAGAAGCTGAACAAGATCATAGTGCACATAACCCTCTTTCTTCTCAATACCAATAATGTTGGGTGGATGGTAAGGTTTATCTTTTGTGTAATCCACATGCTTATTCCAAGGAAAGAAGCCAAACTGGAAGAAGTATTTGATGACAATGGCCACCTGTTTGGAAACACAACACACTTGGGGTGTTTTATAAGCATGTCAGATATAATAGCCTCATGACAATAAGAGGGATAGAATATGACTACTTTGTCAGTTTTATGAGAACATAAACAAGCATATTCATTACTACAGAGGAATAACACTTCACATTTCTTCAGTAATAAAGTCAATCAACATTCATCAACAGATGATACTTAGTGGTACTTGAGATACCACAAGCAGTGAATTCTGTCTCTTGATTCAATTACATAGCAACAGTTTGTAAATGGTCTGTTCTTGTGAGAACTGCTTCACATGCCAGGAAGGATATTGCTCATTGCAATGAAGAAAATAACAAACAAGATCTCTCCATACCACAAAAATTGCTGAGGACTTGAGCAAATATTTGTATTACTATGAAGGGCCAAAGGCCCACTCCTGACCCTAGAGATCAAAACCAGAAAAGGGACCATGCAAATCTTACAACTTCAGTTTTCTGTGTTAGATGTGGGCTTGCAAAGCCAGCAGCATACCTCAGTGTAGACAATGGCTGTCATCCAGAAGCGTTTGCTTGGCCGAGGAACAGACAGCATGGCCCACAGGAATATAAGGATGGGAAGCACCAGGGTTATCATGGAGGCAGAGATCATGTGGTTAAGGATGATCACAAAATAGCACACCATTTCTGACCGGGCCACCAGCGTATTGTACAGGGCATAAATAAGGAGCAAGACTCGAGGCTGACCAACATAGAACTTCTCTGACTCCTCCAACTCGTCATCATGAAACATCCTGTGAGGAGCAGAGTATCACAAATGAACTGAACATGAACTTCACAAGAGCTGCTTTTCAAATTGCTACTATTTTTCCTTTTGAAAAGTATTAAATTCTGCTAAGTTCAATGGAGGGGAAAAAACGGGGCGGGTGGATTTGGTATTGTAATCAAATAGCCTGATTCTAAGCTCAGAAAACAAGAATTTCAGGCAAAATAACCAGAAGCACTGCTTTGCCATTTTATAATTTACCCAGAAAGAGAATCAGCCTGACCTAAGAACTTCTACAAACATGGCTTTCCTACAGCTGTCCAACCAACATATCTCATGCAAATCACCCAATACTGGTGTGGATTCACATCTGATTTATCAACACAGATAGGAATTTGGAGAAAAAACAGAGGTACATCATAAGACCTGTATTGTGAATCATACAGGGGCATAAAATTAGAACCTAATAAATGCCCTTGAGCATTGTGTCCAATGTGTCTCATTATATGTGTCCAATCTTCTCATTATATGACTCAAATAAATATGAAAGGCAGTGACCTTCATACACATTTGTAATTCTCTCTGCTTTTCATAAATTTCCTGGCCTGAGAAGAGATCTTACTGAAAAGCAAAAATTGCTATGGAAAACCAGAAGACAAGACATTGCATCTGACAAAGTCAGATCTATACACCCTCTCTCTCTCTCCAGATGCAGTCAGGCTGAAAGGCAGTTCCCTGGTTTAAGATTTTGCCGCTGTATTTGGGGAAGCTGTCCCCAGCTGAGTCAGGCCAGAAAGCAGCTGAAGAAGTGCAGTGGCACCATCCCCACCTCGATGCTGGTTGTGCTACTGAGCACAGTGTCTAAGGGGCAAAAAAGGGAACATCCTCTCCCTTATGGAAGCACCTAGCAAGGTGGTATCTCTATATAACCCTCAGCTCCCACCGGCTTAAACAAAAACTGCCAAAGGTCAGAGTTTCCCTTACAGTAATCCGAAATAATTAAAGGAGAAACATTTTCCCAGATAGCCCTGGAGGAAACTCATTTAAAATCATAGTTGCCTGGAGAAGAGAAGCCCTCCACACAAAGTGTATTTAGAAAAGCCCTTGACCCCAAGACAATTGCAGCACAGAAATTCAATGCTAATCGGAACAATTAAATATGGTATCTAGGGAGAAAGCAGAGATTCCTTCCAAGATGAATTTGAGTCACTTTAGAAATCGGTAATTAGAACAACTGCACAGGAAATGAGCTTCTTCCCTTAAACCAAACTTAGCACAAGGTCTGTATCAGAAACTGCAGGCTAGTTCTGAGACAAAAACCCAAAGTAATGACAAAACTTTACACATTGTGAGCAACAATTTTTCCTGGTCGAGGATTCTTACTTGTTCAGGAGCAGCTCACTAGCTGTTAGCTCGTGCGTCAGTGGGGGGAGAATCGTGTCAAGTTTGTCTGTCCGACTGCCGTCCGGGCTCACCATCATGAGGCTCTTACCCGCTGAGTCATCTGGGGAGCCAAAGGGAAGATGTTCAAAGCTGACAGCTTTGCTGTAGGAAGGAGGAGCTTCTGCATTGCTATCCACCGTGGAGTACAATGGCACGTCGGTATCGGGAGTATATGCAGCTCCTTCTGAATCCAGGCTATAATCTTCCACCTCCTCTTCCTCCAGCCTTGATGCAGAATGAGCTCCTTCATCCTCATGCTCCCCTTCTACCTCCTCAATGGTTTCTGTGGTCCCCTGACGGGAATAGAGCATGGTGACCTGTGTAGGTTCACTGTTGGAGATGGATGAAGAGAGTGAGCTGAGGTTTACAAGACCCATGATCAAGCAAAGTTTGTTAATTGTACCTTTAGGCAGACAGCTGAGCAACCTCATTGCATTCCCAGGCCTTCAAAGTTCATATTATTTGATAGAAAATATATCATCCTTATCTCCTCTTACACAGGTGGAACATCTGCATCCATCTGTTCCCTGAGCGAAATCCCACTGAATTCACAGTGATCCACCATCTTTTAACACCAGCAAAGGCAAATTAATATTATTGACAAGAGAAACTGCACTACCTTTCTGACAGTAGCTCAAACATTTCTGAACAGAGTCAAGACTTGCTATTACATCTATTTAAGACATGCTCCATGGTGAAGGATAGGCAGCCATGGGACTGCTTCTAAACATAGTGCTTTTAACAACCACTGTATGAGTGTTGTATTCAATTGGAACATGAACTGAACACGCATGTATCAACTCTGATTCAAATAAAAGAACATGTAAATTGCTAGCTTGAAAAAATACAAACCAAATTACAAAACTGTTCCAGTAACAGGGTATCTTGCTTACCTTTAGATTGCCCTGTGTTCTTCAATACAGTCTTCCTTTTTACTTTACCTGCCTGCTTTACTTCTGTATGAATCTATTTCCTTATTCAACTCTCTGATGCACTCCAATCAGTTCTTTGCTTGATTGACCTTCCTTACTCTTGGCTTTGCATAGACTCATGGAATGGTTTGGGTAGGAAAGTACCTTAAAGATCATCTAGTTCCAGCCCCCCTGCCATGGGCAGGGACACCTCCCACTAGATCAAGTTGCTCAGAGCCCCATCCAACATGACCTTGAACACTTCCAGGGATGCAACATCCACAACTTCTCTGGTCAACCTGTTCCAGTGTCTCATCACCCTCTGAATGAAGAATTTCTATCTAATATCTAATCTAAACTTGCCCTCTTTAAAGTAATGCCATTTCCCCTTTTCCTATCACTCCATACCCTGTAAAACGTCCCTCTCTTGCTCTCGTGTAGCTGTCCTTTAAATACGGGAAGTTGGCTCTGCGGTTTCACTGGAACCTTCTCTTCTCCAGGATGAACAGCTCTCTCAGCCTGTCTCCATAGGAGGGGTGCTCCAGCCCTCTGATCACATTTGTTGCCCTCCCTCTCACGTATTATTTTTCCTCTTTCCTTGAACATCACTCTTTCTCTTTTTAGTCTCATTCCACTCCACAGCCCAGACAATAGGCACCAACTCAGTGTCTTTGTTGGCTGCATATCCCTGTATTTTACAGAGACAAAAAAAGATTTCACATAGCTCCTATGAAATTAATGGGGCCATTTTTCACATAAACTATAACCTCTTAGAGAAAACTGGCATTGGCAAAGCCATTGCCACTACCATCTTCTGCCAAAATTAAAAATTAAGTGTCCTTTTTTTCTTTTACACTGCTTCCAAATTTATTGTGGCTATGTTAGATCACTTTCTTTGTAGCAGAGTTTTAATTAGAACACACTTATGATGATGTGTGTGTGGATGATTCACAGTAGCACTCATCCTGGTTAAAATGTACAAAATCATAGAATCCCAAAATTTCAAAACTGATTGACTCCAAAAATTTGTCACTTTCAACACTGAAAAACAATGATGCAAAGTGACATAAAATTTCAGATTTATAATATTTATAAGATGAGTCGAAACACTGCTTCCCAATGTCATGTAAATCCCTGGGTTTTACCTGCTGAAAAGTGAGTGAACAGCTCTGAACAGTTTTCTCTTGCACTAGATATTAATATTATTTGCTATGTTTTTATAACTATTTTCCCTTTCTTAACTTCAGCACCTTACTGTAAGTCAATGGTAAAGTAATCAAAACATATTTAGAAATCTTTCCTATATGGACAAAAATAAAAATTGAAAAACCGGCACAATGGTGCCTATCTTAGTTTCTAAAATTATACATCTCAGTCCGTATTTAGGAAAACCGATTAGCTGAGAAACTTAACTTCCAGCTTCCAAGTTAAGAACAACCATCAGCTCAGTAACTCTGAAAATAAGACACTTTTTTAGCTGAATGAATACAGAATTTAGCCTGTTTTTATACACCCAGCGTAATGTTATGGAACAACTTTGAAAAATACGTGAATTTAGGATGAAAACAANCACCAAAAAAACCCAAAAAAAAACCCCAAAAAAACCAGAAGAAGTGAAACAGCAAATGAATCCTAGATTGTGATCCTGACTTTGACTCTCAGAACTGTGCCACGACACAGGAGGGCGTAAAGCTTCCTTTAACCATGCAAACCACTCTGTCTGCAAACACAGATCCACGTACACTGCAGTCAGAACAATGGTAAATGAGTGAACAAAGCATGCATGAGTTAAGCACCTTGACACTATACTGCCACTGTCAGCTGATGAGGAGGACATATCCATGCTCTGCATTTTACGAAGCCTAGGTCGAGCGCGCTCACTTGTTTTAGGAACAGAGTCTGGTCCATCTAAATCATCAAGGGTTGACTGCCTTGAGAACAGCATGGTTGCTTCAGTGTAGCAGCTACAGCAGCGCAAACAGTTGTAGAGACAGTGTTAAATACAAATGGTAGTACGATACACATGGTTCAGTAAACAAATGTGCTCGCCATGCAGCTAAACACCGACACAGAGAAAAAAGGTTCAGAGAGAAGATAAGGGTTTGTTTAGAGTCATCACGGAAACAGATTTCTGTGCACAGGTTAGTTACGGCCAGTTTCACACAGGGGCTATAGAAGGCCATCTATTCACTATTCAAGCAGTTATGGAACCAACATAGTGCTCTACATGCTTTCCAGGGGAACAGATTTACATATGTGAGCAGGTTTTGTTTGTTTACGCACAAAATTTCCAGATTCCACAAGGATGTTTTGGAAAGGGACCTCCTCTGTACAAATTCTGTTTTATTAATGATATACTGTGCTGAACCTTTTTACACAGGTACAAGCCAATTTCCTAAAAGAGCCCTTAAAACTGAGTAAGCTCATATTCCACAAATAGAAAAATAGCTGTTAGACATTGGCTAATCCTCTTTCCAAACCAAAGAGCCAAATCGGATATGTTACTTAGCCAGTAAATGCATGCCAAATATAACCTGCTCTGCATGGGATGGCTTTTATTTTGATATTTACTAGGAAGCTCTGATGATTCTTTCCAGAAGATTTCATTTATTCCAATCACAGCTTAAAAGTATTTCAAAATTGGTAACATGCACATCTTGAAATAAAGAACAGATATAATAAACCCTTATCTCCCTCCACTTATCAAATACAACAGGACACCAGAGACATACACAATACATTGAGCGTTCATGTGTAACTGGAGAAAAGAAGAACTGCATGAGTTATGAGAAAGAAAGTACATAATTAAATACAAGCATTTAACAGAGCAACAGGAAAGAAGCAAATACGTTAATGAGATATGGTAGGTAAAAAGATCATTCCTCCTGTAAAAATCTTTGACAAACACAGATGTCAATGAAATGAGTTGAGTGGCCTGGTGTTTTAACACATGCAGTGACCTGCCTGAGTCTCTCAGATAGAATGAAAGAAGAAAAGATCTCAAAATTCAGGATTTACGCTCTACTTTTCTTCTTTTGACTCCATCTGTGTTACACCTGAGCAGTGGCAGCAGGGGATTTGCTTCCTTGGCAAGCATTATGTTTGTCCAGGTACAGAGAATTGGGAAAGAGGTCAGAAAGGAAGGGCAATGGCGTTTTCCACATTCCTTTGGTCTTGCTAGCTTGAAGTGAGGAAAAAAATCTGCTGGCATGAAGTTATAGTCTGCAATTATTGCCTTTAGGAAAATGAAGGGGAAGGAAAGAACAAAATGTGTGGAGAGAAGCAGTTATTCTTAGGCCTACCCCCACTGATGATCTTTCTTGACAGAATGGCTTTTTTGACTGAGGCTAAAAGCACACATTGGCCTTTGAACAGAAGAAAAGAATCACCAAGATACCAACGGTACTGTGAAATATTTTCCTTAAGTATCGCCTCAATGGCAGGGGCACCTTTGTCCTGCCAGTTCACTTGGCCAAAACACTTTACAAGCCACTTCATTATTTCTGTGTGTGCATAAAGGCACTCAAGGCCCTCCAGACAAAACCTGGAGGGCTGTCTGCATGGTGTATGGTTTATGATATGGAACCAGGAGGTCTGCCCTGGAGGTGTGATTCAGCAGCAGGGGAGTCACTTGAAGCTCGGTGTTACCAACTCAGGGGGCTCTTCAGGGAGGAGGCTTCCCTCTGCACATACACACATGGAATACAGCCAGGCTGTTGTTCTATCAGTGAGGTTTTGGTGCTAAAATATGGGAAGATGGCAGCAAGGAGACAATACAGTTTTGCAGATGACCTTTCTGTCCATGTGCTACGATGTTTCATGCATGTGTTATTTTAGGTCTCAAGGGCTGAGTTTATTCTTTTGAAGGGCAACACCTAATACTAAGGTGTTGAAGGATTTTAAATGCAGACATAGTTCAAAGGGACCTGTCCAAGGCACAGCAGCTGTTCATATTCACATGCCCACTTGTATATTTTCAATGGAAGAAACCCATGCCAGCTGCCCTCCCAAACATGCCAGCTCTGACCTCGCTCCCAGAAAAATGAAAGGAAAAACATCTATTAATCCCAACAGATAAAAACATTTGTCCTGTCGAGTGTCTGCAACGTTTGGTTTAGAGCTGTTTTAAATGAAGAATGAATCATCAGAGTAATTATTGACTGAGCAGCTGCACTGTATTCTTGAATATCAGGAGATGTGTATGAGTCGACACCTGTAGCACAGTCTGTGTATCCTTTATGTGCTTTAGGAACATGCTTCCCAACGTGGAGGAAATGAGAACACCAATGAAGTGGAGAGATTCACACTGAGCAAAGCTGATGTCAACTCAAGTCATTGCCTACCACATAAATTTGATCCAAGCATATGTTCCTGAGTGACTTTTCGAATTTGTGTTTTTGGAGACATTGAAAGCATTAGCTTCTTGAAATCATACAATGACTAGGTTTTTAAAATTGAATTCTCATTAAAAGCCCTGAGTTAAAATGTTTTACATAAAGTTGATCAGGTATCCATTTTAAATAGGGATACATATATAGCAGAGATGTTTTTATCCTCAGTGAGTGGGAAATTTTTAAGTTTATGATTTCCTTTTTGCTAAACAAATTTACCCTTCCCAAAGAGTTTATTAGCCTTGTGGGTGAATTACAATTTTTTCTGGTTTTTTTCCTGTCCATGGGCTAATTACTAACTGGCATTATCTGTTTGGACTACTACTACATTCCATATGCCTCCAAGAAAAAATCCCAATCCAGCCCTAACAATCACAGGCCTAAAGTGGACTTTGATCCAGCCCAAACAGGGGTTCTCCTTTCATCCTTCCTTCTGCCTCCCTAGGCAAAAGTTACCTCTCCAGTACTCCCTGCCTCAAGCCCTATTCTCCCTTCTAGCGAGGGAAGCACAGATAAAAGGTGCTGCTCTTAAACACCCTGATCGGTGTTTAAGCCCCTCCTCCTTCAGCTCCTACAAAAGTCTACACAAAGGTAGACTCAGGAACTGAAAATATTATTTGTGACGCACAAAAATGAATACAGACTGAACTGGATACAAAACCTTATCTAACCTGAAATCTGATTTAGCACCTGTGTCTAGCTGCTATTACATAATTGTGGGCAAAGCCCCATAAAGGCAGCCAACTAGTTTTAGTAAGTTCCCAATCATCTCACTGAAATTCACAGGCTGTTTAACCTAATAAACAGGTCGTCAGTCAAATGGAAACAAACTGCAGCAAATGCTCTGCCGTGCTAGATCCCAATCCCTTCTGGTGGTGTTCCTCAAAGAGCTTGGTAAGGAACAGCATCAGTCTCTTCTCCTCCTGGCCCATATGAACTTTGCACTTTGCCTTTAGGATTCATGAGAGTGTTTATACAGAAAGAGAAACCAAACAAATAACTTATGAAATCTCATATTTTCTACTGTGTAGAACAATAACTGAGAATAAATGACAGCCCTACTAAAAGAGAAAACCCCACAAAGGATACTCTACAAAAGTCTATTTAGACTTTTAAGCCTAGACTTACCCAGGCTAAGAACAACATCCCTGGATTAGACTTATGAGGGTCAGCCCTGAACTTCACAAGAAATTTACAGCTCCTGCAGCTGATCAGGAGGGTTTTTCTCTTTGGCTATCCAGTGTTTACCTACAGTAATTCCTATCCTGAGCACTGAGGATTGTGTCTTATTATAATGGAATAGCTTCTGTGTTTCAGCATTCCTGTGTGCTTCCAGATGTGTTCACCTTACTCAGGGATCTAATGTCCACTACAGAATTTTCAGCAGTGCAACCAAAGGATAAGCAGAAGAGAAACCCTCTGCCCCTTCCCAAAAGTTTTCCATTGCAACCTGAGATCCATGATCACAGGGATGCTTTAGATTTAATTAGTCACTTCTACATTTACTGGAAATCATTACTTTAGAATACAAACTGCCACCTGCTCTTGTTTGGGCAATTAAAAAAAAATCAATCAATAAACTCATAACAAGTTTAAAACATTTCACTTTTCTAAAAAACATCATAGGCACTTCTGTAATCCCTTGAAGAGATATGCAAGAGTGCCCCAATAGACAGATGGCATTATCATTCAATCAACAGACTCATTATTGCTTCCTCTATTATTGTAGCAGATGTCCACAATTCGTAATACTCAGTGCAAGAATATTTGATTGTTCATTACCAGAAAGAGAATTTGAGATTAAAGAAATCAGTCATAACTCTGCCTTTGCTATTCCTTTGTTTATAAACCCTGTGACTTCTTCAAAGGAAATGGAGATGACAGAAACCCATGTGAAAGATTTAACTTTTTCTGTTGCAAAGCAGCACCACAGAATCACTAAATTCTCTGAGTTTGAAAAGAAATTTTAAATGTGTAAATGTGCTTAAAGCTGAATGAAAAATGGGTGTTTATTCTGGAAAAAAAAGACACAAGTAGAGCTCAACATTGGATACTATCTCATTGAAGAGGCAGAATCTATAAATGAAAATGTCAAGATTTGTTTTTCTTTTTTATAATTAATTTTGGAATTGGCTTCCTTTTGTTTATGGTTAAAGTTCCTGCTAATGATTGTATAGTAATGATAACTTCTATTTACAGTAAACAGGGCAAGTAAAAACTATTTAATGAAAGCAGGACTGATACTACTATTTCTTCTTTAGGTGAGACTGAACTTTGTGGAGTTAAAATCTGCCCTGCAGATATCGAAGTGGGTTTAAGCGAGCTGGTAACAGAATTTGACTTTACTTTTTTCTCACATCATTTGACTCCTGTAAAACTTTGAGACAAAACACAAAGGTGTTGCTCAGCTGGGCAACAAGCCACTGAGAAAGATTTGCTCAGATTTGGTGTTTTTACTGGAGTGAACCTCTCGAAGGCCAGTGCTCACTGAAGAGCAATTTGTGGATATTTTGTTCAAGCATAATATTCACAGGCACTCTCTTACCCTTGCTTTTCCATACTATCAGAAAGGAAGACAACTCCTTGCTATTTTCAGTCTGCTGACATCTACCCATATGTCATTAGTAAAAGCTATGCATAATTTACTGTACACAGAAGTTTCTGAGTTTGCTGGGAGTATCAAACACAATATGATACTGCCACAGTTCCCAGAAGGAGACAGCAGAAGGCCATGGATTATGAAACAGCTGGATTTGCAAAGCCCTCCCTTATCCCCATCATGTTATACAAATTCTGCAATATCTTAAAAGTCAAGAACACCAGGGACATGGTGGGAACAGACTGCCTCTGTAAGAGGAGGAAGTGAATGTGTGTGCCTCTGTGCGCATGAAGCAGCAGGAGCAGGCAGTAATTTTGGCAAGGGACTTGATGGCATCCGTTTTCAGAAAAGAATGAGGAAGGTGGTTTTCCTGAACTAGTTTGGGTATTTGATTTAACAACCATGTAGCTCTGCTGGACTGTAATCATGGTGGTTGGGAAACCAGGCTCTTCAGGTGGTTTTTGCCCTGTGGGTATGAAAGGGGATTTTGTTCTTTGAAATGCAGAATCTCTTTCAATGCAAAGCCTTTTCTGATTTGTGGACAACAAACAAAAATTTATTTTACAAAGACAAAATATTCACAGTGAATGATCCCTGGACAAATTACATGCCTGAATTTCTAAACCATTATCACAGAAGCATCCTCAGCACCTCTTATGTTCCACTGCTTTTCATAAGAACACAATGCCAATGCCAATGCCTCCTAATTCTAGGGGAAATGAAAAGCAGTGAGGTAGCCATGCACTGGAAAAGAAGTTAAGCCAACAACCGAGTCCATCACTATAAAGGAATAGTAATATATAGTAGTTTTCACTATTAAGATGGCATGGAAAAATCAAAACAGAATTCAGCATTGATTAGAAAGTTCATCAGTGCTTAGACAGTATCTAATATTACACCTACTGCATGACAACTCTGTCTTTCACAGAACAAAATTAAATCAATACCTGGAGATGCTGTCACGAGATGCTGCTGAATCCAAACTATCCATTCTTTCAGATGCTTGCAAACCAGCAGCTTGACTGGGATTTTTATCGATTGTGTCCAGCCCTGACTCCTCAGAAAGTTTCATCATATGGTTCTGGTAATACAAATGGATGCTCTCCCGTGTCGGAACATTCCCCTGTGGAAGAGAGCAGGGGTTGACATACATGGCCAGGGGGAGGTGTATTCTTTGAGGAAGCAGTTTCTTCTGTCATTTGGCAAGTAACAGGTTAAGGACTGTGCAAACATCTTCCTAGTAAAAAGCAAACTCCCACCCATAGTTCCTTTTCAGAGTGCAAGTCAGATTGTGACTTAAACTACCATGGCCCAAAGTGTTTGGTTTTCCAGCAAAAGTGGAGCAACGCCTGTGGTTTCAGGCTATATTTAGGCACCACAGCTCTGCTGGATGGACTGCAGATCCTTCAGCATGGGAATGAGGAGTGGACTGCGCCCCTGACTCAACGTGCACTCCAGCAACTTTTAATGGATCTCTTTTAGATAGCTTTTCTGACTCTCAGAACAACCATTAGTGGCCAGTAGCAGATTTTTTAAACAGAAAAAAACGCAAGAAACTGTTCATGTACAAACTGATCTAGATATTAATTAGTGTCCCAAAATCAATTTTTTTTCATGAATTATGGACACAGGTGTGTGGAAAACCATGAAAAAAACACTGAAGACCTTTACTCTTTCTCTGTGACTTCACAATCAAGCCAGTTTGAAAGGATAGTTTTATTAACTGTCAGATCAGATCTGGGCACAGAATCAAGTCTTTCTGGCTGTGATATTGTAATCAGAATTCTGAAGGTGTATCATAAGAATAAAACTGAGGATTTTCTGTTCTTAGGCAGAAACACATCCAACTCATTCCACTAGTGGCTGCATTGACTTCAGATGATACACTGAGAGGGGACATTGCTATTCTTGATCAGTAATTTTTCTAACTTATAATGAAGCCTTACGCAAGGACTTTTTCCAGCTAAGATAATAAAAGTAGTCTAAAATATTGCCTGTATTTCCTTTACTAATTTTAATAGTTTCCAGTATTTCAGTTCTGGTCCTCTACAGTGTCCCAAAACTACAATACTCAAAATATGATGTTTTGTGAAAAAAATTTAAAAATCTTAAGAACAAAATTTGACACTCAGGTTTTTAATTAGGTATGTTTGTGTACAAGCTGTGTTGCTTCTGCAGTGATTAATCCTGACTCTGAAATGATGGCACAAGTTACATTCCAGCTTCACTGCAGGCCTGGCATAAAGGATAAGAGTTGTATCATCTACTTGCATCTGGAAGATCTAAATGCATTTCTAGTTACACTAATAACATTAATCTCTGCTAATAATGGATTTTGCTAACATGCAGCTAGCTTGTGAAGGACCTCATAGCTTCATTCTCACTGAAGAAATGTATGCCTTTATGCTGTCAGTCATTTCCAGTGCAAGCTGAGCTACAAGAAGAGTGAAATATGCAGACTGAGGTAGTTTTTGAGCTGTTTAAAATACCATACCTGTTCCTCCCTTCTTGAATCTATTGTGTCCCCTTAGAACCACACTATACTACAGAAGTATTTCAGCCAAAACCTTACATCAACCTCTCAAAGAATTATTTTTCCCATAATTTGTTTTGTGTCCAGGTAATAAATCAAACAATTTATTATTTATGGATTTATAAACCAGCAAGCAGTAAAAACGTCTGGACTTATTTTTAAAATGCATGTGTATGTGAGATTTTCATAATTTTCCTCCTCGCTGCCGTGATGTGAAAAGACAGCCTTTCGTTTTTCACCAAGCTGGAAATGGCATTAGCAGCAAAAAGAGACCGAAGGCGTTACCTTCTTAATCTCCCTGGTCAGCATGCAGCGCTCGATCCTGAGCACAGTGGAGATATCGATGTGCTCTCTGGAGATGGAGTTAAGCCAAGCTGTAAAACTGTCCAGCGTTGCCAGGAAAAGGACCCAAGTAAACTTCAAGATATTAAATATCCTCTTGATGATGTTATCTGAGGGAGAGCAAAAGCAACAGAGAGTTAGTGAACACAAGTATCTTTTATTGTACTTTTGCCTGGAGTTAGATTCATTTTTCTTTTATTGTCTAATAATAATATACCAGGCTGCGAGACCCTGTCACACTAAGGAATCTTTGAAGATGGCTGGAGGCCTTTTGGCTGTCTGGACTATTCTCCTGACTGTATGCCTAGGCTTATCATCTGGAATCCCTTTTCCACCCTGTGAGTCCTTGGTCCTGCAATCATCAGTAATATAAACAGTTCCTGATTTTAGAGGGACACTGTATGCATGGGTCTGTAAAATGAAACCCAAGGATTTGGGCATCTCCTGAGAGCATTCAACACCCCCAGGTCCTGTGATCTGAACAAGTGCTCAGTCAATGTGTTGAGCTGAACCTCTTCAGAGTCTAATTACTTGTGAGTGTTTCTCTCTGCACAAACTCTGCCTTTTGTGCTTGAACCTTGCTAAGGTGAGCTTTAAAGTCTAACCTGCCTAAACAGTCTTTGAATGTGACCTCACGTCACTTCGAATCACACTTCCTTGTATTTACTGTTTTCAAGGTCTCTGTTTATTTAAGTAGACTGCACTGTGCCTTCAGTAATCTCAGATCAACAAGCACAACTAGGACAAATAATAATTATGAAACTTTATTCTTGCACCATTTTGGCAAGAGAGTACACTTTCCCATGAATAATGCTTATGGGTGTATACCAACAATAGTAGCTTTATTTTGCTCAACACATCTGTCTCAAGTTAATTTCTCATTTCAGTAGTTCATTTGGCATTAATAATGGTATTTTTCATCCAAAAAGCAGCACTTTCAACTTATTTTTCATCCACTCACAAACATACACACCACACTAGACTTCTCATATAGTATTGCAAGTGTTCAAGGCCAGGCTGGATGGGGCTCTGAACAATCTGGTCTAGTGGCAGGTGTCCCTGCCTATGGCCAAGGGTTGGAACCAGATGATCTTTAAGATCCCTTCCAACCCAAGCCATTCTATGATTGTATGAATCTATGAAATAGCAAAAAAATTCTTTCCAATAGTCAGTTCCAGAGCTAGTTGTCCCTGCTAGGTTCCAAAACCCAGAGCAGCAGGTGTAAAGATGTATTTTAGATTAAGCAGCCTAAGAAATGGTAGAAAACTGTCAATATTATCTGCCACGCATGATGCTCTCAACAACCTCACTTCTTAGCTGTACCACAAGATGGCACGAGAAACTCTGCGGAGTGAGTGCACAGCTCCTTAGAAAGAGACTGCAAAAGGGAAGCTATAATAAAGCAAAAGATTTCCCTGTTCAGGCAGGGTTGTATGCACAATTATGTGGAGAGAAACTATGGGAAAAAATCATTAGTGGTACCTTCCTGAAAAGTGGGTGCTGAAATGGCAGCATGTCCCATTTACCTGAGCGATGCCATGGAACTGGTCTGCCAGCACTGAGCATAGGAGCATTTAGCACCCTTCACTTGGTCATGTAATTATTTCAATAATATTTTGTCCTTTTTTTCAGGCATTTTCTATGTCATTTAGAATTGGAGGTGTTTTTATGAGCTATCCACTTAAATTTTATTCATTCAACCTGCAGGTCTTGAAGTTAAGGTATTCCTGCCATTAGAAATTAAATGGAAGGCTGTTTCTACTTCAAGGACCATTCATCACCTTTGAATTCCAGACAATATTATGAGTAGGTAATAAGAGAACAGCACACAAACACAAAAATTTACAGCATATATTCTTTTTTAATCCACACTTTTCCTCTCCAATATGTAACTTCTTCTACTGGCTTCAGGAGAAGTCACTGCTCTCAGGTCAAAATTACTTTTACTATTGACCATCACTAGCCTGACATAGTGTCACCATGGTGCCAAGCACTTCCTGTCTAATCTGAAAGGTCATTTTTATCCCTGGGATGGAGGTGTCTTAGCATACATTTTTAATGACACTGTAGCTGTTCTGGCACCTTTGTTGTCCTTCAGAACTATTTAAAAATAATCTTCTGGGGATTAGTTGCATCTAAGCATCTTCAGAAAGGGAAACAAATATTTACTTTGTACAGAGGAGGTTTCTCTCTGCCTGACAGTGTGAGATAGGATTCGATCTAAGGCTAGTAATGATGCTAATGATTCATTACCAAGTACTGGCTAATTTTTCTAGCCATCTTCTTTAACAAATTTTACCTAGGAATGGCCAAAGTATTTCAACAAAAATATAAAGTACTTTAATTTTTTTATTTCCAATATAAATTAATTATAAACATCCATCTTTTCCCCCTAACTCCTCTGTAGCACCAACAGTACCTCCCTAGAGATGCATTTGAATGATTCACTTCAGTGTTTTAAGACAGATAACTGCACTGTCAGTAAGTAACAAACACAAGTCCCAGCAACCCTCCCCGTCCTCATAACAATGCAGATCATTTATTTGAGACCACTGCTCTTGTGAGACAGAAATGACATCTCCCACATCCTTGTAACATCTCCTGCCCTGTGAGTCACTCAGGGACACAGTTCTAACTGGAACTGTGGGAAACAATTTTATACAGAGAAGAAATACAGCTTTTGATGACAAAGCCTCACTCGAGGTAAGCCATGATGAAGAGCTACTTAAGAGGAGAGTCTGTTTTCTTCTTTTACTCCAGTTAGAAACAAGGAGCCAAGCTTGGATTTATGATCTAGTATATTTCTTTGTAGGAAAACTTTGAATGTGGGAAAGATCCTGAAAACTGCTGGCATTTCTTCTGTTGTACAGAACTGCCCTAAGTCTGATTATGAATGAGAACGTATAAGCTCAGGAACATAATTTTTCAGAGGTGATTACTGTACCTTGTTGAATGGATAAGTACCAAGAAAAGCATTATACTAATCTTGCTAAAACACACTCAAAATCAGTGGAGATTTTAACACAGGGCTGTGTGCAATCAGGTCTGGAACCTTAGTTTAAGTTGTTCTATAAGTAAAATACACAGCAGTGATCAAGTCTGAGCTGACAGGTGTACTTACTAAAGTATTTAGAGAGTGAGTGCAGTAGCTAATTGTCCAGAACTAGAAGTTCCTACGCTCAAGGCTTGTAAATCTTGCAGTAGAAAATCTGACAGTAGTTAGGAGGCTCTTACTGCATCAGTCAGAGTGGATCATTGCAATGCTGTCTCTGTGACAGGCCACTGGTCACAACTGCATTGTAACAGCAGGGAAACCCTCGTTTTGCCTTCATACCTGGTCCATCAGATTTCTTCTTGACAGGTTCCTCTTCGCTGTCCTCACAGTCCGCATCATTGCCACCCCCTGCAAGCAGTGAGCAAACCAGTGAGTGTTACACCCACAGAAGGGCTGGTGTAAATGCCATGCAAGTTAGAAAATGCTACGGTTACTAGTCAGTAGTGACTGTTTCCTCACCTACCACCATAACAGAAAGCACATTTCCATTTCTAAAGCACTCAAGCGAAGATACAGCCCTGTCAGTGAAGGTGTTCATGGATGACCATCCCTCTATTGCAATTTGCAGTGGTGTTTTCTTACTAGGTAGGCTGCTGAGCGAGATCATCTGTTGGTGTAAACCCAGATACTTTCTCAGTCACTCCTCAGCCACAGTCAGCAGTCTCAGCTTCTGCTGACTCACACTTGAACTCACTCCTTCATCTCCTGCAAAGGGCAACCTGAGCAGTGCTCTGATCTCCTCCTGCCTCTGACCCACCAAACCTGAGGGGTGTGAGTGGGACCTTCAGGCTGACATGAAGCAGCAGAGTTGTTTTGACACAACCACATGCATTTATTTAGGCCTGTAGCAGAAGAGTGTTGTAGAATCACAAGCAGAAATGAAGGACAAATAAGTGACCCTCTTTCTATCAAATGCCTAATAATTGCAGCTATGGTTTTAGTGGCAGAAGCCCAATTCTAAATCTCCTTCTTTTTGACAGGTGAAGAGGCCAAATGGAGGAAAATGTCCAGCTGATTAAGCCTGTATGGGCCCCTCTCTTCCCTATCTATACTGACCAGAAAAGTTTTTGAAATTCTATTTTCTAGCTTAGAAAAGGAGAAAAAAAATGAAGATATATAAACCACTTATAAACGTTGCCTTTTTTTTTTTCAGAGGCATAAATGATTTTACACTGCCAGTAAAACCCAATCAACATCAGCATGTTTTTCTTCTGCTATCTACTGAATTTAGGGGTTTGTGGATATTTGGGTTCCTCAGTGAGTACAATGTGGAAAGTGAAAAAAATTTCTTGTTCTTCATGTATCAGCTCAAGGTTCTTTAGGGAACAAGATAGGAAATGTGGCCAAAATAAATAATATGTGGCTATTTCAAAGAATTTTTTTTTACAGCTCCACTTGAATTACAGCTGTTCGCGAACTCCCTCATGAAATAGTTCTTCAACACCTTTGCCTGGGAATACACATGACTTTACTGTCGAAAAGTGTGACTTTGATGAACTCTAGAAAGTCCTGGACAGAAAGATAAACCTTTTTAGGAGATGAGGGAGTGACAGGTTAATGTCCTTGCTCTTCCTGATTCTGGCCAAACACCTGGAATTTACAGTCCTATATTCTGGAGAAATGCTGTTAACTACCAGGTTATTTGCTTTATAAAGTTACGTCTTTACAATTTACTATTGCAAGTACTCCCACAAACGTTTTCACATAGCTGATGTTTCCTGCAATGTGTTGAATCTTCTTAGTTACCAAAAGTTCTGGGCGTCTCTTGCAACTCCATGGAAAGTACAAACATCCCATCTTCCCCTTCACCTCCCTCAAAGTGCATTATGCAGAACAGAAGGACATGGCTATGGCTGACCTTGCCATGGGTTGGTGCAGGAAAAGACCGCCAGCCAAAGTTCACTCATTTTCCCAGTTCCTAGCCAGCACTGAGAGCACTTGTCCTCTAAACCTCATCTGCCTTTCACTACCAGGAACAGCAGGCAATAGTTAATATTGTATTTTTTTTAAATGGAAAAGGTTACATACCATCCCCAGATCCTTTTCGCCTTCGCTTCTCTTTCCCAAAACTTTTCTTCTCTTTGCGCCTCTGTCGTAGAGCTGTTTTAGGGTCAGTAATCCAGGCCTGATAAACAAACTGGAAGGAAAAAACTCATTTATATCAAGGTTCCTCATGTTCCGAGAGTAAGCCATAGAATAAGCCACAAGCAGGACTATATAATTTGAGTAAATGCATTCAGACCTGCAGGGGCAAGGAAACATTTTTAATCCCAAGTCAAATACCACCCCTGCAGATCTGCTGAGTTTTCATGCACTATTTGTGTAAGTGTAAAACCAAATGTGAAAATACTTGTGGGTGACCCAAGTTTCATTAGTACCCACAAAAATTCATGGTCGGAACTTTGGGAATTAATACCTTTTTGTGCATATGGGCTACCTTGTCTGAATCTCTCAATTCTGTATTTCTACTTTATCATTTTACAGGCAAGATGCAGAGCAAAGAAAACTTTCAGAGAAAGTGCTGCAATCCACTAATTAAAACATCAAAAGATGTAGAGATATCCCTGTACAGGTAATGGTGTATTTTTCACGTCTTAGATACTTTTGCCCCCTCTGTAAGTTGCAGTGGAATGTTTACAGATTTGTTATTTATACACAGTCCCAAAACTGGCAGTCAGGAATTCCTCAGATTGCTTCCTGATTTTAACAATGCCTCTCTTTGTTGCTTCAGATGAGTCACTTATGAATCCTCCTGCTACTGTTTTTCCAGTTGTAAAAGGAAGACATTAATACTTACATATTTATCCAGGGTATTTTATGGGACCAGATCCTACTCACAGCATTCACACAGATCAACAGTCTGTTGACCTGTATGACTGCATGCAGCATGGAATTGGCCAAAAATATTTCTAAATTGTGTAGCCGTAGGGGTAAAAAAAAAAGCAAAAAAAAGTTACCAAAAAGTAACTCTCTTAATAGTTCTACTTAAGCTGTGAAGGAAGGTTACAGAAAAAAAGGAACAAAACTTGTATCTTTTATCTCTACGTGATATAAAATGTATGTCAGTAATAGAAACTAAAGTAACTTTACCCACAGCTCTTTAGGGCAAAAGATGTTCTTTTGCTCATTTACAGGTTTTCATTGAAAAATGGTAATTATCTTTAATTGTCTTCCATTCCTAAGCAACACAGGCCTCTAACAGACAGGGCAGGGAAGCACACAGATGCAGGCAAGAGGCTGAAAAAGCACATCAACAAAACAGTTCTACCTAATTAATTCACAGCACAAACATGCAGACAATGACAGCAACACACATGTATCTCAGTGAAGCTGGAATTGCCCCTCATAAGACAGAATGGTAAAATTTTTATTTAGTTTATTTATACTTTTAGAATTTTCCTATGCAAATCGCTTTGGAACATTTGAAGTATTCTTTTAAAACTGTTAAACTGACATTAATTAATTTAAAAGGGAAAAATACTTTGTTTTGTTTTGTGAATATACACAGCCATGGAGAGGAAATTATTCTGGTACTGTTGAAAATAAGATCCTCTTCCAAATCTCTCAAAGTCTGTACCTTTATTTTTAAATGTCTGAGTTATTCAAAACAAGAACCACATGGGAAAATGTGTGGGATCAGAGGCCCTGGTTTCCCTTTGCTTTACAATAGGTGTTTTCTAACGACAGTGATCTGGGGGAATGGTGATACTTAAATGAACTAATACCATATTACTTTACTGGAAGTCAGAACCTGCCAACATCTTCTATTGTCACTTAACCGTGAAAGTGCACACCAGCCACAATTATACTGTGAATAAAGAAATTAGAGGTAAAAGGCAGACTTGGAAGGGGGTAGAAAATTAGAATTAGGAAAGGGCATTTGATTTACAAATTTAATGTAACTACTTATGCTAAATAGTGGGTGCTTTAAGAGCAGACTGGGTGCATACATATTAGTTTAGTTTTCTACTACTGCACAAACTTTCAGCTCAGTATCTTTTAGGCTTTGGAGCTGGTACTCTCAATCTGTAACATTCACTTCTTACAAAAGTCATGTTACATATGGAGTGGGAAATGATACACAGTGCCCAAAGCTAGGAAATGCTAAATGTATTAAAGGAGGGCAAGAGACAAGGTGAACAAATCTTTTTTTTGTGATGATAAAGGCCAGAAGAGTAGAGAGCTAAAAAGGGGTTTGGAGAAGAATGTGTGTTTAGCAAACCTTTCACCAGCTTTCTGAGATTAATTACCACGGTGTCCATAAGATACATGCAACTTGATGTGACCATCTTGTAAATCAGTATCAAAAGAAAATAAGAATTTGGGTCTGCATTTTCTCTCTGGGGTTGCACATAAAAAAAGATAGACCACTTTGCTTGTGACTTGACCACTCCAAATTATGAAATGCATTGCATTTACTAGGAATGAGACTTTAGCTGTCATAATTTTTTAAAAAACATTCATATAAGAGGAAAAATGCAGATGAGGACAGAGGTATATATACACTACATCAGGAACTATGGGGTGGGTCACACAGTAAGCATTTACAAAATGTCGAGTACCTTTCCCGCTTTGATTAAATACTGAAGAATAGTTTTGGGTAGTTTAATGATAGACTTTGGCAAGGCTAAAATGGCTGAAGCAAATTTTCCAATAGCTCTCTATAAAGAAGGACAAAGCAAGAGTAGTTAGTAGAAAAGTAGAAAATATTAATAAAAAGGATCTCTTTAATTACTGTATCTGGAATACTAAGAAGATACATTCATAAACTTCAATATGAGAAAAAAGATCATTTATGTTGTTCACGTTAAAATTTCAGCAATAAGACTCTTAACTGCATGCATTCTCTAATATTTAAAATCCCCAAGTTAACCCTTGAAGGGACTACTGAATGCAATTTACACTGAAAGAAAGATCAGAAATTAAAATAATTCAACAGAATCTAACAAAGTTCATTTTGTTAGTATTTTTACTAAGACCTTGTGCATGATGATGGAAGGTGAATAAGATATGATAACCAAATGATGAACAAACATTTCGTGAACAAAACTAGTTTTCTGTTCTATAGAAGTCTCTGCTTATATAAAGCCATCCAGCATCTTCATGTTGCACATATTGCAGAATGGGCCACCTATCCAGAACATCTGACCAAATTATGAAATCATGAAGAGATCCTCCATCCTCAAATTAATAGTTTCAGGACTGAGATAAACAAAAAACCCAAACCCCAGCATAAATGAAAAAATCTTTTTAACTTCTGACCTCAAGTTTAGAACTCTAACTTAGTGCTTGGCACCAGCACATCTGAACAAAATATTGTCACCAACTGTTTTAAAAATCAGAAGAAATAAGAATGCAGACTTTTCTCTATACCTGCATGAAAACCAGAAAGAAAAATGATGTAGAAACTCATGAGCCATTTCTATGGTCCAAGGTAAGTTAAATGTAAAATATATTTTAAAAAATAGTGCAAATACTATAAAATAAAACTTACTTATTACATTAATTTGATCAAGATTTGTTTGGCCCTTATTAAGGTCAGAATTTTTTTCATGTCATTACCATGCAGGCAGTTTAACAAATGTAATCAACTGGCAATGTAACGTAGTGTAAAAACCAAAAGCATTGTATTAATGAATTAAATAAAACATTTCTTCTTGTAATTCAGTAATGTTGTCTGGGAAGCTTTGTTTGAAAGATTTTGGCTTAGGGAATAGAAAAGCATGGAGGCAGTTTCTTGCTCTTGCTTGGGTTGAATGTTCAGCAATGCACCAGTTCTGCAGTGATGTGAGGTTGCATCTAGATGGGAATACTCAGCTGGAAAAAGCTGCTCGTTTGCTTAAGCTTTTGAAGTTACAGACCAGAAAAACTCCTGCAACATTTCCAAAAATTCTTCCACAAGTGAAACTTTAATCTTATAAAAACAAAAGCAATGCTAGATGCACGAGTATTTCACTAACTTCTTCACCCAAGTTCTTCATTTAAGCCACTGCATTCAGTATTTGGTATTGTCTAACACCAACCAGTCCATATGGAGGAACCCCGATAGGAAACCTCAGACATATTTTAACATTATGATATCCTCCTACATCAACACAGTCTGGCACTAAAAATGCAAATCCAATAATTAACACTGCCCTGAAAATGAAAGAAAATAAATTGATGTGGTCTCCTTTTGTAATTTTAAATGTTTAAGCTCGTTCTAACCCAAGGATATATTTCTCTGGCCCACTAGGTTCACTAATATTTTTTTAAAATTAAGTATGTATTCTTTTCCACGAAAACCTGCTTATTTGGGCGATTATTTCTTCATGGTATGATAACATCTCCTCAAAACTAGAAAACCACTGGAGGTATTGCACAGTAGCATCAGAGGCAAGTCAGCTTTCTCAGTTGTCTATATTGCAATGCAGAAAAAGGTAAAGCCTGGATTCCTAAACTTTTCTTTGCATTTTTGTTATCTTCAGGCATAAGTGAATGAAGATGACTCTGCTATAGTTTCGGCAATGGTTAAAGCATAAGGCGAACCTATATTTTAAATTGGCAAGAAATTTAATTTCCAATACTTTTCAGGACTACTTTAGAGGAACTGGCAGGTTTAACATATGTGCCTGGTTTTTTTCCAGATGTCAACGAGAAAGCAAATTACCATAAATACCTGAAATGCAGATTTTTTTCGAGGCTCTTCCTCTTCTTTTTTTTCCTCTTCCTCTTCCTCTTCACTATCCGTCTCAAACAAATAATAATTTCCACTTCTGACCACTAAGTGAAACAAAATATTTTCTTACTTTTCTGAAAAGTTCTATTCTCAACTCCCCCAAGACCTATGAACAGGTAGGCAGTCATTAAAAAATTTATAACCAGGAGAGGTGAAAACAGAGAAGAAGCAAGAGGTGAAAAGGTCTCAGGCCATTTATTTGATGTTAGTCTGCAATACTTTGGGCATGAATAAGAACTATACAAGAACTAAGGATAATATCCCTATAAGAAGAAAATGTAAAGAAAAGGATTGAGGTTTATCAAGTTACTAGGTTACATTTCTAGAAAAAAATTACAAATAAGTCTAAATTTATTGGGGACTTATGATTATTTGAGGGAGTAAAAAAAGCCCAGCAGGTAAGTAAATGAACTTACATGAACAATACCACTGGACAAAAAATACAGAACTTCTCTTTAAAACACTGAGGCAATCCTTTAAACTAGGCAAGGGGATGGTATTAGTTTCATGAGGTAATGGAAAACCTTGGCTTGTTTAAAACAAATCACTTGGATTCTATTAACATGATTGCAAGTGAGTTTCAATTTTTTGCCCATGGATTCAGAAAGATTCTGAAACCTTGATACAGTATAGGTACACAGTGATTAAGCTAGGCCTTATATCCTTGAACAGAAGCAATGTTTTTATTTCTCAGATGGCAACAGGCCTACATGAACAAACAAGGGAAACAAAAGAAATAAAAACAAGGTAATGAGCAAGAGAAAAATAAAAACCACAGCATTACATTCAGCAGTGAAAACTGGTAAATAATTTCCACATTTAAGCTGAAATATTTGAAAGAATATTTACATGAAAATTTACAAAATCTGGATGTATGGAGCTATACATACTTATATAAAATTATATTTATCCATCATTACAGGTCTCTGGAAAAGTAACAATTGTAATTCAATCATACCTTGAATTCTAGACAGATCTTGTGTGCACAGAGGACCACACATAACTACAAACCTCAGGGTAAGCATGCTGTGAAATCTGCCAAAACTGATCTCCGGAGCATAACTTTAGCATCTAAAACTCCCTCACAGAGGGAATTTTATGCCTCATGTGCCTAGTTATGGCTTTTAGCATCAATGAATGCCCTGCAGAGGGACAGAAAGTCCCCTTCAGCAGTTCTAAATTTTGCACTGAGGTGAAAAGAAAGTTTGGAAATTTCCTGGATACAAATGAATTTTTTGGTGCTGAGTCTTCTAAGAACACCCATTTAAAATGCATTGAAGAGATGAAAGTATTTTAAGAGCCAGTAGTCTGCAGTTCTCTTTCATAAAAAGGTATCTTGTAGTCAGCAACAGAAATTGCCAACCCAGAAGATCAGCTGGGTACGGTTTGACATCAGGGAAAAGCTCCACTGCAGTGCAGCTCTGTAAAGGCTCAGAGGAGCACTCAGTCAGGCTTGGAATGCCTGAGCTGGCAGCACATTAACCTACATTGATCTCCCTACAGAATTTTTAGGTTAAAGTGTATCTGAGGGGACACTCCAATGTAGCAGTTACACCCCTTTTACAGCTCAGGAGAGAGGTATGATTGAATAGCAATAATGCACTCTTGCACACATCAATACGGAGTAACTGGCGTCAGTCACCTACAAGGATTCCTGAAGAGACAGAGTTTTACTAGTAACACAATTCATGGTCAGACTGGACTTGGGAGACCCCTCTTGTACTGCAAAATGTGGCTTCCTCCTACCAAGAAAAGGGACATACAGGCTTTTCTTGTGGGATGAGATGGAGGAGGCAGAAGAGGAGCCATGCAGGAGAAAGCATAATCCCATCATCTGCTTGTGCCCAGAGGGAAAGAGCTCCCCCGGACAGCTTGAACAAATCTCTTTTGCACTGCATCAGACACAACTGTGTGACCCAGGAGAATCTAAGCATGTGGTCCTAACTCCTGCTCATCTTTGTGGGACTCCATAAATAATCCACAAGAACGGGAGGAATCACAACTCCCTACAAGGGAGATTGTGAGTGAGTGTCAGTGAGGAAATCCTCACTGATGTTTTTTATCTGTTCTACTCAGACCCAAATTCATGACTGTTTCAATTGCTGTGATATACAAAATGAGGTATCTTTCTGCACAACAAAATTAGAGCAAGTGATATAAAAATAACAATAAAAATCTAAATTAAAAACTTCAAGCTTGAGTGACTTCAATGTATACATATATACACCCACAAATCCATTTACTGAGATGAACAGCCACATGCTGCAGAATGCTGCAGTTACAGTGGTGTTCCAAAAAGAATGTATGGGGAATATCAACCTATTCCCAGTCTGCATGCCTGTGAACACCTACTGTCAGTGCCATGTTTCACTGAGTGTGGATGCAAGCCACATGGCAGGAAACCACTGGTTGTAGGATCAGGGTCTGTGATGTTTCCCACAAGGTTTTGCATTATTGCAGTAAACAATTTCAGGAATGCTCAATATTTAAATACCAGAATGCAACTTGCCACCTAAGAACATTAAATAATGAGGATGAAATAAGTAAAAGCCAAAGTCAATATCTCTCTGTGCAGTTCTTCTTATGACAAAACCAGTGGTGAATAAACAGGAGACCGTATCCCATTCCTTCAAAATCACCATAGCTTGAAATTGTATAGTAAAAACTCACAGATTATAGTTTTTATCTGTTTTGTCATTGTTCTTAATGAAATTACAGGACAAGAATTTGATTTTCATCAGGCTTTTGGAAAGGATAGGTCTCTCTAAAGTGGCAGTGTGCCCTTTAGAAAAACAAAAATAGAGGCACAGTTTACTTGTGACTTGATAGAAATAAACATACCATGTTCTGTTAAACACTGCTGGCAAATACATATCTGCTGGAGCTATAAATAAATACACATAGGTAAATGAAGCAGCATGTAGATGTGTAAAATTATGACTTGGAGTAGCTCTTAAACTAAATGACCAAACACAATATAGACATTCATATTTTTAATGGCATGAAGCTGAGTTGGGGGAGGTTTAGGTTGGATATCAGGAAGTTTTTCACCCAGTGGGTGGTTGGGCACTGGAACAGGCTCCCCAGGGAAGTGGTCACAGCACCAAGCCTGAGAGTTCAAGAAGCATTTGGACAACACTCTCAGGCACATGGTGTGACTCTTGGAGTGTCCTGTGCAGGGCCAGGAGCTGGTATGGATGATCCTGATGAGTCCCTTCCAACTCAGCACATTCTGTGTTTCTGTGGTTCTATGATTTAGCTCTGATCAGTGCTCTACATTTAAGTATTTTTTTCACATCTCCAGAGGTTACTAAACAGCTCGTGTCTGATTTCATTCAACAAACATCCAATTGAAGGACATCTGATCTGAGATTGCAGCCTACTCAGATTTCCTGTTCTACCTAATCTATAACATAGCAAAGAACTCTATCACATGACTGGGCTGGGCTACAAACAAATTAAAATACCATAATGCACCAATTCTATGAGTGACACAGGCTAATTTTTTCTTGTGCACAGGGCTGGACATATTTTTGGTCTCAGGTAAGCATGCACAAAAAAAAAATGGGAATAGCAAAACAACTGGCATCAACAACACATTAAAGTGTCACCAGAGAGATGCAGCTGAGCTATACACAGCCTAGTTCTGGGAGCAGTCTTGCTGCCTTACTGTGGTACTCAAGTTTCTACAGCTGATACTAGAACGACTGATGAACCATAAAGAAAGATGTATGATGTATGTATATGAAAAAGAAATTATGACTAATCTTAGAATGTGTTGGCAAACTTTCACATTCACATTTTTAAATATATTGAGCTCTGCAGTACTGGGGAGTTGAAACCTTTGAGGTCAAGACAGATTCTTTTCGGCACATGTATCTGATCTGATATTTTTCTAAGAATGCTCAAAGTGTCGTGAGCTAGCTATGCTTCCAACACACAGAAGTTCAAAATATAGTTAAATTCTTTGAAGATTGGAAAGTAGAAATCATTTCTTGAAAAAAACCCCAAGCCTTCTATCAAGTCACAATCACAAAATCAGGCATAAAACAAACAGGCTATGGGAATGCCTTCATTCTGGTCAAGGATATAAGGGTTAAATCCAGATATTTGTAAGAGGATTGAGAAAACCTACTGGAAGCATGATCAACCCAAGGCCGCCACCACAGCTTTTTTTTGCCCTTGGCTTTCTCTTTGTCTGCATCTCCTAAAATAAAATATGTTCAAATATTAATTTTACAAAATGAGAAACATATTTCTTACACTGATTAATAATTTTTAATTTCTCTCAAAAGAGCTAAAATTTCATGAGCACATCAGATGTCAGGTCTACTGAGTACATTTAATATTAAAATAATTCAAAACCATGACCACTAAGCAGAAAGACTCTGGTTTATGCAGTAGTTAAAACAGCATTCCACTCTAAAACAGCTAAAACGTTGAGTTTTGTGTTTTAAAACATACTGCCACAGTACATTGTAATTTACAGAGGAAAATAATTTCCCTCCTCTCAAATGCCCTTACATTTCAGGCTCCAAAAAATTTTAAATCCAGTAAGTGCAGATCCCAGATCAATGCTGGAAATACGGCACTAGATAGGTATGATTTTATCCGTTCCCATGTTTTTAAATAACATTTAACAGTATACTAAGATTTCAGTGACTGAAAAAAATCCAGTACAGCATCCAGAAAACATTGCTGGAAAAATGTTGGTGCTCCCTATTTGTAAAACTGTGGTTTATAGATAACAACTTTTATCAAAACCAACCTCTGACTCTTTTCAGCTCTTTGCCAACAGCCTGAAGTTAACGAAAAGTATCCTCAAAGCAAATAATTTTCTGTAAACCTTGTTACAGTACATAATACAGATTTTTTTGGCGGAATAGAGGCTGAAACTGATACTCAGCTAACAACGTTGTTAGATGCTGGCAGTTTTCAAGAACAATTTATCACTTGTCCGACTAGCAGGTCTATCAGATCCTTAGCACTCAACTGTAAATATGGTACAGGAGTAGCTAACGGTACCTTCGTCATCTTCTTCAGAAACCTTCCGAATCTCTGGCCCCTCTGAGGACTCCTGGCTCATGCTTAGCATCCTCTCTTTACCCTTCTTGTATTTTTGCTGCCTGGCTTTGATGCGATCCATTCTAGCAAAAGGAAGAATCTTATTAGATTTACGTCTTCATTCTTTTTGAGCCACCCTGAAAAACAAGTGTTAAACACAGGCATACACACACACACACACACACACACACACACACACTCTCTGCAACTCTTCTGAAGCAAATATTCCACACTGTCATTAATCCTGCCCTTAAACAGAAGGAGTTATATTGCTCTGAAGGGGCTGGCTGGAAGGACCAAGCATAGATATTCACTCCGTGGTCAGAGAGAACTGGGTTTCCTGCTATCATGAGTGCTTTACCTACTCCCATTCAACTATTTTATTATCATTTAAAATTGAAAGAATTGTTGTCAGGAGTTACAACAAATGAAGCACTGTGAAAAAAAGGACTTCTGCCTAATGCAGTGATTTTCCTGAAACTTGCCACTCTCAAGCAGGGATGTGGCTGTTCCTGCACTATTTGTTCTACATCTTCACCCTTTAAGATTCATTTGTCTCAATGGACACCAGTGACAAGTGGTGTCCCTTGGAGGCCCAGTGCTATTTTTGGTGTCTCCATCAATGGCACAGACAGTGGGATCAAGTGCACCCTCAGCAAGTTTGCAGATGACACCCAGCTGTGTGGAGCCATTGGCACAGCCCAAGGATGGGATGCCATCCAGAGGGACCCAGACATGCTCAAGAAGTTGGTGCACAGGAACCTCATGAAGTTGAATAAGACCAAGTGCAAGGAGCTGCACCTGGGTCAGGGCAACTCCCGGTATCAGCACAGGCTGGGTGATGAACAGATCCAGAGCAGCTCTGCTGAGGATGACTTGGGGGTGCTGGTGGATGAGAGGCTGGACATGAGCCTCAGTGGGCACTCCCAGCCTGGAAACCCAACTGTGTCCCAGGCTGCATCCAAAGCAGCGTAGGCAGGAGGCTGGGGGAGGGGATCCTGCCCCTCTGCTCTGGTGAGACCCCACCTGCAGTGCTGCATCCAGCTCTGGGGTGCCCAGCACAGGAAGGACATGGACCTGTTGGACCAAGTCCAGAGGAGGGCCAGAAAGGTGATTAGAGGATGGAGCACCTCTCCTATAAGGAAAGACTGAGACAATTAGGGTTGTTCAGCCTGAAGAAAAGGTTCTGGAGAGATCTTATTGTGGCCTTTCAGTACTCGAAGAGGGCTTATAGGAAAGATGGGGCCAAACATTTTTGCAGGGTCTGTTGCGAGGACAAGGGGCAATGGTTTTAAACTGAAGGAGGATCATTTTAGATTGGCTATAAGGAAAAAGTTTTTACAATGAAGGTGGTGAAACACTGTAGCAGGTTTCCCAGAGAGGAGGTGATGCTCCATCCCCAGACACATCCAATGTCAGGCTGGATGGGGCTCTGAGCAAATCAATCTCTTTGAAGATGTCCCTGCTCATTGCAGGGCAGTTGAAGTAGATGACCTTCAGATGGTCCCTTCCAACTCAAACAATTCTATAATTTCATGATTCTATATAGGTAGGAATCACGGTCCCTGCAACCTCCCGATGACCCTTCTGTTATGCACGTGTGGAGGAAGCTGTCATGAGCGGGCTTTGACACTCGGTTAGGAAGCATTTGGGGCTTTCCACGCATCATTCTGGAGGAGCTTTGAAAGCTTTCTGCAGTTACAGAAGCAGCATGTTGGCTGCATGCAAGAGAAATCGAAGTGACTTATGGGTTGTATAAAGAGAAAGGATCTCCAAGTCACTTCAACTGAATGCAAATATTTTCAGTGAAGGTAAACATATATTTTGCACTCAAACACTACAGGAGGAACCACAAATGAAACAGAAGGAGCTGTCATGCAATAAATTTTTCCAGGAATATGGATACCAGATATACAGAATAAAATTCTTATAATGGTAAAGCATTTCTATAAAAGAAAGTGCTAGATAAACACCAGAAGCCAGCATTTCTATCAAAGAAAGTGTTAGATAGATACCAGCAATCAGTTAAATACACACATACGTATGCATAGAAATATATATAGATATATAAATGTATTAAATACATACTGTCTTTTCAGTTGATCCATTGATTTTTTTTCCTCTTCAATTCTTGCCTTTACAGCCTTGACAATTGTAGCCTGAAAAAGCTCAGCACCCCTACATCAGAAATGGGGTAGAGGAAAAGAAAAAAGGAGACAACATGTTAAATGTTTCTAAGTTTTCCTTATGGCAACTAATCACAGAGAATTCTATGTTCCCTCTATACACGACCTTATCAGTATCAAACAAAACTAATCCAGGGCCTGAAAGAAACTATCAGTTCCTCTAAAATAGTAACAGCTTTACAGTCAGTCATTTCAAGATCTGGGGCCAAATGTCGTGAACCCTAGTCAGCCCACAAGTTCCTCTAGCAGCTGCTCAAGGAATTCAGTTTCCAGTCCTCACAACACAGAACACAAGTAGGTTCAAGGCTGAAGAAGGATTTCTTGCACACCTCCAGGATTTCTTTATAGTCATTTCAGCATTATAATCACCTCAGTCCTCCTGGAAATTGTGAGCAAGGTCCAGCTTTTTCCAGGGCCATGGCAAGCATCGATCCAGCTTCACTTTTACCCTCTGAAAACTATGGTGCTTTCAATCTGACAATACAAACCCTTGAGCAAGTTTCTGGTGTGCCAAAATGTTATTGTTTCTCACCCTGTTACATTAGAAATGTAATCAGCTCATTGATTTGGATGTCTTGGCCATTCTTCCTAATTCATACACGAGCTCTGGAAGATTCTTAAAAGAGTCGCAAAGTCTCTCTCAAAGAAGTGGCCCAGAATCAGCCTTTCTTTTATCAGGAATTCAGTAAGAAAAGCTGTAATTTTAGAAGTCTACTCTTTCATTCTGGATGCACATTTTCCTATATAGGAGGTATTTTGATACTCATGATTTTGCTTTATGCTGCTTTCACTGTGAACTCAGCATACCAAAAGAGCTGCAAAAAAGGCCATATCGATCAAAATTGGGCATCAGCACTGGAATTCACCCCAGAACAAAAGCCTAAGAGATGCAATGTGGGGTGGAGGTGTAGATCTTTTTGTAGCCATCTTTATAGTGCTGAATTTTGTTTAGTATAGGCAGCTAAACATGTTGCCTTCTTAAAACTATCCCTGGAAGAGGAAGATAAAAACTACTTCCTGTCAGAACATGCAAGCCAAATTTTACCCTGAAACTCAGTCAGAAATCAATGTCCATATGTTTTCCGAGGGGAAAAAAAAAGCCACAATACATTTAATCCACTATTAACAAAAGTAATTTCTTAGAAATCTTATGGAAATTAAAACCAGAATTTCATTCCTCATCTCATTATAAACCAGAAGAATGTTTGTGCTAGTGATGGCTTTGAGTGGATGCTTGTGGTGTAACAGGCCCAAGGAGGTTAACACTTCCTTGCCAAACCTAGTCAGTGTTCAGTGATGTGATGCTTCCCAAAAGTGTTCCCATTTCTTCCCAAGCCAGACGTTAGAACTTTCCTGTGTTCCTCCTCCTGTGATGTTTCTTGAGACGGGATTTCTAAGGACAATTGTCTCAAACAGGCTCTGACAGCAGAGTATTTTCTTTCCAAGACTTAGAAACTCTGGCATTCTCTCTCATGCACATCGATGCTGAGGAAATGCTGCAACACACATGAACTTTCGGAGCTTTCAATAAGAGCAGCAGATGGTATTTGGTAGAAAGTATGGTTTAATTTATATTAGATTCTCCATTAATTTGCTTCCTTGTGCGTGCTTTGTCAAAAGTGGGTTTGCAGTCATTAACTTACCATGAATTGTTTAAATCAATGTTAAAGGACTGTTTTGTTACTACCTATCATAATCAGTAATGAAGTACTGCCCCTATGAGAGATTTGAGCTGTTTAATTTAATTTCTTTAGATTTTCTGTTACCTTGATGCTAGGATCTGAGAAGCTTTTATATCTGCAACCACATGAAGGAAGTAGTAACTCATGAAGACTCTTCTTTGCAGCAGCAGGAAAGCAAAACATATACTGTCCCAAATGATTCCTGCTTCTCCGCTGGGCAGTTTACAATCTAGATTGCCCGTTGCTGGAAAAAGACACCATCAGTGTTAAGTATTCTTTTATAATGTTTAATTGATTAAATAACTGTAGCCTTTAAAATTATTTGAATTATTTTAATTGGATTTTTCTAAAGAAAATTGTCATGCATTTCCATTTGAGGTATACCGTAATTTCTTTTACAGCAAACTGAAAAGCTTCCAACAATGTGATGTCCCATGACAACTGAGAATTCATCAGAAGTGAACCATTTGCATAGAAATTCACCCTACTTTAGTAAGTACTTGAAAACAAAGAAGGGAAAAGGCATCTTTTTGTTACACTGAATTATTTGATTTCAGTGTTTCCCAAAATGGCATATTTCAATTTTTTCTTCTCTTCAAAGTGACTTTTTCTCTCATTTTTTTAAATTAAGAACACTATCAACAGGAGAAAGAAGTGGTTTTTTTTTTTTGTCAAAATGACTTTTTGACTGCCACCATCTAATATTTTTATTTTTCCTCTGCACAACTCCGTTCAATGTTCCTTTCCATTGCATAAGAAAAGAAATATTTGAAACCACAAAACTGCTTCCTTTGGGGTAGGAGGAGACAGGCAGAGAGGAAATCCCATTCCTCCTACCTCTAGATTTTGGCTTGGGCTATTTCTTTCTTTCTTTATTCTCTCTAAGACAGTTCTCTTGGGGATATTAAAAAATTAAAACTGGGTTTTGTGGAGCTGGACTATAAACTACATGGCCTATGCTGCCCTGTAGAAGGCAGAAGAAGGACTCAAGGGACAGGCTCTGGCTCGAAGCTGGCTTTTCAAGCAAGCAAGCCAATCTAATAGCTCTGGAAGGTCAAACTCCAAGAGCTTCAAAGCCTGTTGTGCCCAACCCCTGGGGGGTTTGAAAACCTGTGTCTAAGTTTCTGTTGCTGCCCAGAAAGTTTTGGATAACACAAGAACTTCCGGGCACCTTCCATCCTGTGAATTTGCATCTTCATATTTACTTTCTTTTCCCCTATTCCACACCTACCTATTAGGATCAATCATGATGACAGGAATTCAGAATTTTGCTGCAGACTCACTAGGATGAAACAGTTCTTTAAATTCAGAAAAAAACCCAAACCAAATGAAACCCCAAAAACACCAAGAAAACCCCAGGTGTTTTCAAACTGTTAATCCAGGGTGTCAGGACAAAGTGGAGACAAATTAATAGCTCTCTGAGAGGTGAAGGGTTTTGCTCTCCATACTTCATCCATCCTTTGTCTCACCTCCATCCACAGACTATACACTCCATTCCTTTTATCACCCCGTGAGAATAATCACAAGTAAAAAAAACCTGCCTAAACTCACTGTGCATGCAGAAAAATTACCACTTTCATGCCATTTCAGTGAGCTGAACTGGTTTAGCCTTTGAACCACTGAACCCTGGTACACAGGGAGGAGTGGGAGTCCGCGCTCCACACAGGGAGTGCAGCTGGGAAAAGGTGCTCTCTCCTTGCGGTGATGGTGAGCTGATATTGTACAGTAAACCAGAGTATCACATCACCTGCATATACAGGGAAACTGTGTTAAATGCCAGTATTATTGAATTGTTCATTTACAGCAAACACTGGCTGTGGGTGGATGTATGGGGATGGTGGTAATTTTCTCTGTATGCATGTCTCCCTTGATACTAGGAAATATTTTCAATGTTCTGTGTTGCTAATCAATATAGGACCAAGAGTTTTCAAAAGGTAGTATGTCAAGGGAAGGCACAACTTAAATGTGGTAGAAGCTTTTAAAGATGATTCTTTATTTATGGAAAATTATGGAGAACATGAAGCTATACTTACGAATATGGTAGCCTTTAACCGTACAAGCCAGGCTAAATGCCTGAATCACCCAGCAACTATTCTGAATTAATGACTCAATGTAGCCACATGCTCCTATCTGCAAAGTAAAAGGACAGTCTCATATAACAAGACATAGCAGAAATAAAAATAAGAAAATTTGCATCCTTTTAAATTATACGAGAAATAAAACAGCCAAGGGTGGTCAAATTATTCTCATTACTAAAGGAGTTTGGAAGAAAGGGTGGTTTTACCACAAACTACTCTCAGACAGAAATTGATTTTTTGATTATCAGTGAGGTACGAGGTATGTGGGGTTTGTGTTTTTGCACAGAAAGGGACACATCTGCCATATGATGTGATGTGACAACTAAGCAACTTTTATAAATCACTGACTTAATCTTGCAAACATACACGGACAAGCTTAAGACACACGTAGCTCCACTGAATTCCCAAGCATAAAATGAAGCACATATGTAAGCATTTAGAACATTTGCAAATTCAAACCACCCATAAATCAATTTTATTTCAGTAGAGTGACTTAAATAAATGTAAAAAGAAAAATGTCTGTTCTTTACAGTCCAGAACTAAAAATGTTCAAAGCTAAAAAGCAATTGCCAGGAATAAATCTAAATTTATCTTTCAAAAAGATTGAAATTACTGGCTTGTCTTAATGACCTATCAGTGCCACTGCAAGAATACATACAAATGAGTTAATTAATGAAAGAAAATTTTTAATATTTTGCAGAGGAATTTAACAATTATCAAATACATCTGTTTCCACCTGAATTTCACACTAATTCTAAAGGAAATGGTACTGGAGTTTGTAAGTTTGTAGTCAACTTCACTAATTACATTACATCACAGGACTGCATCTTGTACTAGGTTTGAAAATTCTTTCTTTAAATAAATTGTCCAATTAAATGTGCACTATTTATCAACATGACTAATCTTTCACTTCTTACTCATTTTTCACTCCACTGAGATTTTTATGAGAGAAAAAGGAGAGACTTCATTAGGCAAAGAAACCAGAACCTGGCCCTTTGAAAACAGCTTGTGAGCTTTCACAGAGCCCGACTGAGTACATGGGCACACATTTTCCGATGATGGATATGCACTGCCATTCCCTAGCAATGCTGAATTGAAATGGAGACTGCTTTCTGCTTGCAGAGGGCTGTGCTCGTGAAAAAGGATTTTTAATGACCACTCAATGCACTGTGCACACCTCCAATGAAACTGAAGTGCTGAGGGCAGAGGAAAGGCAACAACCACCTACCGAGAGGATGTTCTTCATGGTGATCACAAAGACGTTGTAGGCAATCAGCCAGTCCCAGTAACGCAGAATGCTCCTAATGGGCTTCAGCAGCAGGTCTCCACCAAAGAGAAGGAAATAGAAGCAGGCCACCAAGTAGCCCATACAGAATATGCTGATCCTTGTGGTTCCCGTGATGAAGATTATGGTAAGCACAAACCAGAAGAGGTAACTAAATATTATCACCTTATACATGTCTAAGTAGGACCTGGAAAGAAAATAAGGAGAAAAAGTTGCCATTTTTTTTCTGAGGGAAAAGTTATCTTTCCTCTTTCTGCACTACTGGCTGACATTTGTGTCTACGGTCTTCTGGGCATTCTGTCCCACTTCAGCACCTGTGCAGGTGCTCAGCACTGACACCATGGTCAGGGGGTTAGGTTCATGCACGGGTCTGCCCAGCTCATACACTCCACTCTGGCTCCTTCCTGTGTGTAAGCACCTTGCTACACCTGGTCAGGGCACTGGGCTTGCTGCAGGATCAAGCCTTGTATCATGGAAGGGAGGAAAACCAAGCTTCATGGTAGAGGGATATTGTCTGGCAATGCCATATTTGTGATCTAAAGGCTATCTGAGATCATCTTTCAAGAAGTCTGAGAAATAGTTTAGCAAATCTATTTTAAAAAGCCAACTACAGTACACCCCTGCAAACAATTCCATATTTATTGATGACTTCTAGGGAATTCAGCCTGGTCAAAAGACTAGTTTTCAAAGACAGCTGCTGAAAATGTCTTTGTCTAATGGAGATCAACTGCAAAAGTTTTGAGAGGCAAAAGGTTTCTACAAAACAGAAATGTGATAGAATTTACTGAAACGTTTTCCAGGAAGCTATGAGACAGAGCTATCTGAAATCAGCCTGGCCCACAGTGGGAAAGAGAGAGAATTTGGTGTTTTCAGATTCCTTAAAATCTTGACTTAATATTGACTCAGTGAGCTTTCAAACAAGAATATCTGCCAAAGGCAATACCAAATACTACATATAGCTAAACACTGCAAAACCAACTAATTCTTAGTTTCCTCCCGTTTATAGTGTTTTGATTCCAAATCTAACTGTGTTTTCAGAGTCTGCTCACCCAGGCTGTGAAACTACATTTGTCAGGAAACCAGGCAGGGAGACAGAGCTACAGGAGTGCACATACACCTAAGCCAAACCATGTAAGGAGTAAATGAACTAAATGCACTGTATGAAGCCACATAAAAAGGCCCCTGCTGCTTGATGTTCTCAGGCTCAGAACTTTCTAGGAGTATGTATTTATAGTCCTACATTTATAGGCCTGTATTACACATTTCACCAGACAGGCAATTAATGAAAGATAACAAGAAAGCTCCTTTATGTTTATTTCCCACAAATATTTAAGAAATTTGTAATCTACTGCCTGTGAAATCTAAAAATATCATGATTTTGGAGATGTTACTGGGCTCTGGGTGATAAAACATTAACAAAGAATCAATATGCACTTGGAAAATAAGGACGATATCAGTTGAACAGGTCTTCATTAACTTAATATGCACTGGAACTGGTGCTCTCATTGTTTCTCCAGAAAATAATATTCTGTTTGATATTCCTTTAATTATAACTATTGGTGTATGGGATGGCTAGGAAGAGATCACTTTCTAGACATTGTTATATTTCAAAAAGCTTGTCCTTTGCTACCAACAAAATGCACAAGCATCTTTTAAGAAAAGCCCAAAATAGAACTGAATCGAACAAAAAACCAGCAATATCTTAACACGCTTCAATAAAAATGAACTCTGACTCTTAGAGACAACTGGGACTGTCTCAATCCAAACTTCCCAACATATACACATGGCATTTGCTTGAGTCACAGTCAGCAGCAGATACCACTCTTAGATTAAAACTTCTGGAAATTAGAGAGAATATGAAAAAGAAGACAATAATCTAGCTTTTGTTCCACTATAATGGTAGTCATTTGCTACATTTGAGTAGTCGTCTAAAATATTAAATACATCTGTTCTTATATCCAAAATATACGTTAAATATAATAGCCTTGGGCATCTCTAAACCAACCAAACAAAAAAACTGTATGTAAAGGAAAACTTCTCAGAAGTCAGGAGGCAACACAACCGTGTCATGTGACAAATAATGTGTCCTTGTAGATGGAAAGCATTCTGACTTTCATAACTGTGCAGTTGCAAGCAAGTCCAACAATAAAAATGGCTCCCAAGAATTCATCTTGGAGTGGAAATCTTACGAAATGGTGTTTGAACAAGTCTGCCAAGACACACCTAACCAGTGAACATTATCAACCATCCAAGGCACTTCTGTGCTATCCCAAGGAGAACACATTGAACACTATGGAGAGAACCACTCAAGTTCTTTCAGGTAGATAAAAATTTTCCTGAAATCATGCTTCTTTCAGTTACAACATGAAAAATCTTGTCTGTTACAGCGTAGAGTCATGCATGCCCCTAATTTTCATTAATTGTTCATATTGATATGGATAGGTCAAGTGCTGTAAGAGCAGGAACAAAAACTGCCTTGGTGGAGAGTTCTCAACATATTACCTCTCAAATTTGACACGTTCTCATATGTAAATCTTTATATTCTGCCTCAAAGCACAGAAAGTTAGGAAGTGAGGACTTTCAGTTCCTTGCTCTGGGATCATAATGCAACAGTGGGAAGCTGAAGGACAAAGGCACCCCAACAGTTAAAAGACTCTACGCAAACCGTTCAGGACAGTGAAGGTGCTTACCGTCTGTTTGAAAGCTTCTACACAGACAGGAGAAAACACTTAATCTTGGATAGAATATACTGTGATTTTATGCTTTCACTGCAGACCACACAGATCATTAGTTTAATGTCATGTAAATCTTCCAAACCCTCATTTTCAAAATGTTCTTTAAATCTCCATTCATTCACCAAGAGCAAAAGGCCACCCTCAGGGTGTGATATTTAACAACACACCTTAGAAATCTGTGCCACTGGTTCCCAAGGGGACAGTCCCACTCCCCTTCATCCCTTCAACTCTGCATTTCAGCCCCTTTTTTGGCTTTGGCTCTTTGAAACGGTTTCAAGAAGAAAATTTGCAAAAGCCTATTTATTTTGAGGGAGGACAGAAGGAAGGGATACTATTCTGCCCATTCAGCCTCCAAACCAACCCAGTGCTGGTGTGATGAATGCAGAAAGGTGCGAGGGTGTAGCGGGAGGCTAGGAACAGTCACACATCTGAGGAAGATTAGCCACTACAGCAAAAGCATCAAACTATGGCTTTTGGTAGCATGACAGCCTCTGAATGAGAAATTACACAGAAGAAACCTGAAAGATTAATGAGAAATAAAACCCAGGGATTTTCCAACCATGTCATTAGTAGAACCCACTAATACTCTGGAAAATATTTTGGAAAAAATTACGGTATCAATTTGCTCAAAACCAAGGAAGACAAAGTCTGAAGTTCATTCCACACATCCATCAAAACTATTGCAACCTCAGATGGCTCTCTATATCAAATTATCTGCTTTTCTAAAGTTTTATTGGTCTCACCATGATTGCTTCAATATTTTATTTCCACAGGAATTAATTTTTAACTGTAATACAATCCAGCCTGTTGCAGAGAGATTGCTCTAGGTGTAGTTGTTTTCCTGGCACACTACATGTGTTTGGCTATGACCAGTCTAGTGTCTGGACCTCTGCCTGCAGGCACCAAGAGGTGCTGATGCTGCAGCTGATAAACCCTTTCAGGAACAGTATTTGCTCTCAGCCAGCACTTTGAAATTTAGGGGAAGAACACAATTCTGCTTACACACTGGTGAGAGCCTATTGTGGTGATGGATGCAGCTCAAGGCTTCTTCATGCTGGAGGAGCTGCTGTTATGTAGCTTCATTGCTTTCCCTTAGCAGCCCCTGCTCTGTTTTGAGTGTGGTACTCACCTCCATATAACCCCAAAGCTCCTTCTGTAGTCNCAGTGTATATATATATATATCATATATAATATGCTTCCTCCAGACATATGTCCCTACACATATGTGTTCTGTAAGCTACATCTACTCCCAAATTTCCTCTTTCTTCCTTCCATTCCTTACACTCTTAGCAGCCTGTGTGACCCTCCATCAGAGCTCATTTCCCCTTCTAATCCCAACATTGTTAATTTCTCACCAAGCTTCCATCCTCAAAGCCTTTTCCTGGAGCTCTATTTCAGCTTTTAGAAGGCAGTTTCACTGATTTTCCTCTCACCAACAGCAACATCCAGTCTTCTGAAACCTCGCTCCTTTATTTCAATGGACTTCTTCAAATCTAGTGTTGTGGATCCCACAGGTCTTAGTTCCTACTATTTTTGTTAAACCCTCTCCAAGGATTGATATTCTTTTACTATTACTTTCATACCAGCAAAGCCCTCCTTTTAAGCCTACATCCACTTTAAAAATACCCAAATTCACAACTGTGTTATTTGTTGAGGCTCATTTTATTAGCAACAGAATGTTTATCGGCTTTAAATAACAAATATGACAGGAAGCCTGTAATGTTCGTTTGCAGGTCCTATCTCACTAACCTTAGCTGGAACACAGTTCCAAGACTGGCATTAGAGCTGCCTTTCAGGCACTTTAGCTGACTCCCCTTGTGATGGTTCTCAGAGGACAGGTATTAAAGGGGACAGTTCAATGACTGTTTCTGCTTTTATGTGGAAAAAAAGCAGGTTACAATCCCAAGTTTTTTTCCCTGACAATGTCTAGGAGAATGTCTGAAAACTTCTTGGGAACTGAAATGAGAATTTTCCAGCATTAGAGACTGTGGGAAAGGATTATCCTCAGTGAGGTTGCTTGAAATCCTGTATCATTCTAAAAGCTCCTATTTCTATTCTTTGTTCTTGTTTCTGTTTCAAAGTCCTTTGGATGTGCGCTCTCTTGGGGTCAAGCACGTATCCCCTGAGAAATCTGGGGGTGGAAAGACAAGAAAATTTCAGGAAATCTCTTACTTAGACTGTATTTATCATTGTTGAACTCAAGTATTTCTCCAGAGAGAAGAAAATGAAGCATTTTGGAAATATGTTCTTTTTCTGCCACTGTTTATGTTGCAGTAAAAGCTTTTTATCCATGCCTACTAGAACAGTGAGCAACTAGTATCTTCTCAAGGGAAGTGATGCTTCAGAAAGGGTGCTTCGGTCTGCAGCTGCCATTCTTTTACATAGCAGTAAATACACATCAAGCTTCTCAGAAAACCCAGGAATACCAAGCACAACTTTTAAAAAAAATTTTTTTTCTGCTTCATAATTTATTCATAACCAGGTTGTCTTCTCTTATTGTTTGGCTCTTTCTGACTGACTTTTGGAAAAATGCCATCATTAATTTCACTTGCTTGGATAAGGTTTGAACCTGAAGTTCTTGTCCATGTTACTAAATATTTAGACCCTTCTGAAACTTCTATTGAAAAGCACAAGAAACGTTTTTAGACAAAGGCCTTTCAGTTCCAAATTGTCTTGGATGGAGGCCACATACATACATTTTCTTCTGAGGCAGAACTTCAGTGGATTACCCAGAGCTTGAGAGTCCTTCTTTTTAAAGATTTATAACTTTTAATAAAAGATTCAGTCACCTTAAGGTACTGTCAGCTATTCTCTGGTGCTTCTTTGAAGCAAATTAGGCATTTAGGATCACAAATGTGCCGTGCAACCTCTCAAAAATAACATAATCTAAAGCCTGGGATAATCTACATTGTAGTGAAAACATTGAAAGAGACACTTAAGAGCTCAAAGAAAGGTAAGATACCTTCAAGAACACAAGAACTTTTATGCAGTTCATATTAAAGGAAGGTCTGTTTATACTTAAGAGACACCATCCTACATGCTTCCATTACAGATTCATGCAGCTAACACCACAAACAAACAAACAAACAAACAAACAAAAAAAGAGAAGTTACAGCTTAAAAAGGGGTGGAAGGAAGAGCCGGGGAACTACAGACAAGTGAGCCTTCCTTCTTTGCTTGGAAAGATCATGGAGCAGGTCTTCATGGAAGCAATGTTAAGGCATATGGAAGACAGGAAGGTGATCCTAGCATGGCTTCACTAAAGGAAAATTGTGCCTGCCCACTCTGGTGCCTTTTTACGATGGAGTGACTGCAACGCTCTGTAAGGTCAACAAATAGAAAATGTCATCTACCTGGACTTCTATAAAACCTTCAAGATGGTCCTACACGACATCTTTATTTCTCTAGATTGGAGTGACATGGATTTGACGAATGGGCTATTCAGTGGATAGAGAATTGGGTGGATGGATGCAGCCAGAGAGTTGTGGTCAATGGCTCTGTGTCCAGGTGGAGGCAGGTAAGGAGTGGTGTCCCTCAGGGCTCTGTCCTGGGACAGGTGCTCTTCAATATCTTCATCAGTGACACAGAGAGTGGGATCAAGTGCACCCTCAGCAAGTTTGCAGCTGGCACCAAGCTGAGATGTGCAGTTGGCACAACAGAAGAATGGGATGCCATCCAGAGGGATCTGGTCAAGCTTGAGAAGTGGGCCCATAAGAACCTCATGAAGATGAACAAGTCCAAGTGCAAGGTCCTGCATCTGAGTCAGGGAAATCCCAGACATGAGCACAGATGGGGAGAGGAATTTATTGACAGCAGCCCTGACAAGAAGGACTTGGGGGTACTCATGGATGAAAAGTTAGACATAAGCTGACAGTGTGCACTCACAGCCAGAAAGCCAACTGCATCCTGGGCTGCATCAAAAGAGGTCGAGGGAGGTGATTCTCCCTCTCTACTTTGCCCTCATAAGATCCCACTTGGAGTACTGCATTCGGGTCTCAGTTCTCAGTCTGAGAAAGACAGGGACCTGTTAGAGTGAGTCCAGAGAAAGTCCAAAAACATGGTCAGAGGGATGGAGCACCTTTCCTGTGAGGAAAGGCTGAGAGAGTTGGGGTTGTTCAGCCTGGAGAAGAGAAGGCTCTGGTGAGACCTCATTGTGGTCTTGTAGTAATTAAAGGGGTCCTATAAAAAAAGGAGAGAAGTGTTTACACAGGCATGCAGGGATAAGACAAGGGGAAAGGTTTTAAACTAGAAGAGGAGAGATTTAGATTAGATGTTAGAGAGAAATTCTTTACTCAGAGTGTGGTGAGGCACTGAAACAGGTCACCTGGAGTTGTGGATGCCCCATCCCTGGAAGTGTTCAAGGCCAGGCTGGATGGGGCTTTGAGCCGCCTGGTCTAGTGGAAGGTGTCCCTACCCTTGCTAGGGAGGTTGGAATTAGATGATCTTTAAGGTCCCTTCCATTTCAATGCAAACCAGTCTATGATTCCATTATTCCCTGCCCAAATATCTACAAGAAAAGATATCATAAACAGGAATTTTCTTTGTTTCTGAATGCGTTAATTAATGGGTTTTCTAGTAATTCATTATTCATTTTTCAAACAAAAATGTCCCTCTTCTTTTTTCTTTCTCTGCCTTGATCTTTTCATTCTTCTCCTTATTCATACAACATAACACTGTCACACGAAACGGTTGCACAGATTTTGGTATTTAGGTGGGACAAATATAAAGTGAACACAGTTTATTTGTTCAGCTCACCACCACTAATGGGTTCTTTGATTTTCTGGGGCTTTTTGTACTCTCCATCAGCAATTATTACCTACTGCCTAATACATACAGCAAACTCCCAATTAAATGGTTGCATATTGTTAATCACCTCTCCACAGGTCTCCTTGGTCAGCACACGCCCAGCAGTGTGTCTGAGTGGATGCCCTGCCACCAATGCCTTCAAGTTGATGCACACCACGCACATGAACCAAAACATAGATATTAACCCGAAGGATTGCGGAGGGGCAGCAGGCCAGTTCTGCTTGAACTTTGCTTTCCACTATAAACCTGACTCTGATTCCCATCTAAAATATTTGAAGAATATCCTCTGTGTTTCAAAGTTTTCATGTTTGTCCATTTGGGAATATCTTATACAGATGACCAGAATTATCTGTCAGATTCCAGAGAACACTGAAAAGATGCCAAAAGAGGCTGTTTAAAAAGCAGTGATTTTTCTTGCCTTTTTCTCTTCCGAAAACAGCTTTAAAACACATTCTCATCACTAATAAGTTTTTTTTCACAATAACTTTTTTCCTGGACTAAGGAAGAGAAATTCAATCTTTCTGCCAGAAACCAGTGATGGTCTTCACCAGTGACCAAACACATCAGTGTTCCTGATGCAACTGCTGCATCAGCCTTTGCTGAGATGGACACCAGTGGCAAGAGAAAACCTCAGGCAATCTCCACTACATTTCCTCTCAACCAAGCCCTATTTGTCAGATAACTTTTAGAAAGCCTTCTCACTTGATGGAGCATTTTGAAGAAAGATTAATACTTCTCTCTTCCTGCATATGTTACTGAATCCAGAGCACTGGGTCCACTGTGTAGACTGGAAATTCTCAAGGGGGAGAACCGTTCAACCTTTGCCCAGTAGTGACTATAAATCTCTGGACAAATGTGTCAATTGAATGTTTCAAAAGTCTCCTTTTCAAAGCTATTTCAAGATAGATTTGGCAACCAATTGTAACAGAAATAGCAAGATCATCATAAACATCTTGAGAAGGACTTCTAGTGATACCACCTGTCTGGTAAAAGAAATAAAAGTCTGTCATCAAAAGGAAGATTTTTATGGGCATTAGTTCTAGACATTTTTCTATTCCTTTCATACTCAGACATCTGTTGGTAACATGCATTCACAGACCAAGTCTGACAGAACACCACAACTAAGAAATCTTACTCTTCCCATTTATTCTTGTGATACTGCAAAACGTTCAGAAACAAGTTCAATTAAGTGCATGCCCAGCACAACTTAGAAGAGCTGAGCTAATCTGTGTTTGCTGAAATGATCACACAGGAACAGTTCCATTGTTTGAAGGCCATTCAGAAGAGACTGCCTCAGGCTCTGCCCCTTTACATATTATTCACCTTCTTAAACAACGTTGTGTGCAATGCTCAGGAACAGGAAGACATGTCAGTCATCCTTGCAAGACACTTTTAAGGTTCTTATGCCTAGATGAAATAGCACAAAGGACAGTCTCTTAGAGTATTATTTTGGTTTTTCTTAGACAACAACTCAGCAGGACATGATGAATTTTTGGGATTAAACACTTACATGGGAAACTACAGACTAGAATGGATTCTTGCTAACATATCTGTATTTGGGGGGAAACCAAGAGAGCACTTAAGTCCAACATAAGTTCTGCCCCACTGGGCATTCATGGAGGGAAATTAAAATTTGAGTAGCAAGATTCTTTCTGAAGTTGGAAATACAGAGGGTTAGATTAATCTAACAGCTGAACTACCTTTTATTTCCAAACTTTCTAAATCCACATGTGCACAGATAGCATGCAAGAACTTGTGACCTAAAGGTGAACACTTTGCAATATATTGGTTGCCTAAGACAGCAGTGGGACACGATGATCTTAAAGGTCTTTTCCAACCTAAACAAGTCTATGATCCTGTGAACGCAGGCTTTCAGGCAAATGTATCACTGAACTCCTCTGGAGAGCACTTAAAACAATCATCAGTTTTAGGAAGACATGCTTGCATCCACCCTGTTCTAAACCAGATGCTGATTACCCAGAAAGGACCTATCTGCTGTCTCATACAGCAGTATGTTAGATGGGAATGCACATGAATACAAATTCCAAGTAAAACTGGAAGCTGTGAGAATGACTTTTACCCTAGTGAACTTTATGAAAAGGAAGCACTGTATTTTCCAAGTGTTTAAGATTCAGTTTTTACCGGCAGTGAATGAAGTCAGGAACAGGGTTATGCTGGCTAAAAGAAGCTGCATCCAGATTCATGCAGATTTCCACATTGTCTCCAGCCATGATTCGTACTGCAGCTTTATTTTCATCCTCAAATGTCTGCCTTTGCAAGGATGCACACAGAAGCAGCATGAAGTCATCTAGGAGAAAGCGATTGGAAGGAAAAATTCAGTCATCAACATAGGTATAAGGAGAGTTGTGATATATTATAATGTAGTTAACAGACTGTTTTCCCACACTTTGAACCCCCAAGACTGAGCAATTTTCCATGCATTTAACTCTGAATTGAAATTTATTAATGCATTTAGGCTTTTTACTTGTCATTGTTTACGGCTTTTATGGAGAAATAAATGAGAAAAGGGGAAATATTTATACATTTTGATGTTGAATTATTAAAAAAGGGATACAGGAAAAGCAGACACAAAAATTACTAATTCTTCTGTGAATTTTTCTACTACATTCAAAGCCATGCTTAGTATTCAATCTCCCAGAAAATATGTTATCTTGCTCCTGAAGAGTAAATAAAAGGCTGGCTTCAAATTCCACTGTACATATGATTTAAGCAAAGGACATATAAACACTTCATAACTATGTGCTAAAATACTTACACACAAGGAAGACAGGGTTTGGTCTCACAATGAAGTCTGGAAAGTATAACCACTTTATGATGTTGGAGTTGAAGTTGGCATTGCCACTTCTCCATGGATAGTCTGTGTGACAGAAGCATGCAAAAATTCAATCGGATACTTTATAACAATTACTTAATCCTTTTCTTCAGAATACTTACCAATTTTCCAGCACTCTTCTATAAAAGCAAGTAGCAGTAATTTTCCATAAAGGGTGTCCTTACCTTTACAAGGAGCAGGTGGGATGCCAATGCAAAGGAAGTACTGGAATGTAATGATGCACGCCAGAAAACAGCAATATTTTGGCCAAATCTCTGCAATAGCTTTTCTCCTACGTCGATACAATACAGCAATCAGCCAGAAGGCATGAATCATTGCGTAAAAGTCCATCCTCTGACCAATCACATTCACTGATAGAAGAAAGCAGGTCTGGAAACAAAGTAAAGAAACTTAAGCAACTTTTACAACCTCATGGCCAGTCAATGCAGCAATAATAAATGATTGTGGATCCTGACAATGCTTGGACACGTGTGGTGTCTGACTGCAGGAGCCCTGTGCAAACCAACATGCTCTGACAGCAACTTCCGCCGCTCCACCCAAACACCCAAAGTTTTGATACTCTTCTACCCAGAGTGGGTTCCATTATGTGACAGCTAAAGATACAGAAAGAGGCTTGTCACAATAGCTGATATGTAAAATGTTTAATTGTTGCCAAGCAAAGAACGTATTACACAGCCACATATTTTGATAGGACATACAGATGTGGAAAAGAAGAGGAACTGTTAAGATCAGTAACAACTAAAATATAACCTCACGCAGGAATGATGCGCTCCATAGACCATACAACTTCCATTGGTGATAGAAAAATCCAGTCAATTCCTGCAAGACAGCTTTAGTTCTCCATTATTCTAAAGGCTCTGCATTCCAGCATTTCTGTTCTCTGGCTTCACTGAAAGAAGTCCCTTCATTCAGTACCTTCATTCAGTACCATGAAACATGTTTTGAAACTTAGTGAACACCTCATTTATTCAGTGCACTACGCTATTTTGGGTTTCTCTCTCCCCAGATTAGAATGAGCTTAAAATCATTTCCCAAAGGAAATAACTTGCTGGTTTCTTTTAATTTTCACTCATTCTTAATCCTCAGATAGCTGTGAACAGTTTACTCCACTGATCAAAGCTGTGGTAGTGTTTAACAGATAGGTCAAGACCATAATTACGATTAGATTTAGGATTCATTACTCTGGGAGTTGCCTCTCCAGACAGGCATAGAAAATTTTGAAAAATCACTATTTATGCAAAGGTTTTGTGAAAGTACATTTCATGTGCACATAAACAAATAGACAAGGTAAGGGAACAGACATGACTTACATGAATCATGACTAAGAAGCACCTAGATGTCAAACACAGTCCAAGCTAGTATTTAAAAATAACACAGACAAAAGGTTTTGAACGATACCGTAAAAAAAAAAGTAATACATAGTTATTTACCTCCAAACCAAACTTGTAGAAGAAGTAGTTTATGAAATACTTGACACAGTTTACCAGTCCATCATCCAGATGTGCTCTTGTAATATCATGGAAAATGGTTTTAGTCACAGGTGCGGTGAGGTTATTTCGACATCTGTAGTATTCTTGATGACGGTAGATTGTAACTTCAAAGGCCAGAATAGCCAGCATCAGTAAGTTGTTCTATGGGAGACACAATCAGAAGAATATTAAATAAAAGTCAAAACCACAAGAAGCTATAAAACTTCCTGATAAGCATAAACCCATTAATACTCAAATTGATAGTATCACTGAGGACTTCTGCACTCCAGAATGCACTGGCACATATTCCCAGCTACTATGATTCAAAAAAATTAAGGTTCACACCAATTATTGGATTTTGATGAATCATAAAGACATCCAGAAGATACAAATAAAGACATTAATTAAAAAAATACGACAATAAAAACTAGTTGTGGAAATGAAGGGAAGGAGAAAGGCATTGACCAATCCACATGCCCTCTCATATTTCATAGCTCCTCTTAAGGTATCGCGTTTTGTTTTGCAGGATATTGAAGATACAAACATACACAAAAGTCATCTGCAGAGGTTTAGCTGTCAAGCACTAACTTCCCAAAACAAGGGTGTTGGGTAGAGCAAATTTAACCTGGACACTCTTTCACATGAACAGTCTGTCAGTCTTCTCTCAGGCACAGGTGCTTCTGTCCCAAAGCCAGATTGACTAGGACGCAGTCAGGGGTGGCTATGAACTGATTTTTTATTTCTCTCCAGAGGGAGACCTGCCCTCTGATCAATAGAAGAGAGGTACTAACTAACTCCAAAAGCTGGTTAAAAAGACCAGCTCAGAGAAAGTCCCTCAAAGAAGCCATAACTGAAGCAGAAGTGGCAAACTCTAGATCTCTGTTCTCCTAGAAATACTTGAGACAAGAATCTCCTGAAACAGGTGCCACTGGGATTTTTATGTTTTCTGACAGCCTTAAACTGTGTATATAGAATTTTGGAGATTCTTTAAATTGGTAAGAGATATGGTTTTCCTGAGGACTTGGCACATTTTCACCATAAGGTTTTTTAATCAAGACAGCAATAATAAAATATTGCTCACAGGCATCAACTAAAAACAAGAAGAAAAACCAAAGACACATTTACTAGTGTTTGAATGAATTATTCTCTTAACTCATTATATTTTCTAAACTGTGGCTAAGGAATAAGCACTTAAAAAGATTAACTGCTTCAAGCACATACTGTCATTCAGGGCAATTACTCCAATTAGACCCATCAGTCCTTTGGTAGCTGAAAGCCATGTACCTCTTAATTACTTACAGTTCTTAAATATCTCATTTCTTAAACAGCTTTTAACAGATGGTAGAGTCCAAAAGTGATACTTCTACATGAAAGAATAACTGAATTGGTACTGAATCCCTTCTGGAAATGTTCTGTGTAGCAGATGTGGTTTTCTGTTGCCTCTTTTCCTCTGTACCTCCTTATTGTCATTGGCTTGCATTACTTTTTTTTTTTTTTTTGTGTGTGTGTGTGTGTGTGTGACAGATTATTAATTTCAAGACAATGGCACTTTAATCACAAATAAGAGAATATCTGAATACAGATAATTAAAAAAGTTACCCTTAAGTACACAAGAAGGGGATAAGACTTTCTCAATCCAACCCACTCTGCAGGATCAACTGGCCCACTGTAGAGCACTGAGGTTTTGAGTTCTTCTAAATCGACCTTGGTTTCATTCTCTCCTGGCTAAAAAGAAAATGCAACAGTTATAAAACATGACTTTAAGACTGCTTGGGGAAGGTACAATAATTAACAATAATACATCAGGTGAACTGTTATTATTGTACTTGATATGCTTCCTTTTGCTCTCCTTCACTGAAGAAGACAGCAGTCAAACCTTTTTAACATACATTTGTACTCACCAATGTACAGTTACTGGAAAAAGTCTTGGGATCAATAGATGTGAGCTGGTACAACATTTTGCAGACAATAATCACACATGTCCAAACAGTGCAGATACTTGATGCCAGTGGGCGAAACTGAGCATATGGCAAAGCAAGAGCCCAGGCAATTAAAAACACAAAGTTAAACAGAGACACCTGAAAACACAAAAACAGTACAGAAATTACATGGAGTAACAAAAGAACTGAGAAAGTCCAACCTTTTCCACAGCAGGTAAAAAAAATGAATCATTCAAAAGAAAGGGACATGCAGAAACTTTGAGGAAAATACTGAAAAAAAGATTACAATAATACTCACAATAACACAGACACAAAGAAGTATGTGAAGAGGGAAAAACTTTACAGTTGGTTTAGGAAGAAATTTATCATCTACATCATACTAATACTATTAGACTCACAAAACTCAGTATCTTCCTTATCAACAGATGTGAAATACAAAGGACCACATGCAGCTTCTGCTGCTTTAGTACACATGAAACAAACAAGAGACGGCACAGATCCGTGACCTTCATCCTCTTGACTTTTCCCCCACAAAAAAATGTGAGAAAAGGGATTTTTTTTCTTGGTTTTAGTGAATGCTGTCCTACTACCCTGCTCAAGAAATGGCTATGTCACATAGAGAACTCACATTGCCCACAACAAAAGCACAGCTAAAAGCGTTGCTCCCTTTTTCTGTACGCATAGTTCCACATTCTTGTTTCTTAAGCACTAGACCAAGTTTAAGTAATTTTCCTTTATGTTTCTTCCCAGTCCTTTTCTACATCTTCCATCCCTGGATGGTGCCCACAGACAGTTTGAGCAGGAGAGAGGTTATGTCTCTTAAATCCAAAGAATTAGACTAATAAAACTTTAATATCTGGAGAAAAGGGGAGAGCTGAGACTCTTGAGACAGAGAGAATGGGGAAGATGTCAAGGCAGGTTGCCAGCAGGTGACAAACCAAGATGGAGCCCATAATTTCAGTGAGGTCTGACAGGAGGAAGCCCTCTCTCTACATCTGGGTGTGTAAGCACATGGCAGATGCTGACAAGCTTCCACTATGTGTAAGAGCTTGACAGTGGGTGTTTACTTGCCTCTTTCACTGTGACCCAGATGATGTAAGATGAAACAATTTTGATGATGTGCAGCTCCAACAGCCACCACACGAAGACTTGCATCTTGTGAAAGTACTCCAGGAATTTCAAAAACAGCACTGTAAGGCGGTCGATCACCAGATGCCACTTGTTCCTTAAGTCTGAAGGGATGTTCAAGCAGAATCATTGTGAGGACAAAACCAGAAGGTATCTGTGATATGGAATACTCTACTAGACAACAATGAGCTTTCTGCTTCTCTTCTAGGCTTCAGAGTAAGACAAGATGGAGGATAAAGGTATGGCTCAGTGGTTAACTAACTAAAAATGGGGTTGAAGCCCACTTAGCTGGGGTGCTTTCCCTTCTGACCCACATTCCCTGGAAGGATTCTGCACTTCAAAAGCAGTGGTGGCCTCCCTTGCCAATTTTGCTTTTATTCCTCTCATCAGAGCTCTTTTTGGACTCTCGTCCTCCGGTATTTTTGGACCTAAGCTTAGAGATCTCATTCAGGAGCTAATTCCAGCCCTGGTCCTTTTCCAGCTCAGAAAAATAAAAATTTTTTTGATGCTTGGAAGCTATGGACCCAGCCAGTTTCAGAAAGCACAGACTACTACTACTCAGAAAGATTTTCAGCCAGCTTGGAAGAAATCCATGCACACTAGGACTTGGATTCTCGTCACATGGGTTTAGACAATTGTACTATAGACATCTTCAGATGTCAGAGTTATCTAAACTGCCTTGAAAACAGCACAGCCTCTTGGAGTGTGACCTGTGCCTTCACCAGACAGACATCTAAAACAAGCAAGGCAAACTGTAGTCCAGTCAAATATTTCTCTCAGTTGAAAAAGCTTTATCAAGTGGAGATCCTGAAGTTGGGTGAAAGCATCCCTTCACAGGGATGCTAAAAAAGCCATCCTCCCAAATACTACCCCACTGAGCAACCTTGTGGCATCACCTATATGAGTGTACAAGACAATACATTTGCTCAACAGTGCTCTCTAAGTGATGCCTTTGCTTGTGGGCTGGCTGCAAAACTGTTTCATCTGGCTGGTACCTATTAGTATAGAGTCTTCACACTGTATTCAGGGTTTCAGAAGCATTTTGGAGATTAGGAAGGATTTTGCATGCTGTGAGAACATTGTTACAGCTTATATCAGAGATGGAAACATTTGCAAGTGATACCAAAGCTGATCACTGTCTAACCTGGTAAAAATGCAAAGGAGCTACCACTTTCTTTATGTAATTATTTCAAATTATCACTTTATTTTATATCTAAAGCATACCAAGATGGTTACTCCATGCATATTTGCGTGAAGAACACATGCACATTTGTGTTAAGAACACATGCACATTTGTGTGAACACATGCACATTTGTGTGAAAAAGCAGACTTCTGGAATACCCCACAACCAAATTCCATTTTTTTTCCTTTGCCTTTTTTCTCCAAACACAACTTAGAAAACCTGAATAAAAATGCTGATTGATGTAAATTCCACGAGCATGTAATTAAACTTGAGAAATTAATTAAGCTACAGAACTCTAATCCTACACGTGTTTTTACAAGCACAATGAGAGTATTTAAGGGAAGTCTTTACACAGTTAGATGTTCTCACTCATTCTTTCATTGCATTTATTTTTATTTGCAGTGTTGCATCATGCCCAGATGTATCCAGACAGTGCCAGTTAAGTGAAGCAGACAGATAAGGTGCTATAGCAAGCTCTGTCTAGTATGGCCAGGCACTACACACACAAGGAAAAAAATACAGGCCTGATTGCATCCACTGAAAGATTGTACAACACTCTGTAGTGAAGTCTGCGCACGTGAACATGTTTAATGTCAAGGCTCTGGCCACATGGCTGTGTAAAAATGGTATAACTCTGGTAGAAATAAATGCATATGCAGCTTAAAGATGGATCCCCTTGTGCTGTTTCCAAGCCCCACCAGCTGCAGTTCCCCACTTCCCTGCTTGCATGTGTCACTGCACAGAGTAACCTCCACCAGCTGGCCTCTGTCCCAAAGCCCTTCCAACAGGCTGGGATGGCTGGAATGCACCAGACCCCTCACTCCTCACAGACAGTATGACAGCTGGCCAATGAAGGTTTCCACAGCCCATGAACCCCTCTGTGAGGGCAGATGTTCCAGCCCGGAAAGGTAAGTTGTTTCAGCTGAGGTTCAAGCACTGGAACAAGCTGTTCAGGGAAGGGGCAGAGTCACCAGCCCTGGAGGTATTTAAAAGACTATAGATGTGGCATTTAGGGACATGGTTTAGTGGTGGACGTGGCAGTGCTGGGTTAATGACTGCACTCAAGGATCTTAAGAGGTCTTTTCCAACCTAAATGATTCTATGATTCTCAGGGGCAGCTAAGCCTGATGTGCTGCCATTTTGCCTTGACAAAGATCGTCTTCCTATTTATGTGTCACAGTCCTGTGAATATGGGCATGAGTAACTAAATCTGTAGTAAGGCCCTTTCCAAAGAATACAGCTTCCCTGGGTGTTAAATGCTCTTCCCTCATTTAACTTTTGGCTCATATTACAAACTGGGTTATGGTAATAATTCATTTTAGAAGTTCATATTAGCAATATCAAGGATGACAATATAAGCCATGTCCATGTCTGCCCTTAAGCTTTTTTATGTTCATCTGGCATCAATTACACATTCCATATTCAGAATTGAAAAATATGACACTAATGTGCACATAAATAATGATGCAAAGCCATTGGGACTTCTGAGGAGGGGTGCCTTGAAAGCATGCAGTATCAGATATTAAATATGTATGTTGTATTATTTTCTTTGTGGTAAGGAGATTTCATCTAAATAAATTCTTGAGATTTGGGGTAGCCTTCAAATAATTTAACCCAGACCACCTAGAAGAAAGAGGCAGGGTTTCTGTTGGTTTCTTCCTCTCAGCATCCTACAGTATGATTTTTTTCCCCTAGAAGAGCGTGTAGCCTGTTGAATAATTGACAAGTAGCCATCTGCTCAGTTCAGGCTCTTTGACACAGACCGCATGCAAAACTAGAAGGAAAACCTGGTGATTGAAGTTAACGGGGATGACCAAGAACAAACCACCTGTTAACACTGTTAATTAAGGCTGAGGAAGGAAAAATTTGCATTCTGCAGAGCTTACCTGTAGTTTCTTCTTCCTCTGATTCATTGTCTTCATCATCGTCATCATCATCATCGTCATCATCTTCTTTATCCTCATCCTCCTTCTCTTCTTCTTTCCCTTTTTTGACCCTCCCTTTCCCTCCCTCCCCCTCTGGCTCTTCCATTCTTTTCTCACCAGCCTCTTCCAGCATTTTATCCTCCTCCTTTTCTCTGCTGGCTGTTAAATTCATCATAGTTATGTCAGGCAGGCTTCCATCTTGGTGCACCAGTCTGTTGGTAAACAGTAGCATGTCAGCAAACTGAGGAGTAATGACATCACAGTGTTTTTCTTTTTCAAACTGTATAATTAGAAAAAAGTAAACTGTTCATGGAAAATGCCTTAGAAGTAGAAAAGTTAATGATTCTGGTACTCTCTCCAAACACACACTGAAAATTGAGTTGTTGGAATGTATTAGTAACTATTTCTCACTCAGATACTAATGGTTAGTTAGCAATGAGTGGTATTGACACTTAAACTTGACATTTTCCCCACTGGAGAAAATGGTCAGAGTTTAAGATGTAGAAGCATGAAATGACATTATTTAAGAGGAAACATTTCATGACTTCATAGGGGACTTACTCATTTTGGTGGTTTGGTATTTTTTTCTTGAGGCTGCTCAAAGTAATTGGAACAGAAAGAAAAAGGGAGATGAGAACAGAGGGGTTACAGAAGAAGGTCATTGACAAATATGTCATGCTACATCACAAGTCACAAAGCATTCTCCTACTCCATCTGCGGAAGCCTTCTGATGCCAAGAGCATGCCATCATGACATTCACAGGGTGCTTCTATAAAGAAACATGGAATTGCAGCACAGATGGAAAGGGGGCAACCTATTTACACCAGTGCTAAACGTGGTCAATGCTGTACCATGCTCTGAGTAATGTAGCTGAACCATCACAAGTATCTGACCTATCACTGTAAATGCATTTCTACCTTCTTCCAATTAAAAGATGCAGCTGGAAAACCAAGGAATTTGCAAATTTTCTTCCAGCTATAGGTTTGGGAACAAACAAAAGCAAGAATTCCATGGCTTCACCTTCAGAAGATTTTATCATATCTGTCTCTGATAGTGTCATTCATTCTCTCTCTCTTTGCCACATCTTACAAATAATTTTTCTTTGATTTCCAGTTGTCTCTAACTAAATCTATCAGTAAGTTTCACACTACCAAAACTGGGATATGATTTAACTGATTTAACACAGAAATGATACTTCTCTAGTGCCATGGTGCCCTTTTTTTAAAGAGATTATTCAGTATATATATTTTCTTTACTAAGAAAATAAATGTTTTCTTATGGTTTCATTTTTTCTCCTACAGCTGTGCTGCAGGGACTCACCTCCCATAGTTGCAGAAATCCCAGTTTCCCTTTGACTATGACTTCTTGCAATAAAGTCTCCCTTTAGCAAGTGTATATCTATATAATTAGGTCACTAAATGTTTAGTTATGCTGGTGAAATTACTACACTCAGCATACCTTCAAGCACCTGTAAGACTGTTCTAATATGCTGCAGTACAGTCTCAGGGATTTATTTTTCTTGATGTGAAAATCTGGCCTATAGCTATTTAGACAGGAAATTCTGCCAATTCTAGGATTTTCACAGTTCAAGAACCTAAAAATCTAGAAATTTTTTTTTCTGATCATTAAAAATTAAGAGAATAGGCTAGGGCAGTTAATGAGAAATTCAAACAAGCAGAATTATTTTTCAATCATTTGGGAGTCACAGTTTCTTCAGGATGGAAAATTTGGTGTCTCCAAGGAAAAACTACAGAAATCTGACTAAAGAATCCTGAAGTAGAAATGCCATGCCAATTGTCAAAAAGCAGAAAAGGTGGTTTAAAATTAGAAGTTTAACAAAACGCTCAAACACCAAAAAATATCACATAATAAAGTTTAATCACATTTTAGCCACATTCATGACAATAATTCCTCATCATGGGCTGGGCAATGAACCTGAGTGTCTCAACCTGAAAAACTCTTGTACTCAAGAATTTATTCAGTAGCTTTGGCTACTGAAAATAGAATCATAAAATGGTTTAGGTTGGAAGGGACCTTTAAGTATCCACCCCCACTGCCATGGACAAGGACACCTCCCACCAGACCAGGTTGCTCAGAGCCCCATCCAACCTGGCCTTGAACACTGCCAGGACTGGGGCATCCACAGCCTCCCTGAGCAATCTGTTCCAGTGTCTCCCCACTCAACAGTAAAGAATTTCTTCCTAATTTCTAACCTAAATTTCCCCTTTCAATTTGTACCCATTACTCCTTGTCCTGCCACTACAGTTCCTGATGAAATGTCCCTCTCCAGCTTCCCTGTAGGCCCCCTGGATACTGGAAGTTTGCTGTGAGGTCTCCAAGCAATCTCCTCTTCTCTAGGCTGAACAGCCCCAACTTTCTCAGCCTGTCTTCATAGGGCAGGTGCTCCAGTCCTCTTACCAACTTTGTGTCTCTACTCTGGGCTTGCTGCAACAGTTCCAGGCCTTATGTTGGGAACCCCAGAGCTGGATGCAGCACTCCAGGTGAGGTCTCACCAGAGAAGAGCAGAGGGACAGAAACACCTCCTTCGACCTGCTCTCCACGCTGCTTTGGATGCAACCCAGGAATCCATTGGCTTTCTGGGCTGTGAGTGCATGCTACTGGCTCATGGTGAGTTTTTCATCAACCATCACACCCAAGTCCTTCTCCTCAGTGCTACTCTCAGTCACTTCTCTGCCCAACCCATTGGTGTGTCTGGGATTGCCATGACCCAGGTGTAGGACCCTGCACTTTGCTTTGTTGAACCTCATGAGGTTTACATGGGTCTACCTCCTGAGTGTGTCAAGGTCCCATCCCTTCCCTCCAGTGTGTTGACAGCACCACACAGCCAGTGAACTTGCTGAGGGTGCCCTCAATCCCACTGTCCACATCACATGTCACCAACAAAGATGTTGAACGGTCTCAGTCCCAGTAGCGACGTTGAGAGACACCACTTGTCACTGGTCTCATGAACAATGAGCCATTGACCAACTCTGTGTGCAGCCGTCCAGCCAGTTCTTTATCCACTGAGTGGCCCATCCACCAAATCCATGTCTCTCCCATTTGGAGACAAGCTATCATATGGGACAGTATCAAACATTTTGCATAAGGTAGACAATGTCAGTTGCTCTGCCCCTATTTATCAATGCTGTAGCCCTATCGTAGAAGTTCACCAAATTTGTCAGGCATGATTTGCCCATACTAAAGCCATGTTGGCTGTTACCAATCATCTTTTTTGGGGCTCTTTGGTTATTTTCATATCTGAGTCACAGATCAGCTAGCATATACACTAAAATGTTCCCCAAAAGGACATAACTAACTTATATTTACCTAAAACTCTAATAAAGTACCATAGGAGGTCATATATAAAGAAGAGAGAATGAATTTTCAGTTCCGTTCAAATGTTATGGAGATCCCTAGTTACTATAAACCATCAGAGCTCATTTAAAAGGCAATGCACTATGAAATGAAAGCAACCATATAATCACACAGGTTTTGTATATATGCAATTGCATTGATTTTTATGAGGCATCTTCCCAACTGATTTTACAGCGGAAAAATCTACATTCACACTGGTGTAAATCAAGGACTTAATGACTTACCTCAGTGTAAATTGGACAGAAACACAGTAACACAGTGGATTTTGTATGAGTAGACTCATCATTCTCTTATTCATATAATTCCCATTCATATTCTGGAGATCCAGGAGGCAATGGGGTTATAAAGATGGGTACATGCAATACGTATACTTGATAAAGCCTCAGTGTGAGTTTAGTTTACAGTAGGCTTAGTTTTATTGGCATCAGTAGGCTTGAGCATTGGCTCATGTGCATAGGAGATCCAAGGATATATAAAAAGCCCCGCCCATTGTTTGGAAAGGTAGTCTACTTGGAATCTTTCTTCCAAAACTTCCTTATGTATTGCTAGGGTTGTTTTTCCTTTTTTTTTTTTTTTTCACTACAAGATCACATCGTATTGTAACAGACAACACCGAGGTATTAAGATAGAAGACATTCACTAGTTTAGAATTTTTAAGATAAGCTACCCATGCATCTTCACAGCTAGTGAGATACAACTTCATTGTTGGAAGCCACATAATAATGAGAAATTATCCCAAATAACATAAAAGTATTATGTCTGATACTTAGGAAGAGAAATAACTAAGTAATAATGCAGGCAACAAGCCTTGAAGGTACAGCCACTATTGCTTTTAGCTGAGAGCATTTCTTACCCTCAGGTTCATTAAACAGAGTATCAATAATGAGAAGTATACCAGTAGATCTAGTTCTTGGCAACAAAGCAATTTCAGTGGCACTAAAATCAGGCATGTGCCCCAGGTCCTTGCTGGATTCCTAGTACTTTCATTTATTTGTAATTTACTAGAGCAGAAGATTAATTAATTGAATGCATTATTAAGCATCTTTTGTCTTTGATAATTTTTTGCTGTTTATGAATTGCTTGAAACTTTCTGGCTAAAAGAAGTTCCCAAGTATCTTTCATGCAAAGCCTTAAGGTTGTTTTTCCTTCTGCTCTGCAGAACACTAGTGACCCATGTCTTAAATATTTGGTCTGCAACACTCAAACTGAGCACACAGTGCCATACCTCCACTGGCAGGGCCTTGAGTACCTTTACGGGCCTTTAAGGGGATTTGCTGCCTGAATCGAAGCCCTTTTGGGGGCCCAGCCAGGCCAGGAAGCCTCAGTGCAGGGGTCCCCCTCCTTTCACTGGGTGCTGCTTTTCCATGGAGGCTTCCACCCCTGTTGTGGCTGCATGGCAGCTGTGTCTGTGCCTGCTCCCGTCCCTCCCTGACCCTAAGCCTGACACACAGGCTGACACCCTGCCTTCACTGCAAACCTGGCTTATCTCCATGGACTCGCTGGGGCCTCAGCAGGTCGTGGCTGACCCTTGTTACTGATTCCAGATCTGATCCTCACCCTCAGTTGCTGGTCCACGTTCCTGACTGCCCATGGGTGAGAGTCCAGCCTCGCCTCCTGGCCATGCCCCTCGGCAACCAGCTTGCCTGCCTTAGCCAAGGTGCTTGCCCTCACCACTCCCTTAAACACAGGCTTTCTGCAGACCAGAATTCCAGCTCTGATGAACTTTTAAGAATGGTGACCCAAACTATGTGATGACATTTGAAGAAGGAGCATGAACATGACACACAGAGCAGGCAGTCACAAATATCTAAACAAGGTTATCTTCTTCATTTTTCTGTTTATATTCAGTAGTGACAACAACTCAGAAGTCCTTCTATTCTCAGAGACGATTAAAAAATAGCTCACATTTATTCCAGTCAAGTATTTTGAAAGGAATCTAATTTATGGAACAGTTTTCAAGATGCCATTTATAAAGGGATGATGACGATAGCAGTTTTTCTACTTTGGATCCTGCAGCACCCAACTCAGCCCGTGAATTAACAGCCTTAGCATGCAGTGGTTTCCGTGTTCCCTTTCCAACTCTGAAATTTCAGTCTGTACAAACTCATAACACATAGGACACATTCAGTTGAGTGGGCCCTCAAATCCCCTTTCTTACATGCTTGGAGAAAGACAGGGATGTGTGTCTCTGTGTCTGTGTGTCTGTGTGTACATAGGCGCATGCAGGCATGCATCTTTCCATGCACAAACAAAGGGTAGATAAACGAGCCTCCTCAACCAAATCTATTGTCTGCAGCCAATTACAAATAGCACCAATTATTCCTGCATTGAGGCGTGGGCAAAGTTTAGGAGAATTCTCAGCTGGGAGAAGAAACTCCCAATGTATAAATACGCAGAAGAGATGTGCTAACTGCTTCATGAGCTTTAGGAAACTGCAATACCTGAATAACGTTATCTCCCTGCTTACTTCGCAGTACTGCGCAGCAAGAACATACTTTGCTTTAAGGCAACTAAGAAGTAACAAAAAAAATAAGGTATATCGGTTTTAAAGGAAAGGAAGAATTGAAGTACCCACCTATTAATTATTAGATATACACGGCCATTGACTTTGGCATGGCTATGAGGTGGGAGATGAAAGCACAAGATGAAAATGGGAAATGAATTAGAGAGAGAAAAGAAAACTGTTAAATAGGAACGAATGCACTTTCCTGTCTACCAATGTGTTTTGACACACTGTCATAACAAAACACACTCTGAAATCTTAACATACACCATTCAGTGAAAAGTCTAGGAAGCTTATAAACGCAGCTCTTAGACGTTTAGATCCTACACAACTTCAGTCAGAACTACAGATACTTTTCATAGTCCCCAAAATATGAGAACAGCCTTTACTGCTTTACTTCAAGTAAGCCTTAGAATACCACCATTTTTAAAAAGAATTTTTTCCTTTTTACAAAAAATATGTAAAGGTAATTATGGCAGAGCATCTTATCAGAGAAATTATCTACCTCACAGCCTTCATCTCTGCCGTTCCATAATTCATGGTATAGCAAGGAAATGGGCTTGAAAAGTCCTAATCAGAGAATTTTTCTTTCTCTTGCAGATGTAAAACTGACACACTCAGTTCTGACACCTTTATAAATAGTGAGAAGTGCCTCACTCTGCCAGTTCCAGTGTGCCAGTTTCTGTGCCCTCTCTTTGCAGCTGGCAGAGCCTTACTCTTCAACTCACTCTGCAAATTTTGCTGATGAGAAACAGCATTTTAATAAATGAACATTCTCAGCAGTTTTAACAGGACTCTTCAGTTAGTCACAACTGTAGTACCATAATCACACCTGGCAGTTCAAAGGCAGATGGAGGAACTGGACGTGCTTTCTTTATTACTTTCATGACCACCCCTCAGCTGCTGCGATTATTTTAAGAAGTTCACTATTAAAAGGACTGAGTTCTCTCTTGTTACTCAAAATGAAGGTTCTGTTTCTTTATTTAATTTTTTTTGTTGTAAAAGGTGCAGAATAAAATCAGTTTAGAAAGGTAAAGCAGTTGTTAAGTGAATGCTAGTTTCTTCAAAGCAAAAAGGAAAACTAATTTTTAGTAGCTTTGAGAGAAAATTACACGTATATATGAATCTTTAATCGGTTTTAATTGCCCCTGCAATTTATTACTAGCATTACCGTTAAGCTGAAGTTAGTTGTTGTGTTAGTTCTTATCAAGCTTTATGCACCACCAATACAAATGTCAGCTGAGCTCTCATTGTGAAGTTTTGAACTATGAAGTTGGCTGATGCTCAATAGTCATTTATTGCATCAAGGGAAGAAAAGAGATGGATTTTCATATACCAGGCAGTGTTAATAGGAGTAAAAACCAAGAAAATTGTTCTGATTTGGGTATTGGTCATAATAGTTAAAGTTTCACAGGTGGAACAAAGATAAATGTGATATTTGTGATTTTGAAAATACTTCAAAATGGCAAATGTAGCACATACGCCACATTTAACAGTTAAAAAGATCTAGCTACTTATATGACTGCTTAATACAATCTACTACACATTTAGACTAAAAAACAGCATTCTAATTCCAAAACAAAAAAGCTGATGATATCACATGATCCTCTTCATCTGTGACTTTAATAAAAGGCTCAGTATGACAATGAATGTCTACTTTTAGCATGGTATCTCAAGGTTACTTACTTGTGGCAAAAATGTTTGCTTACAATGCATTAAAACATTTTGTGTCCTCACTATCAGCAGTTCCATCCTTGTGGAATAATGTGACTTTAGTCAGAGTGATCCTCTTCATGCCAACATTTGGAAAGCTGTATAATATTCTCGTATCTTTTGTGTGTAATGGAAAGATTTTCAAGTATCAGTTTCACAGGCAAAGTGGACCCATCAAAACCTTACAAGTGCTTCAGGGTTTTTTTCTTTTTATTCTTTGCCTATTGGATCACACTTGGAGGGAGGTGGAAACTTCCTCTGTTACCCAGCACAAATGCAAACTTTGGGCTACAAGAGAGCTTGCGGAGTTACTGCAAACTGTAAAGCATTCCATGAAATGCCTCAGCCCAGGAACAACCCCATTTCAGCTCAGACACCCATCTGGGCTCTGTTTTTTTGGCCAATTCAGAGATGTTAACATGTACCCATTGCTGCACAAAAGTCTGCCTTGGGCAAGGGAAGTTTGCTCACAGGCCATTACAAAAGCGCCCTTGAATCTACCATCACATTTAGGAATTCAAGAAGAGTAAAGGGAGAGTTATTACACAAACAGACATTTAAAAGTTAAGCTTAAAAACCACCACATCTTTATTGGGAAATTTTATCAAGTTTGATCTGTTCTGGTCTTAGGAATTATTTAAATACAGAAACTGGAAGCATTCCGTAAAACTGGAGCTTATTCTCATGGCGCAAACTTGTACCACACACTGTGAAGTAGCTTCATATCAAATTGGATGTATGAAAAATACCTGAAATGCTTTGTAAATCTTGCATAGCCTATAACATAATTCCCTGTTAAGTAACCATCATTATTCCGTAACACCCTGTGGTCTATGTGGTGTTATGCAGCTAGTCCCCATTCATAGAAGTGCAGCTGAGATACACTTATCACCAGACAGGTAAACATTCTAAAAGTAGGGTCTAAATTAATTGCTTTCTTCAAAGAATGACTGTAATTGTCATTGCATAATATAACACTATGTATTTCAAAACCATTTCTCTCTCTTACACTCCTTTCTCAGGATCCTAGGCCAGATAGGTTTTTATGCAGGAAAATATGTAAGAATTGAACACCGGAAAAGTGATGTCCCAGATTCATGAAAAAGTGCTAATGAACTTCTGGATGAAATCACCAAATGTCTAGCATAGCCAAGGGTCAGTACTATGAAAAGTAACCACAAATTTAGAATTTTTCAGTTTCTGAAGTTCAACTTTACAAAAAAGGCCTAACTGTTCAATGCAAATGTTGCATCTTCCAAAGATCTCCCAATTTTCATGTGGCCCTCAAAATGGACACTTTAAGAAAAGAAGTGACCCAGATTAAAAGCTGTGTTTCTTTTTACTGACAGGCACACATACAAAAGGGCACACATAGTAATTAAGCACCTAACCCCCATTAAAGGTCAAAGCCAATGAAATAAAGACGTAAGTGACATTAGTACCTTTGAAAATGTACCCCAAAGTGAAAAAGTTCAGTGTGTAGGGGAAAATGGGGAGAGACAGATATTTTGGTTTTTGTGGGGTGCTGGATACTGTGCACCTTCTTTTTAAGCCAGGTAGTCATAGCAAAGGGAAATAACATCTACTGAAAAGTGAGCATTACAAGACAGTCAGAAACAGCATTTCCATACAGATAATCAACAGTTTCATCTACTTTGCTTCTTTACCTGTAAATAGTGTTGTCCTGTTTGCTGGTTACAGCTTTCAAATCAGTGATCTGGAGAAACCGATCATGGAAATAGTGAAGGTGTAAGATACACACCAGTAGGAAGGAGGTGGGGATAAAGATGCGTGTGAATAGGTCAGCCACAGAAAACTGTTTTAAGCCAAGGTCCTCTAGTCTGGAAAAAAAAAGTATTCCACTAAGGCATCTTTTCACACAAAATATTCTTTCCATGAGACATTGTTACATATCATTTGAATACAAAATAAGGGGATGGTACTTGTTACATGGTTTTGGTTTTTAAAATTCTCCTAAACTAGCAAGTTTTACAATGCAAGTATCTTATGTTTGGACTCAGTAATGTAGAGAGGTACTGTAAGTGTACAGTCAAATGAACAAACCCTGCCACAGATCTCTTGAATCAGATGATTCAAGTTGAATCAGATGAGTTTTCTCTGTCTGAAAGTCCTGCACTGGAGATCCACTCATATTGCATATACCTTCTAAGGTAAGCTCCTCTTGAGAGATGCCCAACTCATCATAAGGACGAAGAAAGCCAGTTCTCCTCATTAACAGGAGAGTACGTCCACCTCTATCAGTTCCAAACACACTGCAGATCTACCCTTAATCTTTCCCTTGACCTTGCTCCTGTGGTCAAAGTGGTGAAGAGTATTGGCACTGTATTGAGAACAGAAGCAATCCAAAGGCCTAAGCAGCCAACTGGAGAAAATATGACTCTGAGCTCCTCTCTTGGTCTTGCTCATTTCTATGGTTACACCAATAAATCTGAGTGCCTAAAATCAGCTATGCCTGAGAATGGCCACATGATGTTTTTCTCCCATAAGAAGGAAGACTACTCTCAGATCCTTCCATCACACTGAACTCAGAGATCCAAAGGAAAAAAACAAATTAATCAAAACCACTTACTTCCTTTCATCCAGGCCTGTCATGTTCTTCCACAACCCAGGGAATGACTCAAACTGGTATGTGTAGATGAAGATAAGTACCAGCATTGTGTAAACAACCACTGACATCCAGAAGTACTTTAAAATCTTTCTCCACCATTCATAGTGTACCTGAAAATCACACACTAAAGATGCTGACACAAGCTGAAGGCAAAGACACTGATAGAAATACTGACAACATTGTACTGTCAAACAAGGATGAAGAACACAATTTTTTCTTAGCTGGCCTGAAGTAAGCAATGATTATCCAGTGGCAGCCACAGATCTTTGAGATACAGTTTTTACTCCTGGTACAAATGCATTTGAGTAAAGACTTTTGTGCAAAAATGTCTGATGGGACATGGGCCACAGACACAAAGTCAGGGATAACTTCAGTCACTCAGTTTCATCACCATTAGGTGATAAAAGTCCAGGAGGAGAGGGACTCCATGCTCGTTGGGGTGTGGAAGCTGTGTGGATCAGCTGCCACAAAAACTCGTGGCTATGTAGAATGTCCATAAACTCAGAATTTTCCACAAAGGTTCCAAAGCTTATGGTGAAGTGGCATGACAGAGCAGAGGTGTGCATTGTATCGAATTCATGTGCACTTTGCCTGTCACTATAACCACAAACAAGAGGAAAATTAGTCTTAACCCCTTTAAATGGTCTTATTCTGTTGTGTCTAACTAAAGAACAAATGCACTGTTTAAGAATTCTATTTGGAGCTGCTTTACTACCAAACTAAAAGTATGAACAATTCTATTCAAGGATAAAATTCAGTTAATACAGTTCTGGCTTACCTGATAGAGGGCCACACAGAAGAGGAACAGTACCATATAGATGATTTTGTACATGACAATTGTACCCTCAAAGCTGACAAAGAAGAACATGCCCCCACAGACGTAAATCCAGTACTTGATTAACATAGCCATCACCAGCTTCCCCAAGACTTTCATAATATCCTGTTCATCCTCCTCCTCTCCCTCCTCCTCCTCTTCCTTCTCCTCTTCCTGTTCTTCTGACACTTCTCCCTCTTGCGACTCCTCTTCTGCAAATACAGAGTCACATTTGGCCTGTCTATTCTTTGGACTTTTAGTAAGAATTTAAATGGGTGGAAAGTAAAATCTCTGCACACAACACAGAAACTTAAAACACAATATTCACAAGAGACCATAATTCCTAATCATGCATGGCTCCAGAGCAAGGAAAAGGGTTTTAACTCCATATGAGCTTAGACCTGCTGCTGGAGCCATAGGGCACATCCTTACCAGACACCCGTCTTCACTTTGTCTGAAACACCAGCAGTTGTAGCGGAAAATTAGAGCCTAAGGGTTGCGTAATGGATAAGAGCCAAAACACTTTCCATGGCAATGCTTATACTCTCAAGTAAGCAACCTTTCAAACTGGAAAACAAAGAAACCACCAGCACCACCAGAAACCTCTCATCTTGAGTTTAAACTCTCGAGTTTGAACTTCTCATCTTGAGTTTTGCCCTTTAGATAATATTGTGTTTACCTCCAAAAACCACAAGCAAGGGAAAACATTAACACAAACCCAAACAAGCTTAAAAAATATAAACGCTGCGCTAACACTGCTGTTTTTCAAAAAAATCTACCACTTATCCAGGTTTTTGTGCTGCACCTGGGCCAGAAAAGACAAGCTGCTTCAGCTTTATGAAGAGGTCAAGATTCCCCAGTTATTAACCCTGTGAGGTGTGTAGAGGGCAGGGTAAGTGTCCCCCCAGCAGCAAGTACATGTGCAAGTATCTAGATAACAGGGCTTGCCAAAACTATAGTACACAGTTGTACTGCTTTTCTTTCCACTGAGAGCAATATTAAAACTTCACCACCAAAAGGCTTGCCCACTTCTTTTGTTCCACTCACCATCCCCCTTCTCAGGCTCTAGCCTTGAAAATCCTTGTAGTCCAGCTTTGACACTGATCAGATGCTTTACTGAGACAAGGATTGTAATTAATTAGAGAGGGAACTACACCACTGCTTCCAGGGCTCACTTTCTACCATTTCAGGGCACTGAGCTTTTTCAGTTCAACATCCAGAGAGAGAGGGCAAGGAATGCTCTGATAAACATGTGCCCAGTAGCAAAAGAAAGAATAGGTCACTATGTTGTTAGATAAGATGAATCTAAACTTTTCTCTCAGGTGTGTTTGAGCCCCTGCACTGCGCTGAAAAAATATATGGTTATTCTTCCCACTGAAGTTTTTAGTTTAAAGTCTGTGTCTGTATAAGAGTTCATGCACCAACAAAACTTCCAAGGAACTTAGCAACTTTTCCTAGGTAAACTCATCTCCTGTGGTTAAACTTTAGGGCAATTACTCCCCTGGCTTGAGTTTGGAACACAGCAGTAAACTGATCATTTGAAAGTTCCGTGATCTTTCTGAAATGAGTCATTTTATTACCTTTCAGTAAAGAGAATTCTCATTTTATTTGTATTTCTAAAGTTCAAAAGTGTTTTATTTTTATATCTGAGAGATGGATGCACATAGATTTTGTAATATCTTTCTTAGCTAATAACAGATACCTTGCTAATTGCTTTCAGCATCAGAGAAACGCAGTAACTGGAACTTCTATCATGACTGAAGGACTAAATTGGATCTGGCTTTACCTTTTTCTTCATTTTCTTCACTTCCAACTTTGACCTCAGATAAAGTAGCTTCTTTTAGCCGAAGTGCTTTCTGTTCAGTGAGGTGTTGCCTAAGCAGTAGCCAGAAAGTAATTGTGAAAAGAATCTGCAAACAAAAATCAAAACAAAACCAACAGACTAATTGTATATCCTATGTCCTACTGATACAAGCATAGGTTTTCATAAATTTTGCATGCCTTTTTTTCCTCTGTCTCTCAGAAAATGGCAGTGATGGCACCAGTGTCAAAGTGCATCTTAGGGCTAGTTATGTTATTCAGGAAACATACTGCATTACAGACAACTTTGCTTCATTTGAACTTTGCCATTTCTTAAAGGTGTTCACTTATATGCTTCTATTCTACCCTGTTTTATTCAGTTTTTAACTTCTGTCTTATAAGTTTAGGGATCTTCTCATCATGCCTGGATTGGTATAATTCCCATTTGTCGGTTTATTGTTCATTTTTACCTTTTTTTTCAGGAAAGAAGCACGTGCAAGAGTATATTGTCATTATCATGGTTTTGTATATCATAAATATTTTGATTTTGGTGGTTTGTTACTTCAGGTGCTTAAATGCAGTTAAGAAGAGCCAGTCAGTGGAATGTGCCTTGCATTTGCAACAGTTACAAGAGTTGAGATAGCTCTTAATTCTTTTAAGAACTTCAAGAGATGATAATTCAGTAACAGCAGGATTCCTTAGAAATAAACAGATCTCTTTAATGAAAAGTGCATTTCTCTGTTTTGAAAAAAGCTAAATTCAACAGCTTGCAATACCAAGAGATGGACAAAATTCAGAAAACAACATGATGCCTATTGTCACACACTTGATTTTATGCTTACTTTCTACAAAGTTTCTGCTAATTTCCCTGTGCAGAAGGAGACTTATTTCACTACTTAGCTAGAAGAACAAAATTTCAAAGAGGAAGCATGTAAGAGCCAAATACTTGGCACACAACAGAAAGACAAGGTGAGTAGTACAATGTACTTTTTTCTAATGTGCAAGTCCTTAACGGGTAAAGGGATTGCTCCCACAAGATGGCTTTTTTTATTGACACTGCTGCTAACACTGAGCCACAGCAGCAGATTGTCAGCCCGTGTGACTTGTCACAGCTTCTCCAGATACCTCCTAAAACTCTGGCTTTTGCAACACAAACCTTTGATATTGTGAAACACAGACTTTTTTCTGCAGTGATTAGCTCTGTCTTCCCGCCACATTTACTCCCTCGTTCTACTTGGCATTTCCAGAGCTAGAGCTGGCTCTGAGAAAAGTCTTGAAGGGTTGCAGACCAAAGAGTCGCTTTTAGTCACCTTTTACAGTATAGATTTTATCTCATTTTCAGACCAGGAAATGCACATAGCATGCAGAAACTTATGCAGAAAGAATTACAGTACACTTCTATTCTTTCTGCAAAATACAGTATCCAGTCTTCGTTTAAATTCAACCATTATTCAAAGGACTTTAAATTAGGAATAAAGGAGGGTACAGAGTTACTAGCGCCCTTAAGAGGGGCTGATGGACAAGGCTAACAAGCAAAGGGTGCCTGGGATGATGTGAACAAAAGAAAATACATAACCAGCAAAACAGACCTTACGCAGGGTCACCTCAAGCATTTGTGTATAAGCAAGGCAATTACTTCAACACAGCCTTGCAGGGAAACCTGCCAGGTTCTTTCTGGGAAAATATCATGTCAGGTGCCCCTCTGAAGTGCCTGCACACTAGAGTCCTGCAGCATGGGGAACAAACACAAGCAATTAGAGATCTCTGTGCAGGGCTGTGGTCTTGTTGGGATGACAGAGACAGGGTCTGATGCCTTGAATATTTGCAATATGGAGCTACAGGCTCTTTAGGAAGCACAGGCCAGAAAGACGCAGAGGTGAAGTTGGGATTTGCATGACAACACAGTTGGAATGCATAAACTCTGCCTGGGGATGGAGGATGGACTAGGTAACCTGGGAGGAATGCAGAGACTGGCCAAGAGTGCACAGACATGATTAGAAAAGTCAAAGCCTGAAACTGAGCCTGGCAAGGCATGTTGAGAGCAACAAGATTTGCTTCTGTACATACCTCAGCAGAAAAAGGAAGGCTAGGGAAAATCCAGGCCCGCTGCTGACTGGGGCGAGGGCCCTGGTGACACAGGGCATGGAAGAGGCTGAGGTACCAAATGCCCTCTTTGCCTCAGTCTTTGCTAGCAAGACTGCCCTTAAGGAAACACAGTTCCTGGAGACCATGGAAAAGTCTGAAGCAAGGAAGAGCCTTCCTTTGATGGAAGAGGCACGGATCAATATTTAAAGAAAGTGGGCATACATAAGTGCATGGAGCCTGATGGGATGTACCTAGGAGTTGGCTGGTGTCACTAGTAGAGGCTACTCTCAATAATCTTTGATCAAGTCTAGATGGCCCTACTTGAGAGTTGGACCAAATGACCTCCAGAAGTCTCTTTTGGCTTCAACTATTCTCTGATTCCTTGAAAGTTATGGAGTGATTTTTATTCAGCCTAAACAACCCCACTAAATACCTCTTGGCTCTACGGATGTGGCCAAATCACCATATATTCACAACAGCTTCTTTTCTTGACACCATCTGTTTTTAGACAAGATGTTTGATGATATGGCTAACAAGAAATAATGTCAAAGCGAATGAAGTATTAAGACAGTTAAAACTCCCTAGAGATTTATGAAGTCATTGAAAAAAGCTGTAGAACTTCTCTTGCAGAACCCCTTGAGCTTTATCCCTCTTACCAAACTAGCCCTACCTTTACAAGAGAAATAATACAGCACTCACTAACTTTCAAATGCATTAAAGACCCAGAAATGGTTGTCCAAAGGGTATTGCCAGCAAGGAAGATGACATAAAGAATCAACTTAAATTGTGATTATGAGTCACAGGGGAAGTGATCCACTTAGCACAAGGGGAGCAGTGCCAGCTAGATGCACTCTCTGAGATGCCCCTCTTGGGTGCTCTAGGAATAATCATCCTATTTGTGCTCAGTCCCTTCCCCAGGAGCAAACTTGCAGAACCAAATGCATTTTCAAGACATCAAAGAAAAAATCTATCATGCACTGGGGTCAGCAAACTCTTTTAGTTCTAACCTAAAATGGATTTCAACTCATGCTGATTCAGGTGTAAGGATAAAGAATTAAAACCCAGCCACAGCTATGTGCTGCTGCTTGTGCCAAACCATTACGGAGTGAGTAGTACTGGTAATTGCAATGACAACACAGTTCCAGTTGCCATCATAGTCAGAGACAGATCTTACATCCCACGGGTATTAATCTAGCAAATCGAATAACATCTGGTTTTGAATCCAATTTATAAAACCAAACAAGTGAGCAATTTCAATCCGCCAAGTATTTTCTACAGAATTATCATGAAAATCTGAAAGGTGTCTGAAACATTTGCTCTAGTATTAGCTTAATAAGCAAGAAGCAGTTTTCTGAACACTCTTTGGAATGACTTACCCTTTACTTTAGAATTGCTACTGAAAGTGGTTACACTGAATACTGTGGATGCACTCTTAAAGAAAGGTCAAAAGATCCGTACTTTTTATCACAATATATTTTGTGGTTTCATAAATAAATCTCAGCTGTTTGTTACACTTACCTTGGATGCCAGCTCCCCAGGTTCCTTTCTTTTTAAAAACCCAGATACTTGAGGAAGTTCATCGTTCTTGAGCTCAATACTCCATATATACTGTAATATTAGCAGTAAATTTCCATAAAAAACCATGAACGGTGAACTGATCATGGCGTATTTCCTTCTGTCCCGGATCATCCACAGTGTGCAAGACCAGATCAGTAACACAAAAGTCAACCAGCTGTGATACGTGATGCTCCATGCCTTATGGAAAGAGAGGAAAAAATGTCCCCAGATGCATTCAGGAGCAACATAGACACATATTTCCCATTACACTTCATTTACACTTCTCTACTTAGCGCATATTTTCATTTTCATCAGACTCTCACCCATATTAATCACCTACTGGGCCAGCGAAAATAAACCCCTTGGAGAACATGCAGAACGTGGATTCTGAGGGCAAACCCTGCTTTATGCATTAGTTGCACTTTGTAAGCAGACTCATTGCTTCTCATTATACCAAACTAAAAGAGATGGAAAATAAAGATTAAAGTCTGAGCACAGAAATTCTTCTTGCAAAACAGCAGCAAAGAATTCAGAGTAGGAATAGCAAAAGCTAATCAATGGATACTACATTCAGGGCCTTTGACAGCGTTACAAAACAGCACTAACTCCATACTGTTCTAGCTTTTGTGGAATCAGTTTAAAATGGAAAGCTATGGTGTGCACCCACCTAACCTGAAGAACATGTAGTCTACAGTAACTGTGGTATATTACCTGAATACTCACAGCTACAGAATGTTTTCTACAGTTTTCAGAATTCTTCTGACTTCTCTATTAAACACAAAAGAAAAGTATTTTGGGAGGTTTAAGTGTTTTTTATCTACATTGTGGTATTGATTCAGGACTAAATTTAGCTGTACATATGCTGCTATAACTGTGGAATAACTGCCAATAAAGCATTTCATATTCCTTTTTGATTTAAATAGAAAATTACTAAACATTAAGAATGTTTCTATCAGGTTAGCTGAGCCCCCTGGAAATGATGTCTTTTAAGGGTATGTGAAAAACACTAATATGCTATTTCTCCATTCTTGTATGAGAAAAGAGCTTACACTGAGCTGTCTTTGGCTATAGTATAAAAGGAATTTACATCAGACCATACCACAAATAAATTCATAAATTAATTTGGGTCACATAAAATCACAATATGTCATGAAGAGAAAAGCTAGCATAAAACTACAGGAAAGTTCTTCAAATATATCGTCTCCTTTTATATTGAGAGATATGACACTAGAAATTAATTAAAAGGGAAATGCAGACCTAGTCTAGTAGAAGGTGTCTCTGCTAAAGGCAGGGGGGTTGGAACTAGATGACTTTTAAGGTCCCTTCCAACCCAAACCATCCTATGATCTAAGAAGTACATCAATTAAAAAAATAGGAAAAAAAGTCACTGTGTCAATATGAAAATAACTAACTACTTGCTAATGTCTCAAAATGCATCAATCCAGATTCATATTTTGCACAAGGAGCCTGCCGTATTTACGGAGGAAACTTTTTCTGTTAAAAGACAGCAAATAAAGTTTGAAACTTTATGCAAACAAGAGGCAGCCAAGGTAATTTGTTTTACCATTTTTAATGCAAAATTGGGCCAAGAAGCTTTATGGTTAATTTCATCATAGTTGAAGTTTTTCCAAAACAGTAAAAGCAAAGCTTGCATTGGGAATATAGAAAGACATCTAATCATTATGTGGAAAACTTGGTATAATGCAGCTCAAAGTATTTGCAACAAGGAGGCTTGAAAACAAGCAATGGCATGAAAAAGAGAAAGACGGGTGATAAGCAAAACAACAGGAAAATCTGGCTTGGCACAAAGTTGTATTTTCCTTGAGATCTTTCTGTGCCAATGCAGGAAACCAGGCTTTACAGATCCTTTCTTCTCAGAGGGTAATTAGATGCATGAATCATCTGAATTAGGAACTACGCTTCTACAGTTTTCTATATCAGTATGACATACTTTAATTTTTTAGGCAAATTTCTGAGTGGTGCAAACACAAGACAAACCTGCTTGTGCAGAAGCTTGGAAATCAATAGAAAACTGAGACCCAGTGGTTTTCTGATATTCAACAACAAAGCCTGGGGCTCCCAGAGCCGGAAATGGGATATTTTAACCAGAACGCCACGTGTTGCCCTATTTAAAGGCCTGTAACAGGCCTGGGAATTATGCATTAATAACCTAAAATGGGCTCAAAATGATGCAGACACCATGTTAATATTTTCTAAGCCTGATGCAAAGACTTGCTGAAAACCAACTGATGAGATTACTTTCAGAAAGCCATTGAGAAGACACTTTTGTAAAATCAACAGCATTATTCTTTTTGTTGCCAGTACTTACCATCATAGCTATCAGAGCACAAATGTAGCTTTGCTTCATGATAAATTGAAACACAGAGACCAGGGCATGCAATTTAACATTTTCTTTTTCCTCCTGAGTAACTTCCTCTCCTTCCTCCTCCTCCTCTTCCTTTTCTAAGTAGAAAAAGAAATTCTTGTTTGCAATCCATGCTGGCCTAAAGATAGTACATGCATCCTCTCCTGGAATTATTTTGCTTGCAATCACTCTGACAGCTACTTCAAATCACTGTGTTGGTAGGCAAAGTATTTTGGATGATATACACCTACAGCCCAGTTTACAAAACTGCCATACAGGCATCCATCATTGTAAGGTGACACCAGTTATTTAATTTTAACAGGCCAAAGAGCTTACCAAAATGACAAGAAGTTCTAGGGGCAGTGAGTGGAGATACAGAATAAGAAAACTCAATTAAACTAAGGACAATTCCTAGGCAATTCCCTACCTGACGTGCCGTCCGAAGGCTCCCACTTGTACTGTGGTGTGGAGTACATGTCTGCTTTGGCTGGACCATTTTCTAATGGCAGTGGGGGGTGGATGGTGTGGTAGTCAGCAGGGTTCCCGTTCACTGTGACCAGCAGCACCTGCCAGGACAGGGGAGAGAGGCACTGCATTTACCATGGCACTTAGAAGAGTGGGACTCCTGCGTTTTGCTACTCTTGGAGTGCCAGTGTTAAAAGAGGTTAACAAGTAACTGCAGTTACTTCCAAGAAACTGATATGTTATAGCCATGTTGCATGCAAAAGTAGCACAGAACAGCTTCCAAAATCAATTGTTAGATTTTTATGCTACACCAGTAGAACTAACCAAAAATTCATCCTCCTTCTTTAGCAAACTATTACATCAGGATTTTCAGTTCACATCTAATTATTTACAGTACCTATGAAAATAATGGCTATAAATGACTTTCAAATTTGAACTATTAGTGGTGAGATCTATATTTGCTGCTGTTAATAAATCCACTTGTGGTAACTATTGTTATTGATGCCACATTGTTGTCACTTGGTAGTGCTAATTCGACACTCTTTCATGGTTTTTTTTGGTAATTTCAATTTCAGTCCTTGTGCTTTTTTGGATAAGGGCTCCAGCAACCACAATCACTAGTGACTTTCCTACTGGCAGAAATTCATGTGCAATGGGTCACTGATGGCAGTACGTGCTCAAGACTGACTTCTGCTCAGGTGGTGAGATAGGAGCGTATCTTGCTTGTCAAAACTACGCATGGGCATGTGCAACAGCCTGTGAACTGTCTCAGAAGAGTATCTGGGTTATGTTCAGTCACATCCAGCAGCTGCACCAAGTACAGATGGGTAGAGCAGGTTTATGTTAAGTTATGGGTGCTCCCAAAATTCATCTGTATCTCCATTCTTATGTGTGTGCTGAACAGAGGGGATGTTTCTGCTTTCAGAGTCTGCTAAAGTCTATAGCAGTCAAGATAAATGGATCATTTGCTGTCTGTTCAAATAAAGACTTGGATTTTCTGTAATCTGTAAATTGAACTCATATGCGTTATAGGTCATGCTTTAAGGGCCTCAGCATTCCAACATGAATGAAATAAAAAAATATAGCAAAGGAACTAAATCAAATTTAAAGGTGGCTTGCATTAGAAAGCATATTTTCATATCTTATTCAAACCCAATGAAATAGCAAAGCTCGTTTGCCAGCTGGTACTACTACAAGCAGCTAAATTTCAGGTGATCAATCAGTGGTTTCTCAGGGAAATTATTAAGGAAGCAGAAGACAATTACATTTAGGATAATCAAGATTATAGGGTAAATGTCAGGCTAACCAAAAATCTAGAAGTTTTACAAATTTCATCTAAGGTTTTATCTGTATGTATCAGTGTTTTCTGTATTTAAACACATTGAGAAGAATTGCAAAATTACAAAGATTAGTAGTATACTAACATCCGATGGCTTGTATTCATCTTGGGTCATTGACAGAAGCTGCAAAAAGCAATGCAAGGACAAATTATTACAGAAGCATGGCTCAAGCATTAGTAAGTCTAACTTCTTGAATACATGCATGCATATATGCTGACTTTTGCAGATTTGCACCAAGAAATTCAGAAAGAATTCTTAAAAAGTCAGCAGAATTGTACAATACCATAAAGTTATATTCAGTGTGCCATAGCATTGACATAATTTTACTGTATGTTCCTGTGAATTTTAAACCAGAACTGAGAATGTTGCATTGAAATTCTGGATACTACATCAAAGAATTAATCAGTATGGCATTATACTGATTAACTGCTTTCTAATGTCCTTCTAATGATCCAATGCTTAAAAACTAAGTTTTTAAACAATCATTAGAATTACTGCAACTATAAAAATAGTTCCAATAAAATGGTGATACAAATAGAAAATACGATACTTTATCCATTTGCCAGCTCATTTCCCATTACTATTATTGTAGTGGATTTCTTGGGGATTGAGTATCCATGAATGTTCATTTGTCCCAGATTTGACAGTGAATCAACAAATGAAATTTTGCAGTGCAGCTGGTGCAGACAGATGGTAGAGAGCTGGACTCTTCCAGGAGATTTTACACAACTGCCTAAACTGCCTTGCTTTATATCTCCAAGGACACCAGCATGCTTAGGAGAAGATAAGCTGGCAGTCTCCACTCACCAAAGACAATGTTAATTAGTAGTTACAAGGCAGATCAGATCTTTACACCAGGTTTAGCTCCCTGACAGACTTTCTAGATGGTTTGGTCAAAGATAATGGCCCCCTGCCAAAAGCCCAGCCCTACACTTCTAAAACGTGGAAGCCAAAAACATAGAGCATGCTTTTCATTTACTTCCTTACACTGGCTCCTGGTTTTGTTTTATTCATTTTTACAAAATATATTCCTATCCCACTCTGCCATGCAGCCTTGATATTGTATCTGATTTATACAATCACACGTGAAGATCTTACTCGCAGCCTACATAACACTGCTTCCCTTAATTCAAAGTAATGGTGTAATGCAGAGACCCTTCCCCCTCCAGCCTTACTTTTCTCTCATCAGTTGTATAGTGGCTTGCATACCACAGACTGCGTCTCCTCTCCGCTGTCATTGGAATTGGGCTGCAGGGGACTTCTTTGTCATCTTCCCTGCTGACAGATTTCTCTTCGTCAGGTGTCTGCTAAATGACAACAAATGACAGCACTAGCTATAGCTCTGTAAATACAACCTTAGCAGAGGAACTGAAATTTCCCCGCAGCTGATGCTCCCTCTCCAAAGCATGTCTGAAGCATCTTTTAGTGGCTACTACACCTGGTTTATGACAGATGACTCTGAGATGACATTTTCAAAAACAATGACAGAGCTTTTCTATAATTGCTAGTTACATGGCACCAGAATTACACACACCTCCATCTACTACCTTAACTTACCATATACTCATACCATAAGCATACACAAACACATAAAATATAAAATCCGCAAAACACAATGTTTAATTTTCAAGGCAATGTATGCTACCTTGATTTCAGCACCTTTGACCACTGTTCCATAATGTCTTTGCTGACAAACTGGTAAGATATGGACTTGACAGATGGAACACAAGAGGGGTGGAGAACTAGCTGAACTGCCTTTCTCCAAGCAGGGTAAAGGCTCAAACACAAAAAGGTAGATTGCCATGAGTGGAGCTCTTCAGAGACTGGCACTAGGTCTGGTCCTATTCAAAACTTCCTGGATGCAATTGCACCCACAGAAAATTTGTGAATGACACTGAACTGGGAGGAGGTAAATGGGCCAGAAGAAAGACTCGCCATACAGAGATGGGACAGCAAAAAATGCACAAGGTTTAACAAAGATAAAGTCCTGCAGCTGGAATAAACCCAGGCTGTGGACAGACTGTGTGGGAAGCAGCTCTGTGGAAGAGGCTCTGGGGGTGCTGGCGCACAGCAAGCTGAACAAGAGCCAGCAGTGGACTGCACTCCAGCAGCAACGAAGGCAGACACGTCCTGGACTGCATCAGCCAGAGTACTGCCAGCAGATCAAGGGATGTGATTATTCCACTGTACCTGGCAAGTGTCAGGCCATACCTGCAATGCAATTCTGGCATCCCCAGTCCAAGAGAGACACAGAAAATCTGGAGAGGATCCCACAGAAAATTGTCAAGATGATTAGAGGGTTGGGTAAGATGAAGGATGCAGGAATTAGGGCTTTTTTCAAACTTACAGCAATGAAATTGTAGTTTTAGAGAAGGGTACTCTTCTCACAGGGATGCAAAGTTATAGGACAAGAGGCTAAGGATATAATTTGCTTCAGGGAAACATCTTCAGAATATTAAAAAAAATTACTTTTTTTTTTTTTTTTTTTTCCCCCACCATAAGAACAATGAACCACTGGCATTGGTCACCTTTGTTGGAAACATCCAAGATTTGGCCCTGGAAAACCTAATCTGAGATTAGATCCTTCTGCTCTCAGAAGAAATTTCTTCATATGATCTTCCCAAGTTCCTTCCAATCTGTACTGCCCTGTGACTCCGTGATTGTCTCTGATCCAGGTGGTTTATTTCTCCATCTGAGATGGCAACTGTTATCACTAAGTTGAGGAGGAGAGCAAACCACAGGAGATTACAGCTTCTCTTTCAGCCCCACCAGAGCTCTTCCTGTGCCTCCTGAGTGGCAGCTTGCTGGTGGCAACTATTCTCACTGCTTAGGCAAAATCCTCTGATGTAATAGAACAAGAATAAATCAGGGTGCTGGGCAGAGGTCGGCAAAGCTACCCATGGGAACAGGACATCCAAACATCCTAGCTCATTTTGAAACTCTCCTCATTCCAATCCTAACAGCAAGGTCTTAATTTTTAAATCTTGACTTAGATAAACAATGATTATGAATTTAGTTTCACTTCTCAGAGGAAATGGTAGCACATTTCACATATAATTGTATATTTATATTAGATTGTAAAAGGGCATTCTTAGCAAAACTGTAGGATGAAATAAACGGATTCTGTCCTTAAAATACTTGTCACTGTCGTTTGAAACTTTAATATAAATATGAACCATAAAGAACTGCTTATCAAAGGCATTTAGTTTGGCACCAGGGGTAGAAAAACAATACAAAAGACATAAGACATACACAATTATTTTAGTAAGGTATTTTTAGCCTAAGAGACGACAGGGAAGGGTGGGAAATCTTGTTTTCTCTTTCTCAGAAGAGGAAGAAAAGTCAGAAAACATAGTACTAGTCACACAAGCACAACTTGTTAGTCCTTTGACTTGCATAATTTTTTCAATTCTTCCTCTCAACTCCTAAATACCTTTTAATTCAAACAATTATAAAAAATTTATAAGAGGACTCTACATTCAACTGCTGTAACTCTGCTGACTCCTGTACTATTACTTACCACTTACAGCACAGAATGAATGAGCTCTATTCATGTATTCAGTACTAGCAGCTACAACTATGAGCTGAAGTCTCCAGAGACAGATTGCTTTTTCTTATTTGCAGAGGTAGAATTTCACAAGACTCAATGTTAGAACAAGTCAGGATCCAAAATAGCAAGCACAAGAAAAGCAAATCTTCCACTGACTGCCACAGTCACTTTGCATGAGTAAGATCCATTCAGAATCCCACGTGGAGACTGTTCACTGAAATTTCATACATGCCATACGTTGGCATTGTGGTGCACACACAAAACTGCACCCTGAAACTCAAGATTTGAAGTGGGGGCTGTTCCTGTAAAATTGTTCATCAGCTGCAGCATTTAGAGACAGTCTCAAGAGCATCAAAGAAAATTCTTGCTGCAATCCAGGAGGAATTTTATCCACAAGAGGACCCCAAGATGTAATTCACACAAGAAATAAAACTTCACCAAGTCTACGTATTTTACTCTGCTTTTAGCATCTGCTACACCAGTATCATATTTAGCTTATGTAATTTTTTAGACTGAAAAAGTATTTCTTCCTTGTTTTGTTCAAAACAGGTTTTGTTCAAGAGCTTCTTTTGAACAAAATTCCTAAGATGAGCCTCTTCTTACTGTACAGGACAGCAGGATATAGAGAACAACTGCTTTACACTAAACACCTCATAGCATTTTGTCATTCATTCAACTATAGGTAGGTTAATAGTGAGATCCTAAATACAGAGTAACTTGGAAATCACTGGGGACTGCAAAGGCAGGTTATATACTTAGTTCCATAATGAATCAAATGCACTATAAATTCACAAGTTTAAAAACATTTCAATGAAACCTGGAATACAGTTATTTCTGGGTTTAAATAACTGAGAAGGGAGTCTACCAGGAAAAGCTAGTAAGAGAAATTTTAAATCCTGATCTGTGGCACCACTAAACAAATCCAAAATGCATACAGACCAAAATAAAAAAAAAAAAAAAAGCCATAAGGAGGTAGTGTGCAAAATACAGAAAATACAGTAAATTTTGCAAATCTCAGCATCTCTTTCTAATGACAAATACTTGCATCACTAACAGCTTGTGCAGCAAAAATATGCATTAATGCATGGGTACTCTTTCCTTTATGGTGTTCCCTTTTTTAAGCATCCATTTATCTTTTCAGGGAAGCATCATTTGCCTGGCATCTGAAGTTCCCTTGGGAGTGCCAAGACTTTCTATTGCCTCTCATGTAGCCACGGGTTTGAGAGACATCAGTGTTTCTTATATTAATGTCTTTTAATACTTACTCTAGCTCAACGGCTTGGAAAGCATCTCTAATTTCACTTGTTGGCAGTTCTCAGAGACTGGTTTTAGTGTTTTATGGGAATATCTATCTCAGACACCACAAGCAGTCTAAAAAAAGAAGTGCAGGCAAGACCACTGTAGTTCCTCTCAAGTCCCTGTAGGAAATTGCAGCATACACTCTATCCTACACAGAAAGACCCACTTCTCTCCACTGAAAAAGCCCTGCAACTACTTATATCCAACACCAAACTTTAGGATGGTGACTGTTGGATGAAAACAACACAGGTACTGGAAATCAGTTCCCAGACTTGCTTAGATCACACAGCTCCCACTAACTGCATTTCACATGTCCTTATCCCTCTATGAATAGTTCTCGTGGTTTTACTAAGCAGTTTGTGAGATGTGAAGTTTTAGTTACAGCCCCAGTGCTAAAATCATATTATTATCTGGAAATCTCAGTTTTTGTTTAAAAAAAGAGAGAAAAAAAAATCTAGTTTCCAGATGCTGCAGCTGCAGAAAAAATAAAAGGAAACAATCTCTAAAAATATCCAGTGCCAGAGGGGTACCACAATGGTATGATTTTAGAAAAGATAGTATTAAGATTTCTGGAAACTTAAGACACAATTTTTTAATAGCTCAAGCTGACAGTTCTGGCACCATTCACCTTTTGAAGCCCTACCAGACATCTCAATTCAGAGGTGATGTATTTTGACTGCCTTTTAAAATGTTAAACAGTTACTTTATCCATTATATGAAGAAACACCCTCAAAATAAGAAAACCTTCAACATTTTTACTTGCTGTTACAAACTCCACTAATTCACAGCATGGTCATGAGTATTTTTATTGTGGTTTACAGCACTACTAAACCTCAACTTGAAAACCCACATCAAGCCTCTGAGGATCAGGAAATTAAAATAAGTAATGCCTAGGATCATCCTTTTTATACTTTCAGTTTCTAAGTTTTTAAAATACCTCTGGGTTCTTATATATCCATTTTCCTCTGAAACTGGAAGATGTAAAGATCTACTTTTTTTTCTCCTTGTACTATTGCTCTTAAATGAAAGCTGGGATTTTCACTCAGGCACACAGGACGAAAGGTTTTAAAAATTTTTTTCTGTATCTGTGATAAAATTGCAAATTTGTGTTTTGTCTTACAGTATTCTGTGCCAGAATGTATCCTACCTCTGTTCTGGCAGACAAGCCTTGGGTGTTGGCATTTCACTTGATAGCACCCAAACTCGAATCACAGACTCAGAATCATTTAGGCTGGAAAAGACCTTTAAAATCATTGAGTGGCAATCAAGTCCAGCCACTACTGCACATCGATATCTGCTTTTCAAATCAAACCATTAGTGCTCTGCCATGGCATTCCTTACGCAATAGTCCTGATGATTTTAGGAATAATATCCATGTTAGATCAGACTCCTGAAGACACTTAGCAAAAGGACCAAATTCAAAGGACTACCTTGCACTTGCTGTCTATTTCCCTTAATTTTCCTAAATGTTTGCATGTCTGCCAGCAAGTGTCTGCACTGGCCAGCTTCACAGTCATTAGCCACGGGAAGAGAGAAGGAAGTTACCCTTACATTAGCCACGGGAAGAGAGAAGGAAGTTAGCCTTACATTAGCCACAGGAAGAGAGAATGAAGTTACCCTTACAATGGGCTCTTGCAGCCAGAGGCGGATGAGAGTCGCGAGGGTGTAGTACATCACCAGCAGTAAGATTGGGTTAGCGTGGTGATACCAGTGTAATTCTTGATTTTTGATGATCATCCAAGTGCTTGAGCAGTTTGTCTGAGTAAGAGAAGTGACACCAAACAACCTGTGAATATAAAAAAAAACCAAAGCAGCCATTTTAGAGAGTAAACACCAAATCTTAACAGTGTTTAAAAATATTTTGGAGGGCAATTTTTGCTTATGTTTAATACCAAATGCTCTGTTCAAAAATAGCATCTGCCAGCACATCTAAAACGCAGTGAGTATTTTCATTCCACATATTTAGTCAATAGAAGTGGTTTCTTGCAATCAGTTTTCAACATTAAAAAATGGGAGTATAATAATATTACATCTACTATGTCCAATGAGAAAACTTGCAATGAGCTGCTCCTTGTAGATCCAGAGCTACAGAAAATGGGAAGAGAAATTCTGGCCGCAAGTCCATTTGGCAAATCATAGCAACATGACATTTCACAGAGATTTAGTAAACTGATGTGTAACACCATTTCAGTCACCCTGCCAGGACACAGCTGTAAAGTATGTCTCCCTGGCACACTGAACAGCTTACTGATCTTTTCTTTCAAAAAGCAAATACTATTAATAAATTGTTATCTAATTATGCCAATGTTTATAAACATACAGGTCTCCATTGAATTCATAGTTTTTGGGAACAAAAAATGAAAATATTCAGAAAGGTTATTGTTTCCGATGATCAAATAATTCAGGGGAAAAAAGAAGAAAAATTAATTAGAAGTATTACTATCAATGACATGATATATTTGATGTTTCTGGAAAAACTGGGATTACACAATACTTCTGTCAAGTAAGGAACATATGTTGGAAAAAACCCCATGTAGAATTTAAAAGAAGTCCCCAACATTTTCAGTTTAGTACAAAATGTTGGATGCCTAGTAGATGTGTTAAATACTGAAACAAAACTAATAGGAAACAATAATTAATTTGGCTCTTCCACTGTAAAATAGCTTGCAGAGTTCCAAAGTTAGGGCATGACCTACCAGTAGCACATGTCAGTATTCACTATAAACACTTCTGTCTATTGACAAAAGCTTTTTCTACCATAATGTCTCTGAAAGGTTTCATTTTTTACCAAAAAAAGGTCTGATTCTAAGAAATAATTAAAGAGAACTCCCTCTTGGTAGAACAATAAATCCCAAACTATTGTTCCTCTGAAAGAGTAAACCAAATACATTAAGAAAAAAACAAACCCAAAACCAAAACATGCAACTTGTTTCTGCTAGGGAATTCAATTTTTAGGAGTGTCTAAAAGCTTGGTTCTTCCTTTACCTAGTAAGATCCAACGTGAAAAGCTGAATGAATACAAAGGATAAGAACAACATTCAATGGAGATGTGCTGCCTGAAATCTGCCTTTTGGATGCTGCAAAGTGAAAATGTTGTACCTGTTCTTAGCTGGGGATTTGCTGCATGGGCATGATACCATTAACTCCCAGAAGCAGAGCTCCATAGCATTTTATTAAGCAATCTATCAGCACTCACTTCTCATTCTGATTGTCAACACAGGCCAAAGATATAAACTTTAAGACCTCACGGAGCTTTTGGGTGGATACAAGGTTGGGGAAAAAAATCCTGCATACAAAGTAAATTGCTGTAACTTAAAGGAGCTGAGTGAGCTGTGTTTGGAGCTGACTCAGACTCAAACTTTCATAGCATCCAAGAACATTCAGAGCTGATGTTACAGTTTGGCTCCATTTGGGTGAAATTCATGCTGGATTGTATTCTGTTCATATTTCTATCAGCACAGAGGAACATCTTGTTTGTCTGCTTTCCTCTCTCCAAATGACTTGTCATTTCTGCTCATCAGTGATCAGGGTTGTTGAGTTCCTATAAGTTGTTGAGTTCCTGTTAGTTTCATCTTTTACCTCTGTTTCACAACACAGCTCTCCGTCTTTGGTTCATTTTAAGCTTTTCTATGTAAGCACAGTATGATTCACCCTATTTCTGTCTCACAAGCATCAGACTCAGAGTGAATTCCAATTCTTATTGAAGAGCAAAGTCTTTCCATTGATAGTTAGTGATGAGTATTTCCTACAGAAATAAGGGAAAGTTCCTGAAGGTTCTCAGAACTTTCTGCCAAATAGACATGACCTTCATATCACATATTCCATTCCTATAGTATGTTTTATAATATATGATAGCTATAAAGTGGGAACAACTTGTGTTTTATCCACACTGAAAAGAAAACGTTCCACATGGTTAGGAAATTTTATTATGTTTCAGTTAGATTCTCGTTCTCTTAGTTTCATTTGCTGGCTTCAAATTATTCATACATTATAATATTGGACTTAATTCTGCTCCCTTCTGGTCCTGCATTCACCAAATATTCATAAGTTACAATACACCTCTTCCCTCTAAGTTGCCACACGGCCCGCAATGTAGTTTAATGTATTTCACTTGAATGTATTCAATGTATTTTGCTTGGTCTCATAAATCATGGATGTAGAGGAGCTGCTCCTCATTTCTGATTTCTCCTTGGGCTTTGACACTTGTTAGTCACAATGTACTCAACACAACATTCCCTGTTTATCACATTCAAAATTCACTGTTGTCTTGGGAGTGCTCATTCTGTCTGTTCTGGCCTCCAATACTGCTACAAGTTGCTACTCACTCAATATTTATGCTTCATCATTATCCTCAATAAGAATTGCTGGTGCAGAACATTTTTCAGAGAAATAGAGTCATCTTCTCTTACACAAAGCTTCTAATTACACAGGGATGGCTGCCATAAAATGTATAAGCGATATAAATTAGGGCATTATTCAGTTCTGCATACTTCATTCTGCAAAGATGTCTTTACATTCAGTATTGATCCCAACCAGCTGTATTTGAGTCCAGCTCTGATCTTGGTGTGACTTCATCTTGCCCATCATACCTGCATGCCATCATAAGGTCAGAATGAGTCCTAAGTGGGAGAAACCCACTACCAAACAAGACAAGTACATGTGTGCCTGGATGCAGAATATAAGTAAAACAAGTTATGAGAGACTTATTTACTAATGGATATATTTAGCTTTCCAAAAGATTGCCTGTAATGTCACAAAAAAAAAATTGAGGTTTGCAACATGTGAATAGATTAGTATTTCTACTCTTGCAAAGAACTAAAGCTGGGTTTTTCAAAGTCCTCACTGGTATTCTGAAAAATGCATAGCAGAAAAAATTTGGAAAAAATTATAGAAATTATAAAAGGCCAAGAGGAACTTTAATGTCTGACTGAGGATTGCTCTGAAATAACACAGTGAAAAACAGGTCTTAAAATAAAGTTGGCATCTTTCTGTCCAGTTACTATTCCACAAGCTTGTTTTCCCAGCAAAGCTTCCTATTGAATCTGTGAATCATCCTTCTAGCTGATGCACTTTCATCTTTCATGACTTCCTGACAAAGCTGTAAGCTGTGACCATACAAAATTCCCACTTTCTATATTAGTCTAACATTAAAATTCAGAAGAGGAATTCCAATTTCACTTGAACAGAAAAATAAATTTCTGTTGCACCCGCAGATACTTCACCTCAGGAGCTGCTGAAGTTGCTAAAACTCCACATTGCTAAAGCTTTTATTGCATGCATTACTTAATCATTACATTAATATAAGAATTGGGGTAATTAGTCATGGTACTAAATATGAACAAAAAATGGTTACATAAACAAAAAATATGTTTCATATACACAATTATTAAAAGCAGTCATTAGGTCTGTGAATTTTGCATTCACTAAAAATTATTTGGCTTTTTTTTTTTTTTAAATATATTCGGAAGTTCAGATCCTGCATGTGCTCATGTTATAGGAGTTGATTTCAGGCAAGGATTTGGCTCGTAACTTTCAAGGCCAGGAAAGGAAGTAATAATTCTGACTTCCTGCACAATGTAGGACACCCAATAATTCTACTGAACAACAAACTTGTGGTTGAATAAGAGTTTCTAGTCTAGAATGGCATCCAATCTTGACTTCAATTGATAGAAAATCTTCTACTGTCTCTTTTTCTATGGGATTTAGCTTCTGTAATAGTTTTGTCTAGATGAGATTTCCAGTTGCTGCATCTTCTTAAAACTCTGTGTACTCCTTTACATAGCACTTTTCACTACACAACAGAGCAGGGTGTCATTCTCCTGTATCTTCTCTGAGCTTGCATGAAGATTACAGTTTGAAGAAAATGTCTGTGTCTAATCACTTTAGGAGATGAATTTCCTGATTTAGCAGTTAATATTACAGGATTTCTGTTTCTGGGGCCAGTACCTATTGCATGGTTATTCACAGCAATGGCATCAGATCATTTTACTGTGTTGGGTTGGATTTGGGCTATCCATCTTTGTAGAACTTCTGAATTTGTGTTGGATTTTATGAACTGTCTGAATCTTTATTTCATCTGGATATTTTCTCTTGCATATATATTTCACTCTCCTCACATGGAAGGAGACAAGAGTGGTGCTTCCAAGTCTGGGGTAGGAAAATGGAGTATCAAGACCGACTGACATCTGAATAGCTGAGCCCTAAAATGGAGATCCTAAAAGTGACCAAACGAGAGAAGAAAAGGGAAGAAGAGTAAGCAGAGGAGAATAAGGGAGGGAAGAGAGCAATAAATGCCCACAAATTGGCAAAAAAAGAGTATATTTGGAGAAGGTGGTGTTGGTTGTGGTAGAAATATTATTTTTCTGGGGCAAAAAGGACTGACATACAGGGAGAAAAGTCAAAACTTCATGTTTCACAGTCCAAGCCCTGAATATTGAGTTTCATCAAGAAGAGTACTTGAAATACTGAAAGAGCTATGACCCAAACCCTAAACACTGCTTGAAGAGCAAACCCTTTTTCAAACATTGACTTAAGGCTGTTGTCAGGCTTGAAAATATTCTGTGGATAAGGGAGAGAAAAGAGTGGAAGGAATTGGAAAACAGCGTACAGAAAACATCATTCCTACACATCCCTCCTAAAAGTCAGGAGTCCCTTTTTCATACACAAGCCATTCTGCTGGGTTTTCCATACTTGGATGACAGAGCTACACTGAAGTTGAGATCCATAACCTTATATCTATAATGTCTCTTCCAAGGGAATGCTGTGAGTCACCCCACTCCCCCTCCTTGGGCTATGTGCCCAAAGCAACAGATGCTGTTGGAAACCATTCAGCCACTTCTGTGGTACCTTCAGACCCATCCTTGCCTTCCAGAAGGTCATTACTCCCCAGGCTATTGGCTGGGAATTCAGACCATACTGGGGCTACTGCTCCAGGGTACACTGAACTGACACCACATTTTTACAGAAATAGCAGAACATTGGGAGGAAAGGGGTGGAAAAGTTGGCTGCAATGCATTAGGCATCCCAAAGAATTAAAGAGAACAGGAGGCATTTGGTTTCATGTGGCTTTTTAAAGGAAAAAAAAGAATGAATGGAAAAATTGGCATTTGTCTTTCCAAATAATGTTATTTATAAGATTCCACAGAGAAGGAGCTGATCCTTAATGCTTCCTCTTCACCTCAGCAGGACAACTGTGTAGGGAGATACTGCACCCACAAACCTCAGTCCACAGCTGGACTAAAGTTATTACATGTATCCATATTGGAGTGATATAAGCTTTAAAAAGAATTGAAAATATTTTTAGCACTAAAAAGCCCTAGACCCTGCTTTGGTTCAGACTTGGATAATACAGAACTGGCTAGGTGGAACTGTGCCATATTAACGACCATACAAAAATTTGACTGGGTTGAGAAGCATTATGATAAATTTCAGCTTAACAGTTAAAAACATTTTTTTTGAAATATCTGTAAATGTAGACTAAGACTGGAATTGTTTTTCTTCAGCATGTTGCTATCCCAACGCTATAATACAGGCATACACATAGTGAATGTAGACTTGGTAGGTAAGTAGATTGTTCTAACTTTTGTTTTAATGTCATCACATTTCTATAGCTCTTTAGCAGATGTCTTATGTCCTTTTTTTTCAACCAAGTTTTGGTTTCCATAGCTTCTATTGGATCAAAGCTTTTCTGGCAATGACAAAACCAGCCCTTGCATATCTCCCAGCCTCTTCTGAACATCAGTGACTTTTCTTTTGAAGGGAAGCTAATTTCAAATGCACATCTACTGCATGAGAAACCTCATGAAAAAGTGAGTAGTTTAAAAGTTGAGCGCTAATATCATCCATATAATGAGAACAGAGAGAAATTATGAGCCATTAATCAGGAAGCTGTAGAGGAAAAAGGGTATCTTTAAGGGTAGCGAATTACATAAAAGCTTGCAAAACCTGTAAATACAACACAAACCTTAATTCAAGGAAAAAAAAAAGGACCATGTACGCAGCTACAATAGAATCACTTTGCTTTTAAGTGCATTAACAGCTTTAAACTAAGAAGATAAATATTATCTACTCTATAAACTGGTTTTTGTTTTAAAGGAACCAGATAATCAAATTTTCTCTGAGACTATGTGACTGGAAGCTGTTAAGGAATGGGCATCCATTAAAAATGACCAAACTTCAGGCATTAAAATACTTCACATACCTGAAATAAAGCAGCTTCCCTAAGGGGAATTTAAGTCTGAACATACAGACTTGTGAGCTCTGTACCACATTTCATCCAATAATTGAGTTTTGTACTGACTTTCTATCACAAAAGCTTTCATTGCTTTAGCAGCAATAATTCCCCACCATTATCACAAAAAATAGGTGTGCATCTACTAATCCCTTGTTTACTGAGACAAAACCCATCTTCAAAAGCCTTAAAAGAAGAAGATTTATCCTATCAATGGGTTTCTTCTCTAGATCCCCAAATCTTTTCATTACCCATGACACAGCTCAACTTTGCTCTAAGTTTCTAGTGAGCATCAATACTTTTGTTGCTCCTTTCAGCACATCAGTGAGCTAGAAAAGCAGCAGGTTGCTGTAGTCTTTGTGGGCCTCTGCTGGGACTTCCAGAGGCTGTCATCTGATGTGGAAACATGCTGAAGCAGCAATTCCAATATGTTTTCATCCGAATCAGACATCTGAGCATCTGGTACAGGGAGCATCTGGTACAGATAGGAAAGCAAAAAGGTGGTGAAATGGGGATAAAGGTGCAGAAGAAACTACTTTTGGACTCCTGCCCAATAACTTAGCTAGAGCGACTCCATCAACATGATTATTCCTCACCAGGGCCAGTATTGTCACTGTTTTGACAGCAGTAGCCTGGCTCAAATGTTAGGTTAGGCAAATAGTTTTCAAATAAAATTAGGCAAAAAGTTGTTTGTTCTGTCACTAAAATAAAACTCCTGTAAATGCAGCAGAGTTTTGGGTTTTTGGGTTTTTTTCAAATAGTTTCAGCTACAAACCAGAGGCAGCTCAGGGAGGATGGAGGCTGCAGGAGCAAGGCAGCCTTGCTGGGATGAGAGGATGGAGAGAGAACAGTCACCCCAGCAGAAAAGGCTGGTTGGCACCAGCGATTTTCCAGCTGCTCATCGTCCTCATGTACACACATATTTCCTGTGACCATAAAGGGGGATGAAAAGCAACTAATACTGGACAGCATCACCTGAGTCTGGACAACAGCCAAGCTGTGTGAAAAAAATTAAAAATATTCAATGTTTAGTTGGACTCTCTTTCTACTCAGAGATGAAAGTAATGAGAAAACAGGTTCAGCCTTTTAAGGATTCGTGTGGAAAGCGTGGGAAAACCTAAGGCATGTTCAGAAATATCCATGGATACAAAGGCTTCCCCCTGTGAGAGGGTGAATTTGGACACTCGAGCACAGAGCAGGAGGCACAGCTTGAAAATGGCATCGCTTAACAAAGGCATGGTTAGCAGCAGCTTCCTGTGCAAATTAGTAACTGAGGCTATTGGTTTTTCAAAGTGCATTGGCTGAGCTGCTGAAAGGAAAGGAGCCAACAGCCCCAGCTCAGAAAGTCTCTCACAGGCTGAGCAGGGGACAGTCTGCTCCCAAAGCTCAACCAGTAGTGCAGACCATGGACAGCCTTGTTGTCCTAAGCTCGGGTGCTGGGAGAAGGACAGAAGCATTTAGGTAAAACTTCAGTGAGAGTCATTTAGGAAGAGGAGACAGTGTTCAGACAACCCCAGCGAGCATCAGCATTCAGCAGGGTGGTGCTGACCAGAATATGCAAGTTACCTGCTATGACAGCTAACCATGCAACTGCCTAAGAGATTTACTGCTACCTCTTAGAGTAACATGTGCAGAAGAACAGGAGTTGTTTTAAAGTGTAGCTTTGTACTATTTTAACTTCAAGGCAACTTGGTCTGTGATCTAGGGCTCAGACTGCAGCCAAAAGCTTTGTGCTTTATTCCAAGTTCTGGCCATCTCGGGGGGTTATGTGATTCATCTAACTTCTTTCTCTGTTAGGGAATTTTTCCACCTCTGAAAAAGGAGTGATGATACTTTTCAGTCACATTGGGACAGTCTGCTAGGTTCAATGATGCATGCAGAGGATAAAGAGATTTTCCACTTACTCAGCTGGCAATGAAACAGATTGAAAAAAAACACAAGAGTGATGGATACCTTCATCAAGAGATTCTGCCTTAGAAAGTACGAGCAACGAAAATATTCCTTTTTAGCAGCGAGTGCACTAAGGCAGAAATAAAAGCTATGATTCCCATTTGGCTTTAAACATAAAAGGAAAGTAAAATAGCAGGATATGGGAAAGGAGATAATGGGATAATGAACAGTAACACTTGGGAAATGTGTGGAAATTGCCTGATTTCAAAACCAAAGCGGTATACCAGCTGATTTTAAATTGGTTATAAATTGAACATGATTGGCTCAGCTTTTATCAGCAAGTTCTAAACTTCAGCTAAATGAACATAAACAAGAGAAGAAGCACTTCCACTCTGTGAGTGTTTAGAGAAACTGGTGTAGACTGCCCCTGCACGCACAAGGACTAACTCCCCAGTGTGTGCTTGACTGAGGTTAGTCAGAAATGCCTTTTTTACCTCCAAGGAATGTGGGATGATTCATCCATTGATGTTGATACATTGAGCTGAAAGCACAAAGAGCTACCTAAATGTTAAGTATTCTTCATCACAATTTCTGGTCATGCCAGAGTACGGAGAAAATTGTTCTTGAGCAGACCTCAGGGAAACAAGTTTGTAAATCCAAGAGAAGTTTGCGAATTATAATCCACATTTCCTAATACCATAGCAATACAAATCTGGTAGGAGGAGAGGGCTTTTGTCCCTTTTCTGTCCTTGTTTTCAGGCACTTGATCAATGATCATAGTATGCAGATCTGTGTTTTCCAGAAAATATGAAGGGAAAATTAAGGGATCACTTCTTCACAGTCACCCTCTGCATGTCCACACAGGACAGGCTGTGATGGGCACGGAGTCTATTAAAGTGTCAGCGTTGGGATCAGACCCTTGCAAGCCCACGATGTGTATGGGGGTGGTGCCTAAAGAGGCCAACCTAGAAACAGACACTAGACAGGAGTAAGGGAATAAAGGTGGATATTTATTTGAAAGGCCTTCAGAGGTACATCCTGGGCAGGCCAAAGGCTACACCCAAGATGGACAACAAGTCACGAGTTCTTCACACTTTTATAGGTTTGGTCCATTTGCATATCAACACAATTTCACCAATTAAACTTTAGCTAATGATGTAATTTCCCCTCAGCTTGCCCCCCTTCTCTAGATGCTGGTTTACACATTTTGGGCCTAGGACAGTCTGGGTGTCCTTGGAGAACAGGCCTGGAGAGGCTTTGTTATGTCTATCTTAGCATGAGAGAGCAGCAACTAACAGGCTACAAGACACTTTAGAGTTACACGGTAGGAATACAGAATTTGAAAAATATAAAAGCTAAAATGTGAGGCATCAGGGGAGTGGAGTGATCTGTCTCTCCCCACCCATGAGCAGAGCCTCTGCTGGCAGGGAGCTGTGCTGATCACAGAAGAGTCAGCTGCCTGAGAGTGTGCAAAAGTGTGACGGCTATGCCGTAAGACCAATTGCACACCCAATTCAGTTGAATCAGAATCAGCAGGCAAGTTTATCACAGTACATCAGAAGCTTTAAAGTCTTCGTCACTTCCCTCTGTCCCTCTCACCCCAGTAGGTCAACACATCCAAGAAAGACGTGCCTCTGTGCAACACACAGCTATTTGGATGCAGGAGACATCAAGGAAGAGGAAGTTCACCAACATTATGTCAAATGACAACAACTGATTTTTATGTTTGCAGCTAACACTCGATTTTCAGATGCAGTGTGGTTGTTGGGAGTGCTAAGGCTACCCTCTTCCCATTAAAGGGAACCCACTGTGGCCAGGGCCAGCCCCACCAGGCCACCAGGGCTCTTATCAGTGGCAGGCTCCCCACTGTAGTAGAACAACTTGGAAACCAGTCTGTCCCCCATGCAGAAAATCATTGTTTTTAAAAGGTCTTAGCACATGTCTCAGTTTACATTCCGTTCAAGTCCAGAGGAAGACAGAGGGATGTAAATCACTTGTGGTGCAATGTCAGTAACATGAATTAAGTTGTGCCTGCTTATCCCAAGGCTAAATTTGGCACTTGATGCGGGGTGGTGGTCACAGTGAGCGCCGACAGCTACGCCTTGGGGATGGAACTGGGAAGGACTGCTCTCCAGGCAAATTGCTACTTACTATTTCCTCCGTTGCTTTTTTCTCATCCAACCTTTCATGGGGAAGGGAGCCCAAATAAGGCCACTTCATAGTTTAGAAAGAGATTATAATGGCAAGGAGGATTATTGTCCTTCGTCAACAGGAGAATGAACTTGCATATCCTAAGCTGTTAACAGAATCATTCACTTCCTTTGCAAAATATTTTTTAACAAATATAAAGTAGCTGAAGAATAAGTTCTGAGAAAGCATATAGGCTAAAACATTCTAAGTAGAATTAAACATCCTAAAATGTGGTACATTATAGAGCTAATACGAAACTCAGTTGCAAATTTTCTGTAAGAATAAGGTCAAATACCTAACTTCTCATCCTCTGAAAGGGAAATTGTGGCTCTCTAACCAAATCTGGTCATTGTAACCAACATGGTGGCTGATCTGGCATGTTTTGGAGCATGCTCTGCAACTGCAAAATGTGCTTTTGCTGATGGAGGATGATGGAAACAGAGGAAGTGCAGTGCAGTGTCTTTACATGGCGAGTATCCTAGGGTCTGGCCTCTGCCCTGGCAGTGGTGCTGCAGTACCATGGTGAGAAGTGCCTAAAAATACCAGGCAGAAGGCACGAAAGCTACTGCAGCCAAAGGGCAGCTACTGCAGCAGTATAGGATATGTAAATGAGCTTTAAATACTCTGTCTTTTCAAACACTGGCTTCTGACCAAGTCAAAAGGCGACCCCAAAAACCTCAGAGTTTCCTAAAAGGTTAAGAAAATTCTGCCTCTCAGAGGTGAGTTACCTTTGAGACAGGTGCCACAGACAGTCTGCAGCAAGGATTGGCAGCGGCTGCAGCTCAGGTGAAACATTGCCCAGCTCTTGGCTCCAGTGGAGCTACAAAAGCAGCAGGAGAGCAGGAGATCAGTGCCTTGCCCTGCAGGGGCAGGACACTGCCAAAAAGGGAATCAATCAGCTACATCTCGCTATTTTTGGCAACATCTGCTCTCCTAATGGGATTTTATTCACACGTTTAGCCTCTAACTTAGAAAAAAATATTACAGCTGGATGTCCAACCCTGATCTGACAACTCCAGGAACATTTTTGAGACAGTGCTTAAGCATTTATAACCCTGGTTGAACAAAGTATTTGGGCTACAAAATCTGAATCTATATCAAAGCATTCAGGGAAGCCCAAATGGAGGATTTTGGACTGGACTCTTCTCAGATTAATCTGAAAACAAACTGAATATCCCAAATCTACCATCTGTAGCAGATATCAATGTAACACTTTCTCCAAAAATAAGAGTCTTTTAAGCAGGCTTATTATTAGTTACTGTAAAACCTATTTTAAAAGTCCTGCTTAAGGAGATTTATAGACATCTTTCAGACGAAAATTTCCTCTTGAAAAAAACTCCTTTGATTAGACTTCCCAACTCATACTGCAGTAAAGCAATCAGTTGTGTAATTCCAAATTCCCATTCACTTAAGAAGATGTGAAATAAGGTACCGCTGTGAAGTGGATGACATTACCTGGAGTCCTAGGTTTGCCTCATTTCGTAAGGGAGATGTCTTCCATAAATGAAACCAGTTATTTGAACTGATTACTTGCCTGAAAACTACCAGCAAGACAGACCTAAACTATAAAAAAGCACATAGTTTTTAATTTACATTGGATTGCTGGATCTTTAAATTAATCTGCTTATAAGCACAGTTTTGGACAGGAATAACTTTACTGACTCAGGAGGAACCTCATACCACTACACTGATCCTATTTCTTCATGTTGGTAAGGCCTTATCATTTCCCCAATTACATTCTTTTGTCAAAATAAACAATATTAGGAAGAAAGGAGGCAGCAATCCAAAAAATGGCAAACATATTACTGTGTGTTTTTCAGACTGTGACACGGCATACCTAATTTCTAAAGCCATTTTAGCTCATTGACTTGTTTTTACTAACCTGGGTGAAAAGAATTTTGCGGCAGAAACATGATACTTTCCAAATTTTACTTTAAATGGATACCTCTCGATATTTTTTTCCCATCTATGTAAATCAATTTGCAATATGGCAGCAAGCTGACACGGAAGATACCCTGTATAAATGAAGTTAGCTGAGTGTGGACACCCTTACCTGGCAGAGATCAGCTGGTATTTAACCAGTGCTGATAGATGTAACCAGGTAAATCCTTCAAGCTCTGCTGGCAGCGTGCCTACCCCGGCACACCAGCTATATCCAGACTTCTCAATACACCGTACGTTTTTCAATCTGCAGATCCCAGTGCTCACTCCGTGGCATTTCAGTGTGTTTGTGTTTATGCCACTTCTACCCGCCCATCACAGATCCAGACAGCCACAGCAGTAGATCTGAAACTTTGTAGGACATGGATACCTCCGTGTTCACTAATCTCACTATAGCAAGTACTTAAGGCTATGTTATCACAATATCCTATTTTGGGGGCGGGGGGTGGGGGAGAAGTACTTTGTTTGCACAATCCCATAAGGATTCAGGGCAAAAAATTCACCAGATTTGAGATTACCCCTCCCAAGAAAACTGCTTTCCTCTGTTGACATTGTTCAGTCACTTCTTACAATCACAAGTCGTGAATTTTGAGTTGAAGTGTTCTTAAAAGGAAGGAGCAGCTCAAGGATGATGCAAATCTTAGCTGAATAAAACTGTTAACTTGAGAATTTTCCTGTTTGTTTGGGCATAGTTTAATTTCATTTAGTCTGAAATCAATCAATACTCTGACAAGCTGAATGCATTACTATTCAGAGAAAACACATTTTTTATTGATCAGAGAAACCACTTGTACATTTCTTGTCAACTTGAGAACTCAGACCCAGAAAGGAGCTTTTTAAAACACTAGACTTACACTCTGCAGAGAGAAAAAATGTCCACCAGCAGCCCAACAGGAGTAGTTTTCACATTTGCCCTTGAAGCTGAGGAGAGCTTTTCCTTGGTATTGAGCCCTCAAAACTTTACAGAGAAATATGGAATCACAGAATGATTTAGGTTGAAAAAGACCTCTAAGATCATGAAGTCATTAAACCAACACTGCCAAATCCATCACTTAACCATGTCCCTAAGTGTCATGTCTACAGATCTTCTAAATATCTCCAAGGATGGTGACTCAACCCCCTTCCTGAGCAGACTCTTCCAATTGCAGACTGTTCTTCTGGTGCAGAAACTTTTCCTGATATCCAGTCTGAACCTGCCCTGGTGCCACTTGAAGTCATTTCCTCTTGTCCTAATGCTCGTTACTCAGGAGAAGAGTAACAACCCCCAGCTTGCTACAAGTGGCTTGTAGAGAGCTATAAGGTCACCTCTGAGCCTTCTCTTCTCCAGGCTTCTCCCTGAGTCTTCTCTTCTCCAGAAAAATTCTAGTTCCCTCAGATATTCCTCATAAGACTTCAGCTCCGGACCTTTCACCAGCTTTGTTGCCCTTCTCCGGGCACGTTCCAGCACCTCAATGTCCTTCTTGTAGCAAGATTTTGGGGAATCAAATTCTTTTCTTGGCATATAATTTGCCCATGAAAGCCACATACTAGTATTAATGGGAACTCTGCATATTTAGCACATCTCCAAACCAAGATGGTGCATAAAATAGCAAGGTATTGATTTTCTTCTAGGATGAAAAATGCTAAAATATTTTTTCTGCACAATTCCAATACATGTCTCTCATTTTTTCTCCTCTAGCCCCTGCTTATATATCAGCTCAACTCCATCATTAAAAATCATCAGTGGCCTTTTCTCACACTAAGATCCTCACTTCCAAGCTCTGGTAACACCTGTCTTGATGCTCTTCAAAGACGTCTCCCAGAAAGCAGATCAAAGTAAATCCACAATAGAAAGCACTACAAATAAAGAAAAAAGGAATACTGCACCTTCTGCTGCCACTGTGTGTACATTGTGTATAGGTTGTTGTGTATATTCAAACATAATTTCCTACGCAATTTGTAACATCAGTCCTTCACATGCTGTCATGTGTAAAGGGTAGAATACTCAAGAGTACCAGTTCAAGAGAAAGTCTGCAAGAAGGTAACATCATTTTTTGGTGACAAAAATGTCAGTAAGTACTCTGAAGTCCAACGCTGGGATTTTTTTTAACCCAAACTCTGAAGGTGCTTTTCTTTTCTACACCAAGGCAGAGACAACTTTCTTGCAGCTTGATTTTTTCATTTCAAAAATCAATGACCAAGTTAAAGTGCCATATTCGTACTGACCCTTATTTTATCATAAAATGAAGAATCACATTATTTACCAAAAAAAGAATTACTAATTGCAGACAATTAGCTTGACACTAAATTAATTAAAACTTAAAGTAAATAAAAATATAGTAATTTAAAATTAATAGAAAAAATACTAAAAAGAAAAAAGGGACTTCAGGAATTACTCACATGAAGAGAGTTTCACATATTGTAGCTAAATGGTAGGAAGCACATATTTCTTCTCCTTGAGAAAATGTTATTTCTCTCTGTTGCTAAAGCTGTGAGTTGATATCCTCAAAACCAAACGGTTGAGAATTTTGAAGCCATTTTCTTTTTATTTTCTTAATACATGGAGGAAGTAATACAAAGGGTTTTGGGAAGCTGTGAGCATTTCAGCTTCTTGGCACTAGAAATCATCCATTCTCCTTGACCTCTAGGTGGCACAAAAGAACCTAAACTAAGCAGGTCTTTTTGATTTTTCAGGTAATGTTATGCCCTCCCAATCAGACTCCACAAGTCACCAATTCCAACACCACAAAACACACATCTCTTAACCTATATTAAATAAAATGTCAAAATAAGTACTAAAGTAACATCTACTGTAGCTAGACAGCTCATTTTTTCTGCTTTTAATCGTGCATTGAGAGATAAATAATTAATTGATTCTCCACAGTACATCTAATTTCCTTTCACCTTCAGCTTATAATAGTTAAAAGGAACAATAGGTTTACCAGAAATGAAGTTAATGTTCACATTTATTTTAATGTAAGGATTACTACAGCATTAAAAATACATACCATAGAAACCAATTTGCAATCATAACCCAGCAGAAAAAAAGAGCAATGAGAAAAATACATCCCTTATTTCATCTTATTGTAGATTACAGTATGTAGAAAATAAAGGGTCAGTGATATCACAGACAATTAATATTTAATGCAGAAGTAACTAGAAATGCTGCTTTTTTACTTAAGTGAAGTAGCTGTTGGTATGAAGATAAGATCAGCATGTTCTACGTGAATCTATGTGACCAGAGAGAATTTTTACATCAACAGCCTAATATTCACAGTGCATGAAGGACCCCAGCAGCCCTCAGCCTCTGCACACAAGAATGGCACCCCAAAAGCATTTTGCTCCAATTAAGACACTATGACATTAGAGATCAGAGCATTCCTTTTGCTCTACAAAGATTTGACTCTTCCACAACTGAACAAGAAGCTATGTGTAAAATTTGTCAAAGCATTATGTGGAAAATCATTTGCACCAACATGTGATAACAGCACGTTGCATCATGTGCCCACAATTAAACAGGAAAGGAATTTCTCTCACCTGGCATAGAAATCTTTTGGTGGAATAACCTCCTGAAAGAATTGTAGCTGGTACAGATAAAGTCCAATCAAGTGTCCTGCACTGAATATAGCCATTAATACACACAGACAGCTGAATATCAGCGGATCAAATGCTTGGCAACAGGACCACCATGTGCATAGGCCCAAAAACACAAAGAAATACACAGCTGAGGTCAAAGATGGCACCATCATACCTGTAAAAATAAAAGGATAGAGTGTTGGAGAAGTGTGGAAAATACCAGCATTTCTTAAACCTTAACAAGATGTGTATTAAAGAATTTAATCTAGTTAGTCTTCTGCTAATTACCACAATTAGCTCTAAAGACTGCTATTAACTTTGAGACTAGAAGAGAAGGATCTTCTTTTTTTTTTCTTTTTATTTGTCCAGTTCACTTACGCCGTATCTTAGCACTTACAACACAATCACTCTCCAGACTTTCCTCTGAGATGGAATCTTCACTGTGTAAAGATGTTTCATAAAGCATGGAGAAAAACAGAAAGTGGCTGCAAGGACAGCCAATACTGCCTGAGACCACCGGTGTATGAATTTTGAGTATAAGATGCTAAAACAGCATGATGGATGAACAGTGAATAACCTTCTCATACAGATATTAAAATATCTTGAGGTATTAAAACAAAACAGACCCTTATTCATATATTGAAGGCAAGAGATTTACATAAAATCTACAGAATAATCAATATATTTTTGAATTTTTTTGCCTGAGCTTCACCATCAAGTCTTTCACATAATATTTTAAGACTTAGCCTATGGTGCTGTAAAACTTCACCCAGCAATTTCTTCTTCAAGCCTGTAATTATTTCCTTTCCTCTTACAAAGAGACACTTTGTCTTTATTTAAACACTTTTGGAGAAGGAGAATCTATGATATCCCAAAATAAGTTAGTTATTATGACCAGCTACTCTGGCAGTGAAAAATACAAAATTTATTTCTGGTCTGAAATTGCCTAGGTTTACCACTTAACTGTTGGGTCCTGTTACCAATTCTACTAGATGAGATACCTTAAAAAACGGAAGCACTTTGTATCTTTGTCAGTTCTTTCTGGCTGCAGTCAAGTCACCCTTCATCTTTTTGGCACGGTAAGTAAGGAAGTATTTAACTTACAAAGCTCAAGGTCTCTCTCTGGAATATAGCCTTCTCAGACCTCAAGTACTTTTTGTAACTATACTCTGAACACTTCCCACTTCTTGGCTTGTGTTGGAGCTCCACAGGCAAGCTGCCCATCATCATTCAGAAGAAACTGCCCCCTGCCACTGCCACACAATCCTTCTGCTTCACCCTCCCTGACTGATGTTCACCCATGTAGAGTGGCATCAGGCTTTTTGGTTTTGTTTGTTTTGAGTTTTTTTTAATGACATTTCTGTTCCCTGATGTCAGGCCCTATGGTGGCCCACATATTTTTTCTCTTTTTAGGTTTATTACTTTCCATTTGACTACATGTAAGGCTGTTTAGCAATCTTGCCTTAATGAAAGAGCCTGCCTTACTCTAACAGCCACCCCTGACCAATCCTCATCATTCACTATCAAATGTTTTTTGTACTGTTGTACTTCATACACTGTATACTTCATATACTGATAAGTTATATGTTAGGTATACAGTTGTACTTATACTTTATATGTAATCACTCCATTCAAACATGTGAGTTGGCAGATAAATGCTAATTTATAATTCCATGATATAATTTTGAATTCAGTAGTTACAACCTGTAGTGATTTTGTGAACTTCCATTGTCGCTGTAGCTCATTATGTGGTATTAAATCAAATGTCTTATAAAAAGGTAGCCTATGTAACATCAAAACAACTACTCTTACTAACTAAATAAAACAACAACAGGAAGTCTGCTTATCACTCTTTTTACACACTACATGGCCAACTAAATAACCTTTTTTTTTAAGGCTATGTGAATACAGTTCCTTTTTACACTTGGAAGTAATGGAACCAAATCTACGGATTCACTTACATATATATATATATATACACACACACACAACATATAGTCATTTATAATACGCCCCCATTCACCATTTAGTTATAAGAGCAACTGTGAAAATCATAAATGGAATGACAGGGCCACACAGTATCAGTACAAAAAAATTAAGCAACTCAGCATATTCCAATACCTGCCAAAGAGTTAAATTAATAAAATCAGCAGCAATTTCTTTTCCCTTAAAAATTTCCATTGTTACTCCCGCAGGTGCCAAAGTGCTGAAAACTCATTTGTTAAACGCATAATCTAATGGGCTCCTGAGGAAATTTTTCAAATACACCAACCTGCTGAACCAAGTAAAATTGTAACAACAACTTTTCCAGTGGTGATTATCATGTGGCCGATAAACTCCCTCAGTTTGGATGCTAGGAAGGCAATTCTACGCAGCAGTTTTAATTTCATGGTCTCCTCAAATTCTGCTTCTCCACAGTCTTCGTCATCCAGATCTTCTTCGTATATCAAAGCATCATCTGGCTCTAATTTTTCTCTTACAGCCTAAAGGAGAAGGAAGGAAAGAAAAACAGAATGCAAAAGAAACAGAGAGGGAGATGCAAAGGAATTTGAAATTAAAATCCATGCATATATTATTTAACAATGAAGTCTTCTTACAATCTATGATTATGCCAAGTAGTGAGAGCTAAGAAAGATGTACTAAAGCTGGAGATGTACATTGATACCTCCCACTTCAGAACTGTCTCAAAATAAAAAGATTTTAAGGGTGGTCTCTGGGAAAGGCTGCAGTCCTTCCACATGTGCACAACAGGCTGCTTGCTCATTTACATATGAAATTTGGTTTGATTTGTTCAGCATTCTTAGAAAGATAAGCATCTTGTTATCTAATATCTTTTAAATTCCTCTTTGCCTCAAAACCTTCAGTTATAAACTCCAACAAGCACAAGCCCTGGTTGATATTGCTCAATAGACCTCACTTTCCAAACCCGTTTTTCACGAACCCCTTCTCTAAATGCAAACCCTAGAATGGACAGACAACTCATTGGTGACTAAAGGGTAGTTTGGGAGAGAAAAAGTACCCTAAGCAGAGGCTTGGGGAGAGAATGAAAAATGCTGAGATCAACTGATGGTGAAAGAAAAGGTGAAAATGTGAGCAAGAGAGAAGTAGTGAAAGCTTGAGTGATCTAGAACAATTTAGCAGGGGTAACGAGATCCACGACTTAGAACCACACAATGGAAAAAAGAGAAGAAGGAAATGTGGAAAGGCCCATCATACTTGAGCAGTTTGTTAGGATTTGGCAATGGTTTTCACCATCAAGTCTCCATCGTATCTTGGAGACCAGAAGATATACACAGCTATTGAGTGATGCGGACTAAATCATCAACCCACAGTGAGAATCTGCAGGATTAGCAAGAGGCCCACACAAAGATACAATTTATGGAAAAATTAGTCATTGACGGAAATGTAGGGGCATATTAAAAAAAAAAAGTTAGAGTTTTGAGCCAGGTTCTCATTTGGTGTAATACAGAATAGCTTTTCTGGCACTAATTGAAACTTGTGTTAGCTAACACTAGTTCTGGCCAAACCGTACCTCTGTGTGTGAAAGTAAAAAAAAGAGATTATTGGCATTTTTAATCAGAATAGCAGTTTTATATTTATCGGTGACCTTTGGCAGGAAAATTCCACACTGACAGATAAGATTGCAGTAGGAACAGACGAACTCTCAGCCTACTTAACCAAATTCTTCTGTATCATTACATTATGTGGATTCCCAAAAGAAGAAAATTCCCTGTAGAGACCTTCACTCCTTCACTTCACATCTAAGTTTGTTGCCAGCTTTCTCCTCTTACTTCAGACCATTAACAGTGTTGTGAATGCCCAGGAAAACAAACAAGCAAGCAAGCAAGCAAACAAACCCCCAAACAAACCTACTTATTCTCAAGAGTCTCTATTTTACAGACAATGAAATACGTAATAAATACAGCAGGGCTGATCTGGGAAATCTACATTTCTCTTGGACTTATCCAGCTATTTCACTAGCAATACACATTTTACATGGAGCACAGTAGAATTTCAATTGCTTTCTTATTGTCGTCATTCACCTATACGGCTCTCAACACATGAATTATTAGCTCCTCATGCTAAGAAATAGAGAGATGGCAGCCCAAAAATGCCGTCATCACATTGCAAGCCATGTGGCACAAAGAGGCGTTCTGTCTGTTCATCACTGCTGCTTACATCTGAGCTCCTATTTCAAGGATAGGAAACATTAAATATTCAGAAACAATGCTGACAGTAGGCAGAGCAATACATTCTGCCCTAACTTCCACCAGAGCTGTTTCAGTGAGAAAGTTAAACAAAGGGCAAAAGTTATGATCATTTTTGCTTGTGTCACAAATACTAGATTAACATGCTCTTTATCTAGTCCTTTTGGGTCCAATCCTGCTTCTCCTGAACTGGTTCTATTGCTCTGTGCCTTGAGCTTAACATGACCAGTGAACAGTGAAACCCTCAATAAAGTCCATATCCCAAAGAAAGACAATGAGTGAGACTGAAGGACATTTAAAGGTTTTGAAATGGTACACTTACTAAACATGGATCTATGTGAAGGAGAACCTCATTTCTTCAGCTTGTGCCTTCAGGTTGCTGAAGACAATACATATTAAAGCACAGACTTACTTAAAAAGTGTATAGGAATCACTTCAAAATAAGTAAGTTGCTTCATGGAAGGCTGTCAGGATTCATCTCGCTTTGAATGCTATGTTAAACATAAAGACAGGATTCATGTATTTATTACAGCTTAAAATAGCTGATATAGCAATGAATTATACATAGGCAGGAACAGGAAATAAAAGTCTGAATAGTCACAGAGGAAAATAATAAAATATTCTCAAAACAGAAGCAGAAAAAGTTCTTGTGGGGAAAATGAAAATAATCAAAATATTTTAAAGTATAAATTGGAGGAAAATACACAATACCTTCAAACAATAAAAGGAGGACACAGAAGAAAGGAAACCACATAAAAACATCCCAGAGAAAGGTGGGACTTGATATCCTTTTCTGCCTCTCATCCCTACCTGCCTTCCTAACCTGCCAAATGCCCAAATTCACACTGTGTTCTCCTCAAAATGGATGTTTGGATTTTCTGTCATAACTAGGATTGTAATTTTTTAACTTTACCAGGCTATTTACTCTTGCTTCATTGATCTAAAGAACCTTTAGGCTACATTTTGCCTTGAAAGTTCAGCATTTATAATCTAGTATGACACAGCACACCCAGGGAGAAGCAGCAGGGAAGAGGATATTTCACTGGACCAGGATATAACTGAAGCTGAGAAGGAGACGATGGTCCAAAATTTCCATGGACTAAGGCATATACACTTTAAGGATAGCTAAAAGTCTGTAAGTCGATGAGTTACCAAAGAAGTTAACTTTCCTTGGTTTTCAGCTTTTATTTAGATATGGAAATATGAATTCCAAGCTCAGCAATGAAGTAAGAACATCACAAACATTCACAGGAAATGCAGAACAACCTACTTCTGGTGTTACTGAGGCCATCAGATGTTGGAAAGAAAACTTCAGCATTCTGAACCTCAGGAAATACCAAACTGATTTCCCAAGTTTTCCTTCCAAAACTGCAAAAGTCTGTTGGGAGTTGGAGTTCTTCAACCACTCTCCTCGGTTTACAACAAGTTAGCAAATGGGATCGTCAACAACAACCATCATATGGAGTCCCAGAAGCTTTTTCAGAACAGATGCATGTTGGTTTGCAGCTTTTCAGCACAGCCAGAATTATCAATGATATGGCTGTGCAAGGATTGCCTGGTTTCACGACACAGTTGATGGTTATTTCAGCAAAGACTATGACAGTTAAACAACTCTAGGTTTGATTTTACTTTTTTTTTTTTTTAAACAAACATATCTGTTTTTAATTCAGTATCCAAAATGGAAGGCCATGTTCCTTTGCTGTACTAGATGAAAGGCCATGTTCCAGTGTATGTCGAAAAGACAAACTTTGGATCCCCCCACTCTCATATTCACCACCCTCTAACTGGATTATCTGGGCTGGCTTTCCATTTTCTCACATTGAGCACTTCAAATTGCAGAACGCAGGCAAACAGTGAACAGTTTTCACATCCAACATGGTGATAATGTGCTTGTTGTTTTAACACTTTCTGATGATTAAAAAGCCATACAAGTACACGCTCATCACAGAACACCATTACTCCAGTCAGACTGCTCTGCAAAGCTCTTTTTTACTATGTGGATTAGTCTAAAGCTACAAACCCATGCTACATAGGCTACAGTTAGAAAAATACTTTTACTTCCATAATAAATTACCTATTATGCAATTACAGGATCCCTGTGGATGCTGATTAAATCAAATAAACTTCTCCATTCAAGGAGTATAGAGCATTTGTGAAGCCATAAACATGTGTTTCCATGACCCTTGCTCTGCAGAGCAGGGCCCCAGGACTTTTTATAAACAAACTAAATGCAGTTTAGGTTTTTTAGCAATCATGTGGAAGTCCCTGGAGTATTTATTGTACAACACTTTTTTAAACTGCCAAATTGAGATAGAGAACAGGCAAGGAAACAGTACAGCTCCTGTGGCAGCCATGGCAGCTACTATTGTGGCCAGGGCCAGAATGTCCATTAGCTACTTTGGGGGCTGCTTTTTCAACATCCAACTTTTAAATGTTTCATCTGGTACAGTATAAACACTACTGCACAGAGATATCCTCTAGTCCCAGAGATGTATTTACTAACAGGAAGCCTTAACTCTAACCTAAACCCCATTTTTGCTTCAGAGCACTCCTTGCACTGTACCTAGTTTTAATAGTATTGTGTCTGTAAACACAAATTTGCTCATTTATTGACTTTTTGATTCTAGAGGGGACACAAACGAAACCCTTCAAAAATTCAAATACTGACAGCAACAACATCTAATAAGCCAGAATTATTACAACTAAGTGGATGCAAGTCTCATAACTCCCATCCCCATGAATACATTGCATTAATTATTGGGACCTCTCAAGCATGCACTGCTAAGCTCACAAGAGTAACTTCCCATGGGGGTTCAGGTGCTTCTTCCTTCCACTTGGCTCATAAATGTTGTAAAAACAGCCTCTTTTCAGTATTTTGACATTTCCTCCCAGCCAGTACCAGGAAACAAACAAAGAGTGGGAATGTTACACTTTTCTAGCTGTAGCATCCCAGACCTCAGCACAGACTTATAACCCCTGCTCCTGATAGCCACACCAGATTCTCTCAAGGGGGCTGGATTGTCTTCATGCTGCCCCATAGTTTGTGGGCCCTGGGACTCACAGTCACAGCATCCTGCTGATACTGCCACTGTGAAATTGTGATTCTCTCAAAATATCACCACCTAGAACTACTTCTTTACCTGTAATAAGAGATTTTTATTCCATACCTGTGATAGAGTAACACAGATACAATTTATTAGACATCTAAGTCTGTTAAAGCCACTAGGCCCATGTTTCTGGGCTTCCCATTTCAAAAAGCCCCTGTAATGAACACCTTGGTTTAGGAATTATCTGAGATAAGCTATTTGATTCAATTATGTCAGCAGAACAATAGAAATAGATTCTATCTCCCCTCTCACACTTAGTTTGATTGCCTCCATAGCCACTTAGATACTGCATTCAACCTATCATAACATGACAGAGTTCCTACTTGTAAGTTTGCTCTAAAAACCCTCTTTCCCCCCTAAAAAGGGGTCTTCAACCTTATTCTTTAAATATGACATAGTTGCAACAGTAGGAAGAATTAATTATTTGTTAATTTTCTATATGCACATACACACATGCATATAGAAAAAATAATCAAAATAACACAATGTTTTTTAGACAGACCCAGCTGTGAGCACAAAAGCTGGAAAAGAAATTTAACTGCTACTTCTTTTACCATCAAAGGAACTGCAAGCCCTTAATGTGATATAAATGACTGTAGTTTTAACCTGCAGTCAATACTAAACCATGTTAAAGCAACCATTTATTGAATTTTCAATTTTGCAAGAAAGGGTAGAACTCCACTGTTGTTCTGAAAGCATCAGCATGTGAGAAGTGGATGTCCTTGCTTTTCCTGCCACAGAATAGATTCAAACATTGGCCCTGCTGAATGAGCTGAACTAATCAAGTGTGAGACTGCAGCGAACATTTTAGTAGGTGTGTCATTAATGAGATGGATGCATCTTGGAATTTAATCAGTTTATTTTAATAATTTATATTACTCAACTAAATCACTGAGAAGAAAATCCTAAATTAACTTTAAGTCATATAGATCTTACTGAAAAATTTTATCACTGGTACATCTTAACTGTGCTAAAGCTTGGGTTAAACGCCTACACAGAAAGATAGATGCAGATCAGAAATAACTCTGAGTGTGTTTGCAGTGTTTTATAGTAATAAATGCTATACATACACTTCCACAGTAAAATCTCCTGTGGGAAAAAGTAAGTTGTTACAAAAAAAAAAAAAGGATCAGCTATTTACTGGAAGCACATAGGGACAGAAGCATTTAGGAAGTCAAAGGAAATAAAAGATAAATTATTAGAGACGAGGACAGTTCTGAATCAGGAAAACAGGAAGGCAACTCATTAAACCCTGTATACAATAGATACTGTACTGAGAGAACCAGAGATTATTTCACTTCTCAAAGTACCCATCACACCTGAGCAAACACTGAGTGATTTCAGCGCACGACTCACTTGGCCAATACTGAAATACAGTTTCACATCTTGACTTCAGAAGGGTGTCAGCCACTGAAGCCAAATGCAAAAGAGAGGGAACTCACAGGCAGAATTCAGTGGTTTGGCCTGACACGATTAAACACTTTTTTTTTTTTATTTTAGTGAAAAGGAACTAGGAAGAGCTGGGTTATGACTACAAGGCACAATGCAGTTAACTGAGCTAGAGCAGGTATGCACAGCACTCATACAGAGTAATTCCTGGGCCAAGAAATATACATACAGTACCATTATGCATCTTGCTAAGAAGGAGAATAAATAGCCCAACCATGGTGCTGTGGTTATTTGCAGTATTGTCTCAGCTCATTCCCAAGTGACTTGGGTACTTCTCCAGTACCATCCTGAAGAACCTCAGACAACCAGGATGAACAGGAGAATAGGATGTCTAATCTACAAGAGGATCCAAAGCTACTTGTCTTCTTTTGTCTAGCAGAACAACCGTTAAAGAAAGATGTGGAGTTTTTTCTCCCAAACTATCAGAGGAATCAATTTTAGGGCAAGAAACATTGTAACAAAGCAAAAGAGCAGAAGAACTAAAAGGGTTATAATGCAGCTATGAGTATATGTGCAATATAAATTAGATGTTTTCTAACCACCAGAAAAGCAAAATTGCAGAACAGGGTCATTTCTGAAACAATAGGATGAAGGAAAACTGCCCTTTTTTCAAGATGGTACCTTCTACCTTCCAGAGGGAATTGTGTGACACAGCTGCCTGCAGTAACAGCAGACTGAATTCTTTCAGCCAAGAGATTCCTTCTCGTACTGTGTTACTCATCACTTAGGCCATCCAAGGGCAGTAGTATTCCAGGATTTTCATCTCCTGGTTCATAACTCTGTATCCCAAAATTTGGAATGGAAAACTGTTAGCAACCTCAGTGAAGAGCTGCCACAGGACGGATTGCATCCTGCCGTGTCTCTCCCCAGAGCAGGACAGGTGCACACTGAAGTTCCCTGCCGGGCAGGCTGACAGCCTCTGGTAACACACCATGCACTGCAGTATGTAACATCGTGTAGCTGCAGCCTGCTGCAGTGTAATTACGTATTTCTGTTAAGACTTATCCAAAGACATGTGCATCAAACCAAGGAGATAATGTAACTTGTAAACTTTTGACCCTTGTTAAGATGAGATGCATTGGAATTGTTACTGAGGGAGGCAGCTGTGTAAGGTCTGGCAAACTTCACCACTATAAACATCACAAGCAAAGAGATAAGGGAGCCTCATCTACTCTTTTTAAACCACAGAAAAAAAAAAGTTTTAAATCCTGTTTATACCATGTTCAAAGCACACAAAGACCAAGTGGGTTTGACCAGTTCTCCAGAGGTCAGAAACAGAGAAACATTTATAACCAATTAGAAAAAGTAAGCTAGTGCTGTGCTAAATAAGGATGACAATGAGAAGAAAAAAGATGAGACATAAAACAGGTATCATCAGGAAGCTCAAAGAAGCCAAAAACCCTCTCTAAGAAGTTCTTTTTCCACAATATTTCCCACAACAGCAATAATTTTCTATCTCAGAAGAGAAGCAAATATTGAAAGAGAAGTCGCATATGGGAAGACGATGTTTATAGAGAAATCAGGGCCAAATCATCCCATGTCCATGGCCACCAATGAAGTCAGGTGAATGTTTGATACTGGTAAAATCAAATTAAATTAAGACACAAACACAAAGCAATAAATCAGCTAAGGAGAAATATACCCATCACAGGCCTCTAGAAAAACGGGATGGTCCTGCAGACAGGGTCATGGGCACCACTGTAAACTGCCCAAAGCTGAGGAACCCTTACACCATCTCACTCTGGTTTATAACATGTAATACAAGGGACCTTCCATAAAATTAAAGAGTGTTAAATTCAAAATAAAATCAAAGAGCACTTGTTAAATTGTGGAAGTCCTTGCTTCATGACGCCACTGCAGCCAAGAAATTAATGAGGTTTTAAAAGAGTCTGGGTAATTATATGTTTAACAAGATTATTCAGAGTAGCTATAATTATAAACAACGTTTTTTGGAAGCGATTTGAAACCACATGTTTTAGGATTAAAGTCATTCTCACATTAGTAGAGATCAGGATAAACTATAATGTTGCAGAAGGGGCGAAAGTGTATCCTCTTTTTGCTATTGTCCTTATCCAGCAGGTACCAGCTGCTTTCAGGATAAGGATACTGGTCTAAATGGGTAATTCCTATGCTAGTGATGCCTAAAGAGGCCAGCCTAGAAACAGACACTAGACAGGAGTAAGGGAATAAAGGTGGATATTTATTTGAAAGGCCTTCAGAGGTACACCCTGGGCAGGCCAAAGGCTACACCCAAGATGGACGACGAGTCACGAGTTCTTCACACTTTTATAGGTTTGGTCCATTTGCATATCAACTCAATTTCACCAATTAAACTTTAGCTAATGATGTAATTTTCCCTCAGCTTGGCCCCCCTTCTCAAGATGCTGGTTTACACATTTTGGGCCTAGGATGGGCTGGGTGTCCTTGGAGACAAAACCTGGAGAGGCTTTGTTGTGTCTCTCTTAGCATGAGAGAACAGCAACTAACAGGCTACAAGACACTTTAGAATTACACACTAGGAATACAGAATTTGAAAAATATAAAAGCTAAAACCTAAGGCATCACTAGAAAGTCCTTGGACAAGTCATGGGACATGGGCAGTTCTCAGAGCCTGTCTGTTCTGTCCTGTAGGGAATGTACTGTGGTTACACTTGGAGACCTGGATAAAATGAGAGCTCTCAATGCACTACACGCTCAATGTTGGTAGAGGACAAACAGCCCTGTCACTGTTTGGAAGGACAAAGCCAGGGAACCAACCATTTTTACTGCTTCTGTGCACCAAGGGACACAGGAGCAGACAGACAGATGAAGTAATAGACCTGAGGACACAAACCAAGTTTGTGGCCAAAGTGAGAACCATGCTGGTCCTCCTCATTCTAGCCCAGTATCTTGACTCCAGGCCAAGCTCTCCTCACATTCTTCTCAAACTTTAGTTTATATTAAAACAACGTCCTCTTTTTCTTTTTTTCCCTTTTTTATTTCTCTTTTGAGATCCCAAACAAATCTCTGACTTCTGCAGAAAAGAGGACAGGTGGAAGATTTGGGATCAAGCTTGCCCCAGATTCAGGGACAAAGCACAGACCTAGTGGTCTTATTTGCTTTCTAGGAGATCATGCATGAGAAACAAGCTTAAATGGGCAAGGCAGCAAGTGCCTTGGGAGGAAGTTGCATTGAGGACTACAACATTTTTTTTCAATTAAGATCAACACCTCTTCTAAAGTTTAAGTTGCACAATTGCAGAACGATTTCCCTTCCTGCCACTGTCACTTAAAACATTAGGCAATTCATCCACAGTCTCAAGAAAAGGCTACTTCCTTTGTAATACCTATCAGACTGTCTATACTGTATCTGCATTTTGGCACATAAACCACCATCTGCTCCAAATCAAAAATGTCGTACTTTCAGCTGCAGCTGGGAGTTAACTGTTCTTTCTTATTTTCTTCCACCTTTTACACCTTGTGACTGGCATTGTGCTTTTCTGCATTTGCAACCCGGGCCTGTCTCCAGCTGAATTCACCTGCTTTAAATTTTCTGAGCCCTAATAAAAAGGGCCTGCAGACACGTTTGCTCCAAGTGTGCAACCATTTAGGGGTGGTAATGAGTTGGACTGCAGCCTGGTATCTGGCAGACCTTCCTAGCCCATGACTCACTGTTAATTAAAACCACACTCTTTGCTTATTCCTGGGATAGCGTTACTTACAAATAATTGAGAGTCTCACTGCCTTAGCACCTCCTCCCCCAGTTCTGTTCTGTAGAATAAACTTTTCTGATGGAGATCTGTTTCCCTTAAAGTTGGATGCAGTGTAATGGAGAAAGACATCCATTTTTCAATGAATCCTTGTTGTTCTTAATTTGGATTCTGATACTTTTCCTTGTTTTGAATTTCATCTCAATCCACAAGCAATCTGATCCAGCGTACTTGATGGCTGGTTTCTGGAGGCTACTGCCACGCCAAAATACAGCACACAAACTGCTGCTCAACTGGAGGCATTTTTTCAGCATGCCCATATATCAACTGAAATGTGGTGGGCTCACACAGACCTTTGAAAAGGTCAATTTTAGCAGTATTAAACCAATTATTTAACAGGTTTTCCTATACAGAAATGTTGGAAGGAGCAGATAGATTAACCTTTCTGTTTTAATTAAGCCTATTATGATAGTATTTCATTCTCCCCCAAAGCAAAGAGGTCTGGGAATCATTCAATGTAAATAATTTAATGCAAGAAGGTAAAGCTGCAAGACACTGCTTTGGCTTGGAAGTGCTGATTTCTTGATTTATAGAACCATCTGTGGCTAGGCATCTATCAACCTGAAGAGTTACCCCTCTGATGGCTCTGCTAAGCCTGTTTAAATCAGCTGATGAATTCTTAACAAATCTCCCACCACAAATCTCTGAGGACTGGTGGCAGGAACTCTCAGCAGCAGCTCTTTAACTCTAGAATTGGCTACAGGGCTGGTTTAACAAACCCAGGACTATTTCCCTTGGAGGTACAGTACCAAGCTCAGCATTTTTCCTGAAGTGTCTTTTTGTAGGACAGTTGTTGTTGCAACTCAGTTTGTGTTTGCACCAACACAGAGCCACAGGCATCAGTCAGCTCATGCAGAATTCAAAGAACTGGTCACTTATTTAGTCTTCCCTTTTCCAGTGTAGTCTACCAAGAAAGAACTGAGAATTACATGAAGCTTACACTGTTTGGACTCATTTTAGATCATGCCAATATTCTCCTGAATTCAGACACTCAGCAGCCTGCTCTGCATATGCATTAGGTTCCTTACAGTCAGTCCTGCCAAATACATATTCCTAGCAGATTCAGCTGCTTCTGCCTCCTCCTCCTCCTAACTAGCAGAAATGCTTCCAGCATGTTATGTGCAGACACCTAGAAAGAGAAAACTGAAGTTTGGAAAACGTGTTTAATTGATATTTGATTTTTCACTCTCCATTTCACTCAATCCTTGAAAAGCTGGCAGATTACTCTGATGCAGATTCATCAATTCAGCTGTGAAGGGCAGAATTCCTTAAAGTATTTGGGATCACCTCACACAACAGAAAATTATCCCTTTTTTAAAAAAAATGCCTGTGATAGATCATCGGGTGTCACTAGATCTAAACACAGCTGCTATGTTCACTAAATATTCTGCCATACATGCAGTTTACAGAACATAAATAACATTCACTGGGTTTTGATGTGAAGAAGTAAAATATATTTACACATATTTCTATTTGCCCAGTATTCATATTTCTTTGCAGACAGAGTTTTCTTCTTTCCTTCCTTCTGCCCTTGTGGAATAGTCTTGCCTTGGCATTGAGGTAGCCAGTCCAGGACCAGCCCAATATAAAGCTACACTCTGTGCTATGCAGTTAGTGTTTGTTAACTCAGTTTTTCCTTGCACTGTAGGGAAATAACTATTGAACCCTGGAAGCCAGCATCCATCCTCCCCAGGACACCGAGTTCCCTTTGAGCCAGACTCCAGGCTCAGGATCACCTCTGAACAAAAGAAAAAGTGAATATCCAAACATCATCATCTGATTTCAGAGGAACCAAAGTACGCCCATCTTTCTTCTGAGTTTCTCCCATCAGATTCCTCCTGTTTTGTGCTTGTGAATACTTTCTTTTCAGAAGATCAAGAGCACCAAAGTAGTCTGTTGGAGCTCACTTTGGTAAAATAAAACTCTTTTAAGAGGAGAGCTGAACACAAACCATGCTAATAAGCCACACTTCTTTCCCTTTCTGGGTACAGCCCAAGGTTCTAGCCTACTGCTAAATCCATTTTGCACAGCTTCAACGATAAAGCAGATTTAAAGCTGATAAAACCAGGTTCCAGGAGACACAAAACTTAGCATATGCACATCAGACCAAACCCTACATATCCTCCAATGTGCAGTTAAAAAGCTGCAACCTTCAGGCAATCCTCAGCTGCCAAGAGAGCCCATAAGAATTCCAAGTGCAACTGAGTATAAAGCACAGTCCTGATATTGATCTCTCATGTGCTAGAAACTTGACCAGCTTCTGGCACTGCCACAATCCAGACAACATGGCAACATGCAGAGAGGCCTCTTTTTACTCTGTATAGTGGCACCAAAATGGGCAACTGATCCCCCTAAGTATTTCACTCACTTCAAAGTTCAATTTCTATTTGAAATGAGCAAGTTGAAATTGTCTCCCTTAAAAATGGTGTTTTGAGAGTAAAGAAAAAAACATTCCATCCATATGTAAAAGAAGACAGAAAACGAGCCCCAAACCATGCTAGACAGTCTGATAAAAAACATGTTAAGATTAGTAGTAGGAATTTCTCGTCACCCTGGGCTAAATTCCCACTGTGGCTTCTTATACTATAAATTTGTTTTCCTCTTTCTGCGGATTTTTCTGCATTTTGTATCTCTGCTACTCTTCTCCCCACTAGTAAAATACACAGCAAACACATCAACACTTTCAGCTAAGACATTCCCCCAAATCATTCTCAATCTCACTCAGTATGACCAAAATTTAAGTAACTCCTTCCATGAACTTAATACACAGCCTTACGAGCAATTTCTCATAATCAATCAGATGCTGCTGTTACACTTGGATAATAAATTTGAAAATAGGAATGCTACCTAAGAAACTGAGCACTGTATGTAGCAGAACAACCTTGTCAGATTTAACCAGCAGCTCTGGCGAAGAACAACTTGTTCTGTTTGACTGTCACGATTGTTTCTTAACTCAAAACGATTTGAAAAATCCTGTAGCATATCTAACACTTTTCATATTCTGCTTTGTTTTCTCAGCATAATAATTTTAGATTTTTCCACTTTCAAAACAATCATTTCATTTCCTGAAAATAAGTTTACTTCTTAACGTAGCCAGCCCTCATGAAACCATTTCAGAACACAGGAATGCCAAAGCTCACTAAAAGCTATACAGATAGAAATGTGTATTTGATACCATCTCCTCATTTTCAAACTGCATGTTGCACTGTGCTGCATCCTCGGTTACTGGCTTCTGAAACATGTTGCGGCAGATGAGCCATATTGTCAGACTAGCAATGAACATCCCAATATCTGGTACAAATAGTCTGATCACGTTCCCAGCATCTGCTCCTTTCACGCTGTATGGGATGAAAAAAAACAACAGAAAAACAAAGAAACATTTGTTACTTCTAATGACATTTTCAACTGGAACAGAAAGTAAGCTCAAGGCAAAGAAAAAACCCCAAACCCCCAGTAATAAGAAATCTTTGCAATATGAGAAATATGAAGATGATCAAGGAACTCTAGACAGACAGATGTTTTTGCTCTCCAGAAGTACAGAATAAGTGATTATTTGCTGGGAGTTTGCACACTCATATTTTAGTGATACTGAGCATTTTGTTTACTCAGTTCTGAATCAATTTTGTTGAGAGCAATGCAGGAATAACCTCCAAATTCAACAAGAAGGATTTCAGCTGAGTACCTAGAGGATCCATCTGTATGGAGCACAATCCTTTTACTGGCATTCCTTGCAAAGACAACAACATCCAGGTCCACCAAGGATGAGGATGTCCACCCTTAAGTGTGCCTTAATCCTACTTCCTGGCATACAGAGGAATAACCAGAAAGTCTTTAATATTTTTACATGTTTTATTATGTTAATACATTTTATTCAACCAGACCACCTTAATACCTTTTTGGGTATTTAAGTATTAGTATTTAAGAAAAAAAAAATTTAAAAGTTAATTAATGTGTTCAATCTCTGCCAAGGAAGCCTTTCTTCTCCTCTGAAAGATCTGTAAGGCATGATGATTTTCATGTAGGAAAAAAAATTGCACTGTTTCATTGTGCAGATTTAATTGCTTATACTAGGAAATATGACTTTCTGGATTTGGATGTGGTGTCTGAATTTGGTTCACTGTTAGAAAGGAGAGCCTGGATTTAGGTTTAGTGGCACAATGAACAGTTTGTTAAGCTGCTGAATGTGCATATTAAACTCTCAACTATTAATGAGAGGATATAATCATAATTATTTGAAAGTGTGAACTTATGCATTTTAAATATGCAGCTCCAATTTTATTTTTTTATAGGGCTTCATGTCTGTAATCAGTTCTGAGGACAGGTGAGGCATCTGTATAGTTCCTTGGGCACAGGTGAGTGCACTAGACTAAGTCTCCATAGCCTGAACTGGTAGAAAACTTAATAGGTTGTTTTACAGATGCAAAGAAAGAGGTCACCTCTGGCCTTTCTTCATCGCAGCTCTGAGGCCTAAAAGAAACTGTTTGTGAAGGAGTTACCTGCAACTGCTGTGATTAAATGCAGGCCTGGAGTATCAAAAAAGTCTCTAATGTGATTACAATACAACCACTGTCAAGAGCCGTGTGGGTCTGCTCATATGCCCACGATCAAATCCAACATTTCCATCACTGCTGCTGACCCAGCTTTTCCACTGATGTGTATCTTGCAAAATAACATATGCTCAAAGTGGGAATAAGGTAAGTGATCAGAAAGCTGCCTTTAACGTTCGTTTCAACAGCTTAACCCTGAATAGTCATGCACTGTATGGCAGCTAAGTTGCTTGAAAATATTTGGCTAATGGCTTTCAGTTGTACTAAAGCAGAGAAAAAATTAAGTAATTGAAAGGCCTGAAAAAGAGTTAGATGGCAATGTCCTTGCTGGACTTGTTTCTTGTGCCACTGGTACAAGCACAGCACGCTGTGGAGCCAACTGGCCTGTGAGAGCATGGCCACTTTGGTTAATGTCACAGAAAACCCAGGCTGCCATGAGCCCCTGCTCATTTTGCAGTACCGTGGCTCTTACTGTCACTGAAGATTAGTCCAGGCTGCCCCTTGGCAGAAAGCGGTAAAAAGTACAAGTTTAATGAATCTTATTCCCAACAACAGTGTATATGGGTTTCATAATAACATTAATGTTTTTTTTTCAATAATCCTGATCATCATGCTGAACTTGCCTCTTAAAGTGGTTTTACTAAATATCTGGCAAAAAAAAGTCTGAATTCTTGATTTTCAAAGTTTCACTGGAGTATTTTTTAGAAAGAATTGAAATACACCCTCAATCCAGAATTAATTAGTGTAAGAACAGCAGAAATTTGCTAGGATCATGTTGAAAAATGGATCAGACTACTTCTATGCAACACTTCGGTAAGTTATTTTTTTCTTTACACAGATCTGGAGTCTTAATTAATTGAAAATCGAAAATTAATTTTGCATCACTTCCGAAGTCCTTCCGATTCAACCACTCACACGTGTGAGTACAAATTAGAAACTGGCAGCCTTCAAGTACTAGCACTTCTTAGTTGCACCAGGTTCTCCTTCCTCACATTGTACTCCCATGGAGCCACGCTGGGTCTCCCTTCACATATCCTGCTCCCCAGACCAATGGGAGACCCCTGCAGGCGCCCTGCCTCTGGTGAAGCTCACATTTCTTTCCAAACCAAGTGCTTCTGATCTTTCAAAATAAATCATTAAGCATGTTGTTGTGAGAGATGTAACACACAGCTCAGGCTAGCAACAGAGAGCCTGAACAGTGATACCTAACCACAGAGCAGGGAAAAATTCTGCACGTGAATAGTTTATTCACCAAAACCAGTCGCAAATGTATGCTGTCCCCATTTCCCCATGAAAAGGAAAACAAATTGACCTCGGTATGATAATTAAAAAGGAAACAAAAGATCACTTGAAAGCAGAGAAATGTATATTCTTCTGTAAAGCAGAATAATAAACTGCTTCATTCAACCCCAAGTAATTTGCTCCCCACTTTTTCACAGCAAAAGCTAAAACAAAAATCAGTTATTCCCACTTGTTATCTCTGGCAATACAAAAAAGAATGGCAAATACTGCGATCATTCCACAAACATTTCTCACTTTATTTGCGCATTCACACATGGTCATATTTTGCATTTGATAACAGTCTATACATTGTGCTCTTTCCTCCAAAAGAGCCTTTCAAACTACGAAGTTAAATAGAAGAACAGGAAACCTATTCAGATCTCCTACAACAACAGCTGGTTTTTTTAATCTCTGCAAGAATCTCATGGTGTTCAATGAATTGGTCACAGCTCTTGATCTACAACTGGTAAAGCATAATTTATTCACTTAAACTAAACAATTTACCTACAGGGCAGCTTTAGTTGTAATAGATATCAGTGACTGAAGCTTATAACTCAGCCAGAAACTTATTCTGCAGTGTAATTACAGTAAATGGCAGCTTCAGTTTTTCCTTCTTTCTTATAGGATACAGAAGAAAACAGGATGGGGACACACACACACACACACACACACACACACACACAGGATTAGGGGTTTGAAATGGTTTTTTACTTTCCCTTGACCAAATAAATGAAATTGCACACAATTTTTAAGAGAAGGGACTACTACAGTTAGGGTTGCAAGAGTTCCTCTGTAACAAAAATAACTTTTGTAGGACAAAAGGAATTGCATTACTTTTGCGTCAACATGTGAAACTTTTATCATATCAACAGACTCCTAATACAGCAGTTTCCCTGCTGATTTCAGCTGTATACTTCACATTTACTACTTTAGAAAGGGATCATCTGTATTTTCTGTGTATATACAGAATTTTTCTAGAACAGTCTGACCCTTGTCTATTCCAGAATTTCTCTGCTGTTCAAGAAACTAAGCAAAATTTCCTACTTAATCTGCATTGAGAAGAGAGTTAGCTGTGGACAGATGTTAAAACCATTCTCTTATTTCATGTACACTCACTAGTAGTCAAACAAAAAAACAAATGCCAGCATAATGAAACATTACATTTTTGTTTGGTGCTCTAGAGATCAGCACTTCAGTTTTCTTAAAATAAAATTTTTGGGTTTTGCCTTTCTAGAATAACCATTTCTCACAAATTAAAATTTTTCATCTCCTACTGAATGTACAAAGCTTTGGTGAACAGTGAAGTGTTAATACTGCCATACATGATTTCATTTCTTTAGAATGGCAGACACACTAACTTCCTCTTTATTTCAGGTTTCCAGAATAAAACCAGAAAAGCAGCAGAACTATTAGAATTAAAACTGCAAGGGTTTCAATTTAAAAAAAGTAAAATATATAGTAACATACATGTGAGACACCATGCATAATGCATAAAATAGCCCACATGTAGAATGAATACCAACAGTCTTCAACTTTAAATATTTATTATTTTGTTACAATTAAACAAAAATGGGAAAGAACAACCAGTCCTTCTTAAACAGAACTAAAATTAATTCAGCATCAGCCATGTATCACAATGTTAAGCTTATGTTAGACAATAAATAAGATAATGCTTCCAGATTAAAGAATCGTAAAAGGCTTGATTTTATATTGAATACTGGGTAAACAAAGTATTTTAAAGGCTATTTTTTATTGTGGTTTTAAAAAGTTATCAAAAGTCTTATTCATGCTTACTACATCTTTCCATACATGCATACATTTTTTCTCTTCTCCTCTCAGGGGTTTCCTGTAGCATCTCTTTACTTTCTAATTAATTTAATTTTTAAAAAAAGGTAATACTGAATTAACAGTTTGTAAGTGATAAATTTAGGAAGAGATGGATAGATGTTAATAATTTCCATTCATCTGTTTGGTGACTGCGAAACATCTGATATTTCTAATTGGATCTAATATTTCAGAGTAATTAATGCACTGCTGTAGATGCTGAATTCCCATGGGCTTCATCTGCAACTGTAATCATTCAGTTTGGAGGTAAAACAGACCCAAGAACCACAAGCATGGACCCCTGGAAACATGGGCTGGCAGTATTTCACAGGTGCTATGCAGTACTGTGAATGATTAATTTGTTTATCACTAAATGTTTATCACAGTATCCTCTCTGTGATCCAAAAATAGTGGGAACTTTGAGGATACAAAAGGCTACTAACCAGATGGCCTTAGAGATGTGCCTGCTGACCCTTGCTGTTGGAAGAAGGTGTTGGGGATGGTTGCAGCTAGAAGATAATTGTAGAGGCTCCTGGTCCTCTCTCTGTTTGAAATAAGGATGAAATGTCTGATCTCATACTTACTCTGCTGGGAAACTCACACTTTACTTATCTGGGTCTAAGGATTGCAGGCCCAGTCTGAGCCACAACCAGCACTTCAGTGAACACAGGATGCTCACAGTCTATATTCAGGCTGCCACACTTGTCCCTGCTGGCTCAAAAGACAAGTTTGCTATGATGTTGGTTCACATGGCAACCTTGACACCACATTCACAGCAAACCTTTGCTATGGGTAAAGTTTACAAGCTGCTGAGCACTGGTAGGTTTGCCCTTAGTTCTCTCCTTATCTCATGCTCATCCAAAAATTGAAAATAAATTATATCACAAAAACAAATTACAAACTTAGTAATATTAATATCCACAGTGCTGTGCATGGTCACTCTCTCTCCTGCACTGCCTTAATATGATGGTCCTTTCAGTTCATGCAGAGCATGGCATGTGTTTTACCCAAAATACCTGAAGTTGCACTTTCAGAGAATATTGGTCGTGCAAAGTAAATGTGTGGGAGGAAGAGGGAAGCAAAAATGCATAGAAAACTACTTACAAAAATATTTAGCATGCACTGACCTACCCAACACACAAGTTCAAAGGGCTTCTGAAGTATTTGCAAAATCTAAATCACTGCTTACAAACTATGTCTGCACCGATTCAAAAACCAAAAGTACACTTTGCTTTTTCAGGAAAGATACCTTGCAATGAAGAACACACTCTGTATTGCAAACGTGCTTAACCACGTATTAACCAAACATTTGCTTTCCAAACACCGCTATGCAGAGAGAGAGAGCAGCTATTTGAAACTAAATGTACATTGCCAAGATTTTGGTGCCTCGTTGCTTGCATAAAACATTCAACATCAAGAAATTATGGATATGTGCAATATGTAAAACATTGGTTTGTGGCAGTTTTTCTCTTTCTAAAGCACCCATTGTTTCTTTTTGTTCATTGATCTTCTAATAAAGGGCAAACTCCAGCTTGCCCAGGGCAGCACACAGAAGACTTAAAATTCAGCAGGGATTTAGCAGCTATCACGTAAAGCACTCAGCTGCACTACTGCCAGACTCGTGACAGCACAAGATCCAGCTCGCTTTGCCCTTGTCCCACAGCTCCAAATGTGGAGCAGGACTGATGTTGCACAGCCAAGAGGAAGTGAGCGAAATCCCCTCCACACCCATGGAGCTGTGCGTGCCAGCCCCACAGCACTGCGGTGGAAATGACAAGTCCATACACTGCATAAATTATTTCAGGTCAAAATGGGATTGTGAGCCTAGGTGCAGGCAGGGCCAAAGTGAGCAGAAGAGACCTGAGGTATAAGTGAATTTTAGTCTTAACTCTTCAAAATTACTATCTGTTTCAACTTTGAACACTTCTCACACAGGCTTCTCACTTACGCACTCATTGTATCAGGATTTAGTTTAAGCACTAATTCAGTATTCACTGATCTCTGCAAAACATTCCCAGTTAAATTTGTCCATAATGCTCATAAATATTTGGTAACTGGCAGCAAAGTGTTTACATAAAGGCATACAGAGATCCATATGTTCCACAATAGCCCTGACTAAAAGAGAGTGCTGAAAAGTCTGAAGCAGGCTGACATTCAGTGATTATTTCAAAACATATTTTCTCCCTCTCTCTGCAGTTTTCATACTTTAGTTGGAGCATGAACAGATCATCACTTCAAACTACTTTTCATTTCATTCTATTGCCAGCATATAACATAATCACAGAAAGTAAAAGACATATCTAGATTTTCCAGTCAGCTGCAAATGAGGACGGAATAATATTTCCCTCAATTACAGCAACCACCATTGTAAATTACTGTCATTTTACAAAGCCAAATTATCTCCAATACAGAGGAAAAGCACACAACTACCACTACCAGGGGCTCAATCTGGAGTGCCCACTGCACTTCAGTGTTTGCATAGGAGACCCTTCGGTCCAACAAGACCCATTCCTAATTTAAAACTATCCAAGTGAAAGATTTGCAGGGATGGGACCATTCACCCTCAGTTCTTCCATATGAAACAGCTCCCCGTCTACCCTGCCTGCTCTGGACATGCCCATCTTTCTCTTCGCAGCATCAGGACAGAAAGCAACATCTAACCTTCCTCAGCACCCCCTGCCTGAAAATCCCAGTGGTTTAGAGGCAAGGGCACATGGACATTGCTGGAAGCAGGCTCCAGCCATCAGAGGCATGTGTACAATACCCCCCTCACCCCCCAGCTGATTTCCATTAAAACTGGCCAAAGGAAACATCCTGATTCACCCCTGGGGCAGTTGTTCAATTCTACAGTGTCAATCAAAATAGAAGTGGAGTAGAAATCGGTGGCAAACTAAATGTCCCAATGCCATTAGATGTTGCTTCTAATTTTTCTGTAAATGGTGCCTATAACACAATGTCTGGGTGGCAAACACCCCACATCCATATGGCAGGGGAGAGGACTAGTCTCCTGCACTGCCTGATGCCATCTGCTCAATGGCTGGATGTGTGGTCACCAAAGACCTTTCTCAGGTGCGGGAGGCAACTGTGGCAGTGTTTCACCAGTGTGGGAGGCTCTTACCTGGTCTAAACATTGGAAAAACCAGGATTGCTCAGATCCAAACTGGGCAATTAAGAGCTGAAGGCAAGTGCTCACGCTCTTACCGCCAGGCTGGCTGGGTGCCAGCGTGAGCACACTGCAGCAGGCTGGTCAGACCTAGCACACGGCATGCTCCTGCTCCACCAGCCACAGGCTTCCTTGTGTTTCACGTGCCAATCGCTACTTGGAGATCTCACGTGATATACTCATGAACAAAACCCAACAAAAACAAAATAAAACACAAAGCCAAACTGTTAAGCATGCGTCCTAGAGAGTTTTTTGGATACTAATTGCAATGCTGATTGCTCTCCAGATTAAAACAAAGACTGGCTCACATTCTGCTGCTGGTGGGTTTACCACTGTACTGCTCCCAGCTACCACTGTACTGCAGGAGGCTGGGCCGTGCCAAGAAAAACACTGACAACAGTCTCACAACTCAAGTGCTCAAACAGCACAGGCCAAAAAAATATCTTCTATCAGATGTTCCTTTTCTTTGAATCCCTGGGTTAAATGGCATGAGAAAAGTTAGCTGAAATTAATTTAGCTGAAAAGAAAATAAGCACAAGGGGTGGTAGGAAACAAGCAACCTGAAAACTTAACACAAACAGTTGGATAAGTAAGATTCATCCTGAACAGAGATGACTTCTAAGAGGGCCTTATGCCAATGCAGAGGCAGCCCAGACCATCAGATCAAGATGACACAATGACAGGCTTCAGAGGCACAAGGATTCTACATGGAAATTGTCTGAGCACAGAGAAATTTTCTCCTTACTTGCAGTTAGCAATGAGGACATATCTGAGGTACCAAATCTAACAGTAATGATGAAACCTCAGGCAAAGACTGCTCTGTCATCATTTTCTTCCTTCTATCCCACAATATTTCTTTACTTGTTAGCATCTCTTAGTCCATAGTGACATGAGGTTACTCTTTTTGCAAAGTACCTAGACTACTGTAGCATTCTGTTAGAAATGGCATAGAGTAATAATCACATATTTTTCAGCTTTTGCTTTCAAAGTGGTAGAAATGAATAATTTTCTTGTTAAGTTATTAACAATATCCCTGTTCTACTTCAGGCTTCACTCCCCTTTATTCTCATTGCGTTGCTGCCTGCACATATGCTGCGGTTGTTAGCAGAAAGTAAATTTACCTATTTGATTTACATCCCTATGCCTCATGATCTCTTATTTGTGTCCCTAGTTTTATCTAAGGCCCACCTGGGCACCTTATTAAGCCCTCTTGTTTGTTTAACCACTAGTGTCACATAAAAAAGATTAAAAGCTGCCATCACGGGATTTGGGAATTCTCCTGTCATAAATGTGCAACCAGTACAACACCCCCAGGCAGAGGCTGGCAGAGAAGTATCAGAATGAAAACAGGCACACTGTGCACTGCTAACATTTTCTAGATTAATTGACCACCTTCCACAGTTCTCTCTCGAAAATCTAAGTCTCCAAGTAAAATAGAAAAGAATAGAATAGAACAGAACAGCTCAGCTGGAGGGGTCATACAGTGATCTTCTCATCCAGCTTCCTGATCACTTTAGGGCTGACCAAAAGTTAAATCATCTTATTAAATGAATTGTCCTGATGCCTCTGACAGGCTGACAAGGCAGAAGTCCTCAGACACTCCTCACAGGATATTCCTTCCAGCCCTTCCACCCACCTTGTTGCCCTCTTCTGGAAAAGGACTTTATCATCCTTCTTAAATTGTGAGGCCCACAGTGCTCAAGGTGAAGCTGCACTGACACTGAATACAGGGGAAAATACTGGGTGCACCACAGTCCCTTACTTTTTCTCTGAAACCACCAATTTTAATTACTGTAGTAATTAAAAACTGCAGAGCCATAGAGTACAATGAGCTCTACCTTAAAATATTCCATTTACTTATTTGGTTTCAGAACTCTGGCAGATCATACTAAGAAACGGAAGATCACCCTCTTTATGCCCACTAATGAAAACTGTCCTCACATTGTCATATTATTAATATTCTATATTAAATTCAAAGGGCAATCAATGTCTTGAAAACATGCACAAAACTGAACCTGCTAAGTTAGAGCCTGTAGCATTCCCAAAGAGTGAGGAATGGGAACGGCATAAAAAACTTCCCTGACTCGTTCTGTTGAAATTGTACTTCTGCAGTTCACCAACATTGGCAGAGGATGTCCTAGAGAGGAGACAGGACTGAGGGAGCATGTGGAGTTGAAGACCTGGTCTGTGAGCATGATTTTGCAAAGGGATGTAGCAGCATTTGTTTTATTTCTGATTCAGCAGCTGCTTTCCAGAGGTCCTCTCCAAGCACCTTCACCTGGAATTCAGCCTTGAACAAAGGTGATACAATACATAAAAAATCATAATGACATTGTGATTGACAAAGTTGTATCTTGGCTCACATGGATTCCTACAGCAATTTCCAAAAAAAACCAAGGCATAACAGAAATAACAAAATAAGATTGACTAAGAGGATGTTTCAGAGACTTCATTAAAAATTAATAGAGATTTTTGTCTTTCAAAGTTTTATCATCTCTCAGACAGTAAAGAGGAGGATAAAGTTCTTTGCTCACTCGTTTTGTCATGGAAAGAGAGAGCCAGATGATCAGCTGATACCAATTATAAATTATTGGTAAAGATTACAGAAGGAAATGAAATATGGGGGCCGACTGATCTGATTTCTAGCAGCACTGAACTGGAGCAGATGTGAGCATCGAGCCCTGCAACTCTTTCCTCCCACATGTCGTTTTCTCTTCTGAATGGTAGCCCATGAAGGCAGAACTTGGCTTCTCAGTAAGTTCCCATAATTCATCTAGGTTCCACAATAACAGCATATATTCCTTTGCATTCTGACAGTGTGCAGAGACCACAAGAGTCCCCAGTGAACTGGGGGTGTTAACCTCCATTCCACTTTCCTCATCATATGCATATGGAAATGAATATTTACTGGCTGCTTTGAAGAGTCAGTATGGAACATTTACTCATGTCAAAAAAATGGGAAAAACCCTATACCGTGGAGCTCTCTTTCAGGACTAGATTAATTTTTCAACACAAATGTTATTTTCTGAAAGAAATAAACCTCACTAATTTCCTCTATTTTTTTCTGAGTAATTATTCACCACTTTACACTACTATTTCACATTAGCTCACCATTTGCCCAGAGCATCTAATATTAATCTTCCTGTGTAATACAAAATCTACTAAAATTTTCTGTTCATTCAGCTTTCTTTTCACATGTAGAAAAGCCCTTCATGTACCTGATTCTATTTCTCAGTTTTCTAGTCACTCTGAACATCTCCAGAGCTCTCAAAAAGAGGAGTATTTGACCAGTCTTTAAATACATTTTAGGACTTGTGCAGAGTGGGTTAGTTGTAACTAGTGTATCACGATGAGTGTGATTTAGGTGCAGAGCTAATAGGTATTTTACTTGAAAAAATCAGGTTTTTACTTAAAAAACCATTTTGTTAGCCAAAAGAAAATTCTGAAATGAATGTGCGAAAACACTATTACAGAACCCACAAATGTAGTCTTTCACCTTTTAATTATATCAGGCTTTATCGTGATATCTTTGTATGACTTTTTATCCTTGTTTTTTACATTTGTGTTCTTTATCCTCTTCACTGACAAGTTTTTAATTTAAAAGTTACAGCTGATTTGTTTGTTCACAACTCCATCTGCTGCAGCAATGAATCTTTCGTTTGTGCAATCACTTGCCAATGTCATCACACAGCAGTGGGATGCAGTCGGATGGCAAACACACACATACACTAAAGCTACAGGGAGACTGTAAATAAATAAAAAGTAACCAAAGTAGTTTTTTACATACTGAATCAAAAGAAAGAAATGTTATGACACTGCAGTGACAGTGGGAGGGAAGAAGATATGCCAGACGCGGAAGATGATAGATACGCTGCCATTTGCAGCAATGTGGAACAGATATAAAATCTGCACTGCTGTTTCCACCCTGGCAGCTTGGCTGTCTGCACTGTACACAGTCAGATCTCTGACAGTCTCTTGAGTCACACTCACAGTGCAGAAATCAGGCTGACATGCCAGAGACAAGGTAGTTTAAAGCCATTCCTCTTCTAGACTGAGACGGAGTTACACTGTGAGTGTTGCAAAAGAGTCCTTCACAACTCAAATATCACTTTGATAGTTTCCAAAGCTTTACTGGGGGTACGAAGTTTTCCTAAATGTTCACTTTCTGTAGCCGTGTGACCGTGAGGCTCACCAACTTTTCCTTACAAAGAATACACACATCCATTTACAGCCCTCACAGCTATGAAGAAAAGCTGTGAAATATGAAACAACTTCACTCTTAAAGGTTAGAAGCCAGGAGAAAAATAACAATAGTTTTAAATCATTCCACTTTGAAGCTATTCATGATTATTCTTGGCATCCAATGTTTACTTATTTGTTGCTTCAAGTTAGAAAACAGCAGAAAAGCCATAAAAATACTTCAGGAAATGTATCTTTATATCTGCAAAAGAAGTAACTAATACAGCAAGAAAAAAGAAAAAATATTTTTTGTTTCTTAATAAACAACATTACATACTGATATGTACATATCGTTGGTATCTACAGTAGAGCGTATCTAGTACCAACCACAGGCAGTGTAAAATTTTAATTTCTGGTTTAGTCCAAATTGCTCTAGTAGAGAAAAATTTTAAGACTGGAAGAATGGGACAAGTCCATATTAACTCCTCCTTTGTCCTGGCCTATCAAATTATTCCTTTTCCCAAAAGCTATCCACAGTGTTGGAAGCATTGGAAAGTGGCTTTATAAAAGTATTTGGCTTGGCTTCTAAACACACCTTTGCTCTACTGTTAGAGAAACACTATGGTGTATGTTAGGAAACTTCAGCCATGCTGATACATAAATGAGTTTCATGTTTGTTTGATGGACTTCTCCAAGTGGGGTATATTTCAAAGTTGACTTTTCTTAAAGAAAAAAGTTAAAACAGGTTAAAACCAGTTAACATTACAACACTAAGCCATGTAAAAGGTCAGCTCCCCAAGGTGTGGTTTAAGAAAAAAAAAGCAACCATAAAGTATCCATAACACTTAACTAAAGTACAGCTCAAGAGAAGTTTTACATGGATTTTTCCCCAGTAGTGTTTCCTATTTAAAATTTTATAAAAGCATTAAGGAAGAAAGAGTAATGTAGTAAAATTGTTATTATACTCGGATCAGACATATTAGAAAGCAGAATGCTAAGACAAGACTATTTTCAGCAAAAAATATGACAGACTACTGAATTTTTTTGGCAAAAAAGCCTCCAGACTACTGAATTTCTGGCTTTTGAATAACTTTAGGAAAAAAAAATAGATTTTAACAGCACTTTTATTTGGAAAATTGAAAGTAGTGTTGATTCAACTAAGTTCCCAGCACTTGCAACAGATTAAACAGATTATAGATGAAATGTTCAAGAATCATAAAGATTCCTGAGTTACAAACCCAACTCCCAAAGGGACTCAGGCTCTTGAAAGATGTTACTTTGATGCTTTTAAAAACTTAAATGTTAAAAGTTAAATTGGGCGATTTTTTAATTTTCCCCAAATCCAAGAATCCCCCTTTTTAAAAGAAAATATACTTTTGCCAAACTCAACACATTGGCCAAAATATGCCTAGGAGCAAGCAGTCTTGATATCACTGCAAGTCTCTGAATGACAGAGAGAGTAGTGAGAAAGTAAGGCCACTGGCAATGTATACTGACAATCCTGGTCCTCCGCTAGATCAGACAATAAAACCGATTTGATCCTCAGGCTTGACAACCCTAGCTTAAAAAAATTAAAGAAAAAAAAAGAAAAGAAGAACAGGGAAAAAGTGGGGTACCTTCTTATTCATAAAGCATCTCGTAATTAATAACACTACTGTGCTTCTCATGTACACACAGCTGAATTTTAGATTTATCACAGGCACATCACACGATTAAGACCTTCATTTGCCTCCAGGATGTTTGCACACCAGCTCTCCTGGAGGGTGCACAGGAGGCTGGGCAGGAAGCAGGACTTTCCTGCTTCCCACAAGTGGCTTCTTGAACTTCAGCCTGCACAGGCAGAGAATTAAAACCCAGTCATCACACAACTGTGCTTTACTTGTATAACAACATGATTTTCCTCTGGACTGCCTGGTGTGATGTACACCTTGGATTTTTAATACTTGAATTCTCTCTAAGTTAGAGAGTTTAGAATTCTCTAAATTCTTAAGAATTGACTATATTCCCCAAAAACTAGTTTATTTATTTATACCACTAACAATGAACTTTTGCCCTGGTTCCATAACGTTTACTCTCATGAGACATACCTTTGAAATCTACTGAGTTGCTTATATAATTAAGGACCGTGTTTTCAGACATCTAGAAAATTCACATCGCTGCTTTCTACATCATTCAAAAGATGTCAAAGTAGCTGCAATCAACCCAGAAGACATTCCAGGAGAGGAGAGATTTGAATTGGAAGGGACCTACAACGATCATCTCATCCAAGTGCTCAACCACCAAAATTTAAAGCATGTTATTAAGGACATTGTCCAAATGACTCTGGCAGGCTGACAGTCACTGCAAAGCTTGGGGCATTAACTTCTCTCTAGGAAGCCTGTTCCAGAGTTTGACCACCCTCTTGGTAAAGAAATGCTTCCTAATGTCCAGCCTAAGCCGCCCTTGATGGATGCAGCTTTGAAGATTCCCACAGTTTCTTCACAGGCTACTACAGCATGCCCAATACACAGTATTGTTTGCTAACAAACAATCACAGAGAGCTCACTGGACTGACTACACACAGCAACGCTGGAACGAAAGTCAACACTGGAATAAAATCCAAGAAGTTAAACTGGTTTAAAACTAGGTTTAAATTGTTTCTATTTCACTATTTAATATGGACTAAAAGATTTCAGTTGACACAGCGTTGGTGAAAAAAATCTAACTTCAGTTTTCCTCATATCTTTTTAAACAATGGTTTTTTTCTTTGCAAATATAATCCAATTTTTATTTTGGCTTTCTCTGCAACTCAGACTTTTATTTCAAAATCTTGCTTTTTGTCAGCGTAGCGAAGAAAACTCAATTTAAGATAGAACCTCAGGCATGCAGAATATATCAAATAAAACTGAAAACACATTTCTTCCCCATTTCCTACACTATAAACAAGACAAATACTTCAGCACACACATGCACAAATTCCATAGTCCTGGCCACCACGAAGTAACAAAAAAAGAGAAGCTTCGAAAATTGAATTAAAGCAACCTCAGTCCCCCTGTCTTCCCAGGACTCAGCACCCTGTGCTGCCCTTTGCCTGGAGACAAGTGCATCCGTGTGGGAAGCCCTGTTCTCTGCCATTCATTGTACCAGGAGAGAAGTGCAGTGTTACAGCTGGAAGGACATGAATAAGCCTTTCTGATGTAGTCATCTGCCTCCAGATCCCTACCTATCACTTAGGTTTGGCAGCTTGGGGCTGAGGCTGAGGTAGCCAAAACCATGTTTGGCCCAGATGAGAAAGGTGTGGAGGGCTCAGAGTTGGTGCAGTGCTGTGCTCCCCTTGTCTTGCCTTCTGCATCACCACTGTTCCTTGAGGGAACACTGAATCAGGGCTCTCTGAACCCTAACTCTAACCCTAAAAGCAGTTTGGGGCTGAGGATGAGGCCCTCAGTTGACCACCCTCTTGGTAAAGAAAACGATTAAACAGAGTTACCACCCAGAAGACACCACTTCTGTTACAAGCAATAAACTGCTCTTTTATTCACAGCCTCTCAAGGGAAGGTGTGGAACTGGTTCTGTCTCTCGGCTCCGTATGTTACATTTATCTGCCATATTATTCAAAGAGCACATGTAACTGTAGAATGTGCAAAACTGCAGAATAAATTCACATTCATTAACTCCTATGAAAGTGTGATGGGCATCATATATTAAGAATAGAAAGTATAAACAAACCATCAATTAATCTAATTTCTCTGATTTGAAGCAATTCAAGGATGGTAGGCTGTGGAAGAGAACCCTGCCAAAGTAAGGGGGCATACTTGGGCACTGAAAAGTTAAGCACTTGCTTAAGGGCTTTGTGGCAGAGGAGACCAAAACAACTATACAAACTTATATACCTATTTTTTTTCCAAAACGGTGAAAGTTGTGCCTGACAGGGCTTTCCCACATCCCTTTGATTGCACCACTGAACCCATTTTTCTTTCTCAAATTATTCAATATTTGTGACATGCATTGAAACTGCACTGTTTCCTTTATAATAACACTGTTTCCTTTATAATAACCTCTCAAGGATCAGACCGTGCAGCCTCATGCAGCCCCTGGCTGAGGCAATGCTCCCAAAATGATGTCAATGGGAGCCATGCCCAAGGAGGGACTATAGGATTGAGCTCTATGTGAAGACAGGGCTTGAAATTATGGAGCATGGTATCAGGGTAAGACTTTATATTTCAAGCATATGTTTATTCTTTTTACTAAATCACCAAAGAGCGTGGGGAGAAGAGGGGGATGTCACTTTGGAAAACCATATGGTACTTTGATTTCCAAGCCAAAATTGTGCATACTAAATATTTATAGAATCTAGTGATATTCTCTTCTTTCTGTTTATTCCTGTCACCCAGAGAAACTCTGGCCAACTACCAATCAAATATCCAAGCAAGCACGGGGCAAGAGAGAAAGCAGCTCGCCAGTAGGCTCGTAATTAGCAACCTGAAACTGGAAGGAGGCGCTTGGGAAGTGCCTCTGATGCATCTGGATTCCAGCGCTCACCGCATGTCACGAGTGGTTTCGGAAATTGAGTTCCCAGTCTCTGCAAGGGGTAGGGAAGATATACACAGTATTTTTGGCTAGACTGAGCAGGGGCATATGTGGAGCAGCTGCAAAAGCAGACATCCGTCTGCTCCCAGAGACCAGTGTAGGAACACAAACGCACCTCTCAGCGATGACAGCTAACTTGCTCCTGGCGCCTCCTGCAAAAGCTCTGTCTCTACCTGTGGCAAGCAGGGCTGTTGTGTTTACTTTGCTTTACATAAAAACAATGCAGAGTGACCTCCTTATCACCCTGTGCTTAGGAGAGTAGTTGGAAGGAGCTACTGAGGTACACAAAAGATCTGAAATCTATCTTAATAGGAGAAAATCTTCATATCCAAGGTCTAGCCTTGATACAGAAATCTTCAGGTCCTTTTCCTTGGGAGTCTTATTCCCTTCTCTGCTCTTACCTACTTCCCCTTTCCTTCTGGTGTGAGAGCTAGCAATCTCCAACTACCCTTCCATTCTTAAATAGTAAAAGGATTTAAAAAAGCATAGCGAGCCCACAGCTCAATACACAGTATTTTACTAACAGGAGCAGCTTTCACTGCCAAGCACCCTCAGCATTACTTTAGACAGAATCTGGGATGCTGCTGGTGCACTTTCCACATAGATGTTGCTGCTGTACTAAGTGTGGTGCAGAGAGGTCTTGTTAGCATTATGCAGGGTGGAAGTCACCTACTTTTGCATATATATATGTAACTTCTAATTTGCATACCATGAAAATAACAACAATTTTAGAATCAGGTTGAAGCTATCAACCAAACAAAAGCTGTCTCTTCAATATGTAAAATTCTTTCATTTTTATAAAGGTAATTACATTTTACTATGAAATTGGTGCTCAAAAGTTCCTTTCTCTATCATTGAAACAACTATTTACTATGAAAAACATACTTATTGAAGGTTTCCAAACGTGTAATAACCACACATCTGTTATTTTTCAAATATATATTTTCTAAAACATTTGATATTTACTTCACATGTAATAACAGTTATTAAATCTTTCTTAAAGTCTGTTTAGTGGAACCATAATTTAAAGCATTACATGCATAGGAGAAGCACCATGGGAACAAATGCAAAAAAGGGAGTTAGAAATGTTGTTAGTAGCTGAGTAACTTACTAGTCACATTACAAACTACAACTCAGAGAAGCATAGTAAGAGGAGTACTGGAAATTTGGAAACCCTGCAGGACGATGACTTTTAAGAGATCCAACATCACTTTAAAATTATTAGATCATTTACAGGTCAACAAACATGTAAAAACAAGACATTCCTGTAATCACTACTGAATCTACTAGACAAGGACATAAACTTCATCATCTGGTAGCCCAAATTAGAGAAATTTAGGTACTTAAAAAAGGCCTTCTTTTGGTTTTAATTCTCTGCAGTGTGGCAGCATTTCCCCAGCAGCACTTCCCCAGTGCTGGTGGTGGCTCTTTGCAGGCTCTACACTGCAAGTCTCACCCCAGCCATAAGCTGGAAACACTACTGACTGCATTACAGGAGAAGACCAGCTCTCTGAATGAACCGATCCTCTTTCCTTTTGAATTTTAACAGGCTTTGTGCATTAAGCTCTCTTTAACAGCCAGGAAACAAGCACAGTCACTGTTAATTTTTCATAACTATTCCACTTGAGATTTCGAGTGGGCCTCCCAGCAACAGGACACAGGAAATGGCCTCAAGCTGTGCCAGGGAAGGTTCAAGCTGGATGTCAGGAAGAATTTCTTCACTGAAAGGGTGGTTAAGGCTGCCCAGGGAAGCAGTGGAGTCACCATCCCTGGAAGTGTTCAAGAAACGACTGGATGTGGCACTTAATGCTGTGACTCAGTTGACAAGGCGGTGTTTGCATAAAGGATGGACTCTATGATCTTGTAGATCTTTTCCAACCTTATTGATTACATGAGCCTATGATTTCCACTGGGTCCTGAATGTGACTGAAAAAATCTTAAGCCAGAGATGAACAATGCCTTCTAAAACACATTTTTAGTCCTGTTTGGAACAAAGTACAAGAGAGCTGACTGCTTTCCAGGCATTTTTATGCATATGTGGGTGCCATCGTAACATCCACCAATAATGAACAATAATCCTCACATTAACAGTTGCAAAAAAGTAATTCTATTTATCCATAAATCTACTTGCTTTTGCTTACTTAAGATTTTTAAAAAAACCGTAAAGGTGACAGCTTGCTTGACGTGGAAGTATCACATATGCTCAGCATTTAAAATAGATTTCTTATAAGACAGCACAATACAACACAATATTTTTCCTAAATCTCAAAATTGCTCCTTAATGTTTTCAGAAAATACAGTCAGGAACTGCAGTCTAGATCATGCTGGACAAAGGTGGTGACTACCAGAGTATGTTACAATTAGCTTATTTGTGATGTCTCAAAAGACAATCAATAACATAAAGACCTTCATTTATATCTATCAAACCCACATATACTGCTTTTAATTGAAAAGCTCTTAACTCCAGTCATTTCCTGGATATAAAGCTACTTTACTCGAGCTGCAGCATTTTTAATTTCCCTTGCATTGAAAAGTAGCATCCTCAGCTTACAAGTAATGCTTACATAAAAGCCTCGCAGTCAGATCTCGGTGCCACAATGTTTTTCAGGATATGAAGACAACAGTAATGTAAACACTCTACTATTGCAGAATAAACACCATGTAGCCACAAAGCAGTGATGACATCACCTGTAAATTATATGGGATTAATTTTCTGCAATGTAAACTGACTGTCTGTATCTCCTGTTCCTTAACCAAGTCTAAAACAGTTTGTTGAGAACAATTTATTTGGATCTTCTAGTTTTAAAGCAAAGATACTTCCTCTTTAGGGCATTACCTCGTGTCTCTCCTTTTGTGTATCTAAAACTTGTTTCCTCCCTCCTGAATGAGAATGTCCTTGTTCAAACGACACATTTAAATGCTATTGATATTTCACATCTGACTCAGGTGTGCCTAAGTCAAAATCTTGCAGAGAATATAATTTTAAATACCCAGACATGCTGCTGCTGCTTCTTTCCCTAGAGTTCATACAAATAACACAGGATCAGAGCTAACACAGATGTAGCCCACTAACCTGTCTATTGGTGGTAAAAAAGGGATTCCTGCTGAGGAGAATGAGATTAGGGAAAGGATGTAGTGATACATCCCCAGAATAATCTCTCAGTTTTGAGAGATCTGCAGACCTGAGATTTCTACTTCTGTGACTACAAATTAAGTGTGATTTCAGCATCCAGGTATTACATATAGCAATGTGTTTGCTTTGGAAACTATTCTTTAAGATAAAAAAATACTGATCTCAAGCAATAACAGACAATATGATATTAAAGAAATATTGCTATAAAGGAGTTAACACTGAACTTCACATATATTTTACTCACTAATTTTTTAGTCAACCAACATAAGAAGTTGTGGATGCCCCACACCTTGTGTTATAGACCAGGCTGGATGGGGCTCTGAACATGACAGGGGGTTAGGCACCAGATGATCTTTAAGGTACCTTCCAACCCAAGCCATTCTATGATCCAATGACATATTCCTGTCATAAAAAATCTTGTGTTAAAAATACAGGTAAGATAATGAATATTACTGTTTTAAAAACCTCAAATCTTAATTGTTCTATCTGTGTGAAAGACTTCATCTTCCTTTTTTTCTCCTTGCTGGTTGTCTGAAAAAGCGGGTGAGAACATATTTGATTCTATGACTATGGCTTGCAAAGTACATTCAAATCTTCGCCTCAGCTGTGCTAAATAATGTGCTGCTTCAAATAAAGTTACCCCAGGGTGATGATCAATCTCTCCAGGTGCAGAAGTGCCGTTTGAAAGCCTTTCTCCTTTTCAAACCAGAGTGGCAATAATGGATCTGCACAGAAATGCCTTCTACGTATTTGCTTCCTCTCAGGAAGCCTTCTCAGTTGCAATTCAGTATATTAAAAATTCTCCATCTTTCATGGTGTACATACATTGCATCTACACAGCTAGCATGGTATATGCTATATATATGTGATATAACATATAACATATATATGCTATATATATGTTATATCCTTCGGGTTTTGAAAAATTTCAAAAGTTGGAAATCGCCACCACAGAACCTCTAATGAACTCAGCTAAAAAGACATTGACCCTTTTCAATTCTCACTTTCAAAACACACAGACAGAGTATCAATTCATTCTAGAACTCCTCACATCTTTTTTTTTTCGTTCTGATGGAGACAAGCAGCAACAGGTAATTTGGGTGATGAAAGAATCAATAGTTAATTGTAGTGCCCTGCAGACATCTGTGGTATAACGCTGAATGAAATGCTCACCAGGAACCAAACTGGATGAAACTTGGGAAAAAAACCCCAACCTGTTAAAAAAAACCTTTGAGGACATCAAACTTAGCAATTGAGAGTGTTTAATTTTCAACAATATGCAAAACTTCAAGCGGAGGGCAGATTCTTCTGGTACCATTTGTAGAAGAATGAAGATGACATCGAGTATCTGAATCCTTCTTTACTTGACATCACTCTTTACTGGACTTGGCCTAGTTTAATTTACAAGGCAGACGTGTTTCTGGTATGATGACCTTGTGGCTAAGTTTGTCGGCGAGAAGTTCTTGCACTTGAGGAATGCTGCACATTGAATTTTCCTCTGATGCTGAATAGCTCTCTGCCAGCTTTGCTCCTCTTTCAACTTGATTTACTTTTGTCAACTCATATGTCAGAGATTAGAAGTTTCATGGAAAAAATAACATGAGTGAGAGCAGTATTTTCATTCATAAGTAAGACTTGTGACCAAAAGGCGTGTCCCTTTTTTTAATACTAGCATGCTGCATAGTCACCAGCAAACGACATTATGAGCCAAGTTCATAGGATGAATAAATTGCTTTAGATCTACTGGGGAAGGAGAAGAGGACACAACCAGAAAAGCTGAACACATGTGTGCATGACACTGCATGACTACCGCTCTAAATTTGAGGTCATTGATACATTCAATCAACTAAAATAAGTAACTGTGCAAGCTTGCCTGTGCAGTTTTTCTTCCTTACCTTTTTTGCACTGGCAAGGAAATAAATTTATGGCTTACCTTTCAAAACCAATCTGCCGTAATGTTTTCTCCCATGTCGAACCTGTACAGAGGAGAAAAAACAAACACCCTCAGTAAAGAACCATTTTTGTATGAACACTCTTTCCTTTCCTTGTGCAGCTGGGATCTGTATATTAAAGAGATTTTTCCACCCCTAAAGAAGTGCTTGTAAATAACCCGTGTTTTCCCCAGAGTGGAGAACTGTTGAGAGAGGCTACCACCGGGTGACATAACAGTGAGAGGGGTATCAGCCTAAACAACTCCTTTACACTGCAGAGCAGCTACAGTTCACTGCAATTCCAAGGGTGGTCTCCTCTGCTGGAGCAATGTGATCTGGAAGCGCTGAGCTGGCATCTCACATCATGCACTCTTCACATTTCAGCTTTTCACTTTACTGTAGCGTCAGCCTGATTCTTGCTGAAAGCTTTACAGCTCCTTCTGAAATCCAGCCCTTTTATTTCTGAGCAAAAGCATGAACATGTATTCCTTCTTTATTGTTTAACCCTTCACATTCATACAAACAGCTGCAAAGGACTCTTTCTCAAAATGATCAAGGACTCAGCCCCACGAACTACTCAAATGCGCAGCGTCATCCAAAGAATTGTCCTCAGTATTTCTGATGCACTTAATACAAAATTTACCTAGATTTTCTCCAAAATAACCCCTACACACAGACTGCAAGCTTTTCCTTTTTTTCCCTACTATTATGAGGTCATTAGGTACAGGCTACTAAGAGCACAAATATCTCAAGTCACGCAGGTCTGTGAGGCAAATATGTAGGAGGACATGAAGCTGAGTCATAGTTTGCTCTGACTTTTTACACTCCTGTGGCAAATGCAACAGGACTGCATGCCATATAAGCAAATCCAATTCTTTTTGAATGATTCATCTGAATCATTCATTGAATTCTCAAAATCAGAGAAGTGACAATGATTCCAGTTGCTGATGCATTCCATCACCTAAAGGGCAATATAAACTAGGACCAAGAAGATTCCCTGTGAGTGGCATTAAGCAGCACTTTTAATTGCCCCCATTCAGTGCAAAGCAGGCAGAGATTTGAGGCCCATATCCAGCAAAACACAAAGCAGTAAGTGACTTCAAAAGTGAGATGGAGAAAGTGCTACCTTCACTTTATGGGATAAAAATGAAGTAAAATTCTGTTCTGGAATAACTGAGCAGTGTTGATTGTTTTATCAGTACCAAGAGCTTCTACTGTGGCACCTGTATTTGCCTGAGGTGGGGCAAGACTTCTGCCTGCACAACTACATACATACAACATCTCTCATCACTCTGAGTTAATATTTCATGAAAAGAAGTCCTCTAAAGACATCTCTAAAGCAGGACAACAAATACTCTCACACATTTATTTCAAGAGAACGTGAAAAACAAAAATAATGTCTTGCACAATGAACCATGAATGACTGAGATAAATAAAGACCTTCTCCATTAATGTATTCTATTGTAAGTTATCCCCCAAACCCATCACCTTCTGCTCATCTCTGGAGTGTAACTGGTTTCACACAGCACCTATGAATCAAGTCATCGCTAAAAAGATGACTCTGGCACTCCACAGGTTAAGTGCAGGGCAGACACAAACAATTCTCCATATATTTTATGCAATCCTGCTGGCTCTGGAAGAGTAGCCAATGGTTTTTGAACTCTGAAGATTTGAAGAGTGTTGAAGAAAAGAAATCTCAACAGCACTTCCTAAAGCAAAGACCAGTACTGGCATTTTAGTCAGAGTTTCTATGCCTTCCACTGTTATGTATAGTTGTGTATGAATTTTTCATCTCATGACTGGCTACACTTCATTTGTATTATATAGAGAGAATCCTACTGAAGAGAGACAGGGGGAGAGAAAGAAAGAGAAAGGAAAAAAGCTATAGAGGAAAGGGAATTGGATCTCCATTGGTTTGAAATAATCTTTTGGCTGCAGCTGGCCACCAGAATACTCTTTGAAATGCATCTGACTCCTCTGAAGCAAAGCCTGCCAAGAACACAACTAACATTTCATATTAAAAAAATATATCTTTTTTTATGGAGTCTTATTTTAAAATGTTTATGATCTAAACATTCTCTTTTAAGACCTGCCAATTCCATTCACAATAGTATCAACTTCTACACCACACTAAGAGCCAAAAGTAAATACCCTGAGGTAACAGCAGCACTAAAAAGAATAGTGCTATTAAAAGTCTAGAAAAGCTATTATTTGATTTAAACCTTACCCATTTCTTCCAAAACATAAAACAGGATTTAAGTCACGTAATTCTCATTAAAATCAAAAAAGGAGTTAATCAAGAATTAAAGACTTGATCCTGCTCCCAAGGAAATCAATAGGAATTTGGCTATTCAATTCAGTCTTTCTCTCTGCTGGGACTGTGGAAAATATTCACCTGTTGACTTTCAGAATCAATCAACTACTACACTGGAGTCACTAAGTTAAGGCGGCTTCCCTTTGCTTTCTTCTTTTTTACCACCACAACAAAAATACCATAACTCTTTACAAGAATGCCTTAATCTGGTACCCATGTAATTAAGCTTTTCCCCCCCAAATATTTGCTGCAGAGTGCCTAACCGTTCTCATTTATTCCGAAGATTCTGTTTCACATTAACAGCTCTAGCTTTAAAATTCTTCAAAGAGATGAAGCATAATGCACTTCCAGAATTTCTGCTCACATTTAATAGGAACAATGGTAACATGCATACCATGCTCACATGTGCACTCAATGAAATCCCAGCATAAGAACGAGAGTATAAGAATATGAGATTTAATAAGATAAAATCAAAAACATCTTCGTTAAGTGAAAAGTTGCCTTCATTGACAGGTAGGCTTTCATTCACATGGCAGTTGCCATATTTAGTTTGGTTTGGTTACAACTCTCTGCTTACTGTGGATGAGAGGACTCACAGACCACTGCCAGGTTGTTCACCTTTACAAAACATGAACTTGCCTCGCTGCTGAAGTGCACTGGTGGGCATAGGGAAAACACAGAATAACGTATTCATAGGATCACAGAATCATGGAATATCAGGTCAGAAAGGACCTCAAGGGTCATCTGGTTCCAACTTTTTTGGACAAAAGCACTGGCGAGACAAGATGCCTCAGCACCCTGTCTAGCTGGATGTTAAAAGTGACCAATGGTGGGGAAAAATACTGGGTAAGTGATTTTCATGCTTTCATGGAGGTTGCACAACTATTCACCTTGAGCCATTTTGTGCCCTACCTGCCCCTACAGCAGAGATCTGTAGCTGTTGAGGGAGAAGTCTGGCATGCATTGTAGATGAAACTCATGCCTCCTGTGCCATTCCCATGCACATGTGCATGAAGGTCCCTGCAGATCCTGTGGTCCCAATGACTGTGTGCAGTGATTACCCACAGCCTGCTGCCTTCTCACTTCTCCAGTTAGTGGCTACTTTAAGAACTACATGCCTGTGTCTGACTCTGCTCTTGAGGCTTTCTAACAGTAAGAATAATAATTCTTGCATTCTTTTCTCACTGTGATCTGACATAAGGACCAGAGGGGAAAAACACAGCTTAACTGAACCAAAAGACATTGCTTGACATTTTTCAGTAAGCATTAAGGGAGCCTGTCAGAATTCAAGTATACAATTGGAATTATATGAAGATCTCCAAAGACTGGAATAGGAAAAAATATCTGTTAATTCCATCAATCCAAATTTAAAAAGGTTTTTTTGGAGCCTGTCAATGGGGTATCATAGAGAGTCACCCAGACTCTCTGAAGGAACAAGCAAGGTACCAGACATACCCCAGTCACACTTAGCTCATGAGTTACATACAGGTGTGACATACGTAAACCTGTTATGATACCTCAGAAACAGGCAGATACTCTCGGAATAGTAACTTCAGTGATCTTTATCCTAACATTTTGAAGGAAAATAATTTCTGAAGATCAGCTGAATTTGTAATGATCAGAATATTCCTATCAATTTCAAAACTTTGGTCTTAAGCCTGTCTGGGACACTTACTAGTATCCTCCAAAACAAAAAACAAAAAAACAAAAAAAACCAAAAAAACCAAAACAAAACAAAAAAAAAAAAACAAACAAAAAAAAAAAAAAAAACCAAAAAAAAAAAAGGAAAAAAAAAGAAAAAGCCTTTCACATATACAAGAAATACAAAACAGTGATACAGAATACTCCAGAAATGGAAAGAAACACTCTGCTAAACCTTTCCATTGCAGGTACCACTTCTCTCAACTCTGCTTCTCAAACAACAGAGAACAGGGCAGAAGTCTGCAGAGTCCAGCCCAGCCAGACTAGCTGGGGACCTGAGTTTCTTGAATGCACACCTTAAAGCTCTCAACAAACTGGAAGAACATACTGGCTTGTCCTGCCACAGTTTGGGGTTTTTTGGTAGAGACACACATACTCCATAAACCATTCGGAGGTTTGCAGTCTGTTTTCAATGGATTGGGAAACATTGCTCTGCTGCATATTCTCCTTCATCACCTTACTGACAAGTAACTAACAAGTATTTACTAACAAGATGAAATGTACTCAACTGCAACTGATAAAAACTGCCAAATTAGGAATATATTCATTGCAGCAGCTTCATATATTATTAAGTCTTCACAGCTGCTTGTTCCTAATAGTAAGCTTCTATCTTCTTCCAAACAAAAACCCCAAAAAACTATGTTTTTTTTCAGAAATCCTGCCTTTTTTTGCTGTTTAATAAATATAAAACCACAGGTTTTATGAAACCAAACAGTAGTATTGACTAGAGAAATGTAGGTGGCATAGGAAAGAACTTTTTCTTACTTGCTTAACAGTACCATAGAGGTACTGTTAATATTTACTTACCTCTACATTGGTTATCCAAGTTAGTTACATGCAACGTGACTCTTACGGAAATAATCATTTCTCTCATGTGAAGGGCATCAGAAAATGCCACCTTTGCATTTAGCATCTATCTGTCTATTTTGAGAAATAAATCTTTCTTACACTTCCTCTTCCCTTGATTCAAATTACTTAACCTGCATCCTGCACTCATCACTTTGTAATTTTATCACCAGTCTATCATCTGGAATAATGACAACACTTTCTTTTAGCATGAGATCTCCTAGTATGGCATATTACTAATGTGCTGTGTTCATGCTGATGTTTTAATTCAAAACTGGAGAGTATTTTGTGGACAAATCTCTCACCACGCTTTGGTTTGCACAACAGAGCGATCTTGGAGTGCACGAACTGGATTCCTTTCACATGAAACTAAAGCACAGCCCATGGACACAACTGCTGTGTTTCAGCCACCAGTGGTTATTCTGTCTGTGTGACCAGAGTAGAACCAATCCACACTCAAAACATATCAAATCATGGCAGCCAAGGACACTGCACCAAATGCTTCACCCCTATCTCACCATGCTGGTGCTGAGACAGATACAGCTCACTCCAACACTCCCTGTGCCTGTCCTGGAGTGTTCCCAGAAAAGCTTCCCAGTTACAGTCACCCTGAGGGATGAAGGGGCAGTCAGGGTGCTCTCCCTTAAGACTTCTGGGCTGTATCCCATCCACTGCAGTGAGCAGGAGCCCTTCCACTGCTCTGATGTATGAACAGCGTAGGACTGGATGCTCAGCACTGTCACGTTCTCTATAAAACCCCAAGGAGCCAAATGTGTAAGGCATGACAGCAGATTATTTCATTTTTAAAGCAACTCCTCCAGGAGAAGGAATAAGGGAAAATCTGGGCTGGTATGGTTTGCTGTGCTTGCTGAAGAGACTAAAACCACCAGTAAAACAGAAGCTTAGGGCCAGTGGTCCAGGATTCTGTCTAGATGAAGAAAGTGATTGCTGACTACATACCAGGAAAGAGTCCTATCAAGAAGAAAGATCAGATGTTGCAAGTCTTTACTTGCCTTCCACTCATACCAGCTTTCAACAGATTTTTTACTGAATAAAGAGCACAAATTTGATCCCTTCACAATAATGTCATGGGAAAGATTTACTGTGTATTTTCTCCTCTGAGGAAAATAATAAATTACCATCGTGAGATACAAAAATTGCTTTCCAATAAAAAAGAAATCTTGACTCATTCCATGTTAACCGGAAAAATAATCATCATCTAGTTCTCCTCTAAGGAGATGTTAATGAGTGGGAACTTTTACTAATAAAATGGGCAGAGGGGGAATATAGAACAAAGTGCAATAGCACTGACACTACGTTTGTGTGTGTGCACACATATGCATATTGCTTCAAGGTGAGTATTCAGAAGACAATGGGTATGGTAAAGTGATTAGCAGCTGTATGAGAACAGCCATCTCTTCCAGCCTGTGGCTTCCCTGGGAACTCTGGGGGTCCAGATATGTGTCAGCAGAGCTCTCACAGAGAAGTGGGGACCCTAAAAGCAGCTGCTTCACAGGCCTAATCCATATTCTATTATTTTTTTTCTAGTACCTTGACTAGCATGTAGAACTGGGGGGCTGGGGGAACCTTGTTTTTTAAAATTGACCATTTAACTTAAGATAGGAAACTGCATGTGAAACACGCCTTAGTGCACCTGGGATATAACTGATCCAGCATCTTGCTGGAGGCAGGGGCAGATCCCAGCTCACTTTGCATGATGGTAAAACCAGTGTCTCTGATACTGATGCAAAGTATATAGAAATAACTGGAAAGACTTGCATTGAATTAATGGGATTTGATAGTTTGCTGAAATGAATAGCAATGAGGAACAGTAAAAAAAAAAAAAAATCGGTTTTTATGCATGAAGATGACCTACTAATTAGACATCAAGTTAAGAGATGTGTGGAAAAAATAATGACTTGGAGAAAGAAAATGTGGGAAAGTACTTTCTGCATTTGTTCTTCCATGACAGATTTGTTTAAAATGATACACGGGTAGTAAAAGAAATTTAAATTGGCTGAATTGCCTCACATATTTTTTTTAATCAGCTTTTTCACAAGGATGATAGGCTCCATAATTTTTGTAAGCATCATGACTTCTTTTATCTGGTTAGATATAGTAAATCAGAAACACTTACAGGCAATCTTCCCCTGCAACACACAGAGGCTTAAAACCACTCCTATTTTAACCTCATTTAATTTCAAATTTATTTTCTCAATGAGGCAGCAAAACAGCAAAACCCAAAGCACTAGAATATCCTTGGGGAATATATTCAAGATGAAAGCTGAGACAGCCAGCTAATGGAAAGGGCTTTTTTCTTTTTGTTTAATATTTTATTTATCTATTTGTTTGCTGTAATGGTTGGTTAGTGGGTTTTAACCCAAATTTCCAAGGATGCTTCAGATTTGAATTCATTTTTTTCATCTTTTACTTTTCTTTTTGAAACAGAACTGCCCCCCTTTCCCCATGACTGTAGACCACTTCAGAAATGGATAAGGAAAAGGAAACAATGTGCAGAGCAGAGCATTGCAGGTTACCAGCACAGAATCCCACTAAGGGAATAAAGGGTAACAAACCAGATGGTCCTTAGATATGGTCAATCTCTTACTCTTTTTTACAGCAGAAAACAGTGTCAGGGCTCTGGGGAGTAGCCTCGAAGGAAGGCTACTTTTCCTGCTGTTGCCATGGGGGATGTCAACCTTAAGTCAGACAGTCACAGAGTTTCAGAGGATCAAAGTTCACTCCAGACCTTCTGAAAACGACAAATAACAATTTAATTGGCCCTTTTTCAAATATGTAAGACAGGTTTTGCTTTCATTTTCAAAGTAAAAGAGAACATGTATTAAGTTTTATTTTTCATAAGCCTGAAGGAAATAGTATTTTTCTCCATTTTTATTGGCAGAGAAATTCTCTCAACTCCTATGATGCAACACTGCTCTGTCTGCTAAAGAGTATCTCAGAGGCAAGGTCTTAACTTCAGAGTGTAAGTGGTGGACATCCTTTCAACTTCTAGAGCCACCCTCTGCTTACTTTTATTGTAACATAATATACTGCTATGAATAATAATGTAGACCTAGTTTCCTGCAGTGTTGAAAGTGTGCAGCATACCAGCACAAGGAATTTGCTTTTCATTGTCTCATTTTCTCTTTTTGTCTCATCTGAAGGAGGGCAGGTGGGCAAACGATTCTTCACGGATTTTTCAGCATAGACACATGTCAAGGGGGAAATAAACAACAAGTGTGCCTGCAGTAGCATATACATATACAAGAAATTATGGATGAGATAAATAAGAATAGGAAACTAGGAAATCTTGCACAGAAACAGGAGGGACATTATGACAACAAAGCCCAGCATTCCAGTGGCTGCATCTTTGACTCCACTAACATACTCCAAACCATGTAAACCACGCTTTTTCTCTGAAATTGCTTTCTGGTTTTTTTAAACTTTTTTTTTTTTCCTAAAGTTACTAAAGAACCATTTCATTCACATTATTACCCTCAGAGATTAAGGGAATTTTTGCATAGTGTGATGAAGACAGCAATTTGTTGTTGTTAGACATAAGGTCCTGCCCACATTCACAGCATACAGAAAAAAACCAAAACTAAACAAAGCCCACCCAAAAAATTGTTTCAGTGACTTAAATGATGCAAAGATCTGAAGTGCTGCGTGAAGGATGATACCCAGAATAAACTTCAGAAAATAGGCCTGAGATGTGTACATACTTAGCACACCACCTTCCACAGAAGCGGAAAGCAGCACTTTCAAACCCTCCTGTCTGCATGCCATTAAGAGAAGGCAGCAGTGACTGCATCAGGCAGCAAGACATTTGGGGCATAAAAGCTGGCTCACTCCCAGAGATCCCTTCAGAGAAGAAATGTGGATGCAGAAGGATGTGCTCCACAGGACTGTAGTGCGAAGCAGGCACACAGACTCAAACAACCAGGATAGGGCAACGATAGCAACAGATGTTATTTTTCCTCCCTAGAATACACGAAGATGCCTCATCTAGTTCAACTGACAAGTGAAAGCATGCAAGCACTGAACAAAGGGTTTCTTTTGGTTTAATTTTGTTTCTCTTTGCAGAGCTTACAATTCTGCGATTTCACTCAAATTTTCACAAAGCTCTAGTCTGTGAGATCAGAAAGAGCAACGCTCTTCTGCTTTCCAGCTCCCATTCCTCTCATTCAAGAGACAGCTGACTGTAGGTATAAGGCTGCTCAGGGAAGGCAAAACTGGCAAAGGAACTGGGGAAAACAGAAGGCAATGAGGTGCCAGTCACAGACCCAGCCCAATTCTTTGCTTCCAGACATTGGTGTTTTTAAAACGCTGCTGCCACTCGCTGGGAGAGGAGCCCATACAGGCAAGGGGGTGGCGAAGAGGAGTTTGGGCAGCTCAAACTGGTGAGACACATCTACAGTACAGAGACCCCCCAACTACCCACACCTTTCCAGCTCACAAGCACACAACTTTCAGCACGCCCTGCTGAGCCAGGAGGGATGAGAGTAACGCACTTTGCCACCTGCAATCTGCTCCCCTGCACGCCTGGAACATCTGCTGGATTTCACTGCCGATGGCTGGGAACAAGAGCCACAGGTAAGAATTACTGATCTGTGCTTTGCTCATGACCTGTGGAACAGCAACAGTGAAGCCACTAGAAGTACCCAGACAGGTTTCATAGGGATCCAGAGCTATGTAATTGTTTTTAGTTTCATCTATAACAGACTGTAAGATTACACTCCGTGTACTAGGAGATCATTTCCCAACACTTAATTAGTATGCCACAAATAGCATGAGCACTATCAACAAATTAAAGAAATCACTGGGTTGCCTAATAATTTCCATTTTTAAAAGCACTCCATGCTTTTTATCTGTGCGCTTTAAACAGTTTACAAATAGTTTGCTCTTTCTACAGTTACAGGCTTAATTAGGAGTACTAGGAGTAATTTCTCCCCATTTAGTTTGCTTGGCTAAGTCTAAGCCAAAAAAAATCAATAAAAGCACTGAAACTTTTACCATTCTCACATGCTATTAGATGATAAGAGTATTCTCACACTTACTTCAAGTGTGGTTATTTTGTCCTCCCTGGAATGTGTTTTATTTGAGTGCTTCATTAGGGTATTAAGAGAGTCATACCTTCTGAGTAAATACTGAAGAGGATGATGAGCAGTAATAATTTTCTACTCAGCAGGGATTTTCATTTTACAGAAATCATGGGCTGTTTAGACGTGTGACTCTCAAATGCATTCTTAAATCATGTGTTTTATTTATTCACGTGCTGCTTCATTAGAAGTGATATTACATCAGGCCTAATAGAAAAAGGACAAACACTTTATTGTTTGCTTCCTTTCAAAGATACATGGCCAACAACAGCAACACTTCAAAGCGATCTCCAGTTGGCAAGTTTTTCCAATCCAAGCAGGTCTGAAGAACTGGAAGGTCCCACAGTGGGATTAGTGTATCAAGTGATGGAACACAGGTGCAGTATTAGAGAATAAGCAGTTTATAAAGCATCTCCAAGGGTGTATTAAAAAACTTATTGGAAACATTCTTGTTCTGCTCAAAATAATACACAACACACTACAGTTCAAGAGAATTTGTCTAAAGGATATTGGCCTACTTCCTAAAACTGTCTCACCCCAAACTTTTCTCTGCATCAATTTTAGAAAACTAATACCCTGAATATACAAATCTGGGCATCTTGGCAACATTTTGCACAAAGCATAAAGGCTATTAAAATTTCTTGTCTTTCCCAGCCGAAATGAATTGAGTATTTTTTATGCAGTTGCAAATGTGAGCTATTCACAGCAGTGGAGGACACTGAACCTGTTACACTCTGAAATAAAAACAAAGACACAAAGGAGAAAAAAAATATATTTTATAGGAAAATGGCCTGGAAAGTATAAAAGAGAGAGATTTCTAACAACAGTCATACATAAAAACATTGACTTCTACTGAAAAGAGATGTGAATGTAAACGTTTGCATTAAATCTAAACTTAATTTAGATCTAAATTAATCTAAATTTCAGTCATTCACCTTTTATCTGGAGTGAATAAGTGTCTTCGAAGACACTTTGCATGAGAAAAAAAAAATTCACAGTCTAAAACCTGCATACCACTAGACCTGCATACCCTTTCTAACTACTAGTCTGGAAAGGA
>VWZT01004606.1:1739278-1760933 GCA_013397055.1 Pachycephala philippinensis | reverse complement strand
TAATAATAGTAATAATAATAATAAAAATCGATATCAACACTTTGGTACATTGGTTTTGTACAACCAGTGAATGTAAAGTAGTAAGACTTCAATGGGAGTCTCAGTAATATTTCATCCAGCTTTAAAATTATATTTTCAGGGTGGACTTCCTTGAGTTTTTACACTTTTGACGTCATCACCATATCTGCATTGGACAGGACAAAACGATGCCTAACTGGTTCTGCTTATGGGAGAAGAGAGCTCCAGAGAAAAGGGCAGAGGGCTCCATGTACTTTTCACAAAGCACATGGAGGTGCAAGAGGCACTCACTTCAAAAGGATGCCGCAATTGTTGGTGCTTGAAGATGTTTGCCTTATAACATCTGGCCTCCAAAATCAGACTGCAAAGCAGATGATACCAAAATACAGTCATGATCTCACACCTCACTCCATCTCAGAGAAAACCTGAAAAGCTCTAACTTTAGGCACATCTATCCATAGCTAGACATGCACCCACTGGAACATCAGTGGAGGTTTGGTGACTAAAATTGTATCACCAGGGCAAACACTTCAAAAATTTAAAGTACAGGAACAAAGTAGTTCTGGGACATGTAATCCCTTCAGAGGATTCAGAAATCTGTAACCTCACAAAGACCAACCTTCCAAAATTTGCATAGGTTTTGGTTTCCTAAGTGTCAATTTTATAGTAATGTCACTCACTCTTTGCAAAATGGCAACACACAAGAAAGGGGTCAGTGGATGGCATAGCAAATATTCAACATAGCAAAGCTTCCAAGCTACTGGCCAGACTAGAAAAGTTGTGAGCAAAAGCAAATTCTACTTAACAGATTTTGGAGGTCTCTGTGAAACATTCTCTGACTGCTGTCAAATTTTGTTAAATGTTATTTTTACTATCAACTGTGTAGACCAGAAAAGGCACCTCAAACAGGCAGCAAATGTCACTGACGAACCTAACACGACCAATTTTATGATCCAAACATTTGGAGTTTTTACAAGGGGGAAACCTACTCACTATTTAAAATTTACTCAAATTCACCTTACATCTTCTGGAATTTGAGGGACTCACATTGCTAGTAAGTCTTTACAGCTACTGTTAACTTGCCCTTCATAGAAAAGTAATTACGTGTTAGTGGCCACATCTTCAATCTACAGAAGAGTGAACTGTGCTCCCACTTTTCCTCTTCCTGTGCTCCTCAGCCCACCCTAATATTCCACCTCTATAGTGGGAGGGAAAATTTGGGCTCTTCATGACCCTGACTTGAAGAACTAGTCATGTCAAGAACTCCAAAAGTCAAAATTTCTGAGAAAAGCAAGGCCAACATTTCAGGGAAAAAACACATGGGAATCCCAAGAATAGCCCACAAATGTCAAAGGAAATCCCTCACACCACTGAGGTTGGATACGCAGATAGACAGATAGAGGAGATATTTATTTCATACATCCCAATTCTCCACCTCTTTCCAAGGACAAATTACTAGGTCAAAGTCCCTGCACTAGGTCAGCGCCACCACCCAGTATTCATTGCAGTTGTGGAGGAGGAGCTGTATTCAAACTGCTCAAGAACTTTACTTCTCTCTCAAGTGGTAAAAACTGGCCACACTCTAGTGTGAGAGGAAAAAAACCCAAACAAAAAGCAAACAAACAAGCCCCTTAAAAACTATGTACAAAAAAGAAACGGAGAAGAACCAACCTTACAGGTTATTAATCTGACTTATTTTCTCATTGGGCATTAGTTTCACATACTTGAGATTTTAAAGCAGTTTCTAGCTTTAAATAAATACTGCTTAAGTCAAAATTATGTACAGAATTAAGGATTTGTTCACGAGAGAGATCATAGACTTTGTGCCATTAGTGCCTCATAACGCAGCAATTGTTGCATTAGTAATACATTTGTCAAACCTAGTAAGCAATTACAGTTAATACATATAAAACAAATTACTGCTCCATTTCAGCATGCGAGTAGCAAAAGTTTGGCATGAGGTTCTAATTATCTACTTAACGTGAGTCATGCCAAAACCAGTGGGACAAATCGTATCTTAACTCCTAATGTGACCCTACTGAATCCAGCTTCCCTGCACCACGGCACCAGTTCTAAAAGCAGAGTGAGCAGCAGGATTTGTCCGGGTGCAGCAGCCGGCCTGCAGGCACCAAAACTCACAGGGCGAGGATGGGAGCTGCCAGATGACCAGAAATGCACAAGCCAGATCAAGCAACTCCTCTGAGGGGGTCAAACCTCGACCAGGAATAACTAGTGGCTTCTTTCTACACCAGAGTGAAGAAATAAATACACTGTGTCAAAATAAATAAGTACACTATGTCAAAAATAATAGCCCATGCTCCATACAGAAAAACCTGGCACAAACAAGTGACTCGGGGTTGATAGGTTTTTGCACATGAACTATGGACCCTGAAAGATACTAGACAGCCCCACCTCCTACTGGCTCTCTTTTGGCAGTGAAACAGAGACAGGCTGACACTGGAGATTAGGTTTTTTTAAAAATCCTGTTAAATAATTCAGGACTTTATCTCTTGCACAGCTGCTCTTAGCCGTTTCCTTGGAGTGATGTGGGAGTTGTGAGCAGAATTATCTCTTAGCTTTGAGAGCTGCATGTAACTTCCTATTACATTGTACACTGAAAAGTATGCATTAAACCAATACAAATACTGAATTTCACAGGAGACAATGAAAAATTAAAAGTATTAAAAGGAAAATAAAGAGTGGCTTTAATGTGTTGCCATCTCACATGTCAAAAGGAAGCCAAGAAACAAATTCTGCACTTTGATTTATGAACAAGCTCATCAGAGATCTAAACCATTGCTCTTAAGATAGCTCATATTTTGTGCATTCCAATGCCAAGAATTCAATTCTCTCAATTTTCTTTCTAAATTCAAGGAAAATATCTTTCCTGGGGGATTTGCTGGCACCAGCGCTGTCTAAGGGCCAGGAAACGGTGGGATCCAGCTGAGCTGAGGGCTGTGTAAAAACACAAAAGTACACAGTGATTGCCTTGAAAAATGCAATCCGGACAGGATACAAAAGCTGGAGGAAATGCTAAAATTCAGTGTATCAGGAAAGGCTAAGAGAAAAGGAGGCTGTAGTCTATATTGAGCTGGGACACAACACTGAATCAGGACGCTCAGTAAAGTGCTTCTGCCGGTTCTCGTCTTTCCTCAGATGGGAGGAAATTTCTCTTTCGGTAGCTCATAAGGGACAGAGACACTGTCCATTTCCTCTTGTATCAGGCCCAACAAACGCACACATTTCTCAAATCCTCTCTCTTTCTTCTTTGAAGCTGGCCTAACAGAATGGCTTTGGATGATGTCCGTGTCCTGGAGAAGCTCCTCCAGGAGCTCAAATCTTGTCTAAAGTGAGAAAATTAACAAGTAATGACTTCTTGAATTACTGCATATCACATCATTATCTCTCCCTCTGTCCATGCTATTTTCCCCATTAGTACTGGCAGTCACTGAAGAAGAGAAATTTTTTCACTGCTGTTTCCAAGTGCCTTGAAACCTGACATTTAGACCCTCTGCGTACACCTAAAACATTGGAAATGTCCTCAGAGACTTTGGAGTGAGACCCAGGGAGAAGAGTGGATTTGCCAAGCAGTGCTATCTGGACTATAAGACTATGAGACTAAACATCTTTTTACTTATTTTATTTTCAAGAGATTCTTTCAGTGTCAACAGAAAGGGGCCACAAAAATACTCAGGTCAAATGTTTATGCAACAAACAGACCAGCAACAGCATTTGCATTTCTGCAAGAAGTGTTCATGTTGGGAGACCTCCTGCTGACCTCAGGAAGCAGGAATCCTAGGTAGAAATGCAAGCAAAGGGAGAAAAATAAGGTATCCCATTGCTGCAACAAGCCAAAGGACGGGGGAGGGTGTCCACAGGATACATTTGTCACTGAAAGAGGAAATGCACTTCAGAAGAAACCCAAATACAGCGTGTGAAGATATGTTGGGCTAATTGGACATAGATGCAGCTAATGAATGCCACCTGCCAGTGGAGGTTGCCTTATGTTTGGCACACAAATAAAGCAATTGGCCAGTTTAGAAAATTACATTAAATGACAAGTAGTGACAACAGTATAATATTACACAAAAGGAAGTGATTTTACAGACAGAAAAGGAAACAGATCCTGATGTACTCTGTACATCCTCTTACATCTGTCACTGTACTGCCTACAGTGAATGAGCACAGATGTGGAAAACACTCCTCTGTCAAGGTTTGTACCCAATGAAAGCCAAATAAGCTGAGAAAGGACAATTCACTGCCTTTACTGAGGAACTGGAAAATGACCCTGGTGAAAGAGGAAGCTCCTGTTTAGGAACAAGCAGAATTCTTGTTCATGAGAAGCATATTAGATCCACAGCTGAGAACACCTGCAGGTAGATACATATTTCAGATAAAACTCTTTCATGTTTATGCAAGTCATTAAATGTTTACATAATTGGTACCCTACTGCTTGATTTTTTTGTGTATCACCATGAGTCTTTTGGACCATAAGTCTTACTTCCTAGTAGACTTCTGCACTGGTGAAATACTGTACTTTCTGCTAGAAAACAACCACTGAGCAAGACAGAGAATCAGGACATGATAACTGGAAGAGGAGGTCTCCAAGAAGGCCCCTGAGATAGCTCTCTGAAATCTGCTCCTGCAGGGACCAATAGAAGCATCAGGGCAACAAAACAGGTTAGAAAGTAGATCACTGGCTCATTAATTTTGTTTTAGTAAGAAATAAACACTCATATGCAGAAAAGTTTCCTTCCAAGGGCTGTCAGGCAAGATATGCTCAAGGGTAGGTGGTTGATGGACCACAATATGAAAAACCTTTGTATCCCAGCAACTGCTCACTCCCTTGTGCACCAAGGAGCTTTAACTCTCCATGGTCAAAGCACATCAGTCTTGAACTGAACGTGTTCCTCTATCACTTGGACGTGTCTGCACAACCATTATGACATTTGCTGACAAAATCCAGTCTAAGTTCTTACGAGCTGGGATAATGACATAAGACCTGATCCTGGTCCTTCTTTATGTCATTTGTGTAACAAGATATTAGACTTTTGCATTTGAACAGAGTTTAGCTATCACTCTGTTAAAAGAAACCTTGTAATAATGATTTCAATAAGTTATTTGAGGAGACATTTCAACCTCATCTTTGTCTTTACACAGAAGATACAGTGTTTTAGTACTTCCATACAGGTACTGTAGACATCAACAAAGGCCTGATAGCACGGAAGTTGAATTGTTGCAAACCCCAAGAACCAGAATTACAAATGACTGAATGCCAATGTTTTAACAGGAAAGCAACATTAAATTCCCAAGACTGAGCAACAGCAGAGACAGACCAGTCACAGAGGTCTCCCAAAATAGCAAAGGGTAGATGAAGCCACACAAATGCTTCTAACTTAAGGCACTTTCAGTGTGCAACAAATATAACGAAATTTAAAAGAGAAGCACCAGGTGGGATACTGTCACACCAATTAAAATGAATGTCCAGGTGAAATGTACGTGAACATATGAAAACATGAAATATATGTGAACCTATGTAAACATATGTGAACTCTGTTCATTTCAAAGCCATGATTATCTGACTCTACACAAAGAGGCACAAGATTTCCAGCCAGAGACATCATTCAAAGCCTAGCCGAACACTGGGAAATATCCAGAGAGATTATGACCTAACTATCCACATCCTGGACTAAGAATTTCAAACCAAAAAAAAAACCTACTCACATTGTTATTTATGCTGAAATATTACCTAACTTTTTTCCATTTCTGAGTTCCAAAATATACTAATCTTCTTCATAGGAATATATTATTTATTTCATTTTAACAGCTTTCTTATACAACCTCCAACTGAGGAAGGAATAATGAGCAAACACATGTTAGGATAAAGTATGTAAAGAGCAGAGTGCTCCTGATGGGTTTGATTTACATCTGAATGGATTTAGCATCAGCATTTGGAAATTGCAGAGTCTACATTCCCCTCTCCAAACTCAAATTTTTCAGCTCATAAACCTTTTTTAGATTTACAACAGCTTGCTGAGCAGTGTCTTCTGCATCCCATATGCTAGGGGGATGGGTTTGATTAATATTAATATAAAATTACAAAAGCCAAATTTTGTGGTCATTGAACCAAATATACTACCTCAGAATCAAAGACAGCCAAGAAAAGGTACAACTCCAAGGTGAAAGTAGCTATTTGTACCATAAACAGTAACATAAACAAAAAAAACCCTCTATAAACATGAGATCACTTTGGCAGTGGTCCTAACTCAGAGAAGAGAACACAACAGGGAAAGTTTTAGAGATGAATGCAGTCACTGTGTGACATGTAGAACACAGAGAGGGAAGGGAAGCAGAGCAAGTGAGAAATATTTACCCCATTTTCCATAATCTGGTACATTTTTCTTTTATCTTAAATATCAAAATCCTATTGACAAGTCCTAGGAGACCTAGCATAATGTCATGTAAGCCACATATTTAACCTTCATTTATTCTCAGAACTAGACCTTACACCTTTTCTCAAGTGAGAACAGAAAGCAAGGTTTTGTGATTGCTTTTGCTAATGCTCCTTGCACAACGTGGGCAGACACCAGCTAAGCCTTGCATCCCATTCCACAGAACAGCCTAACAATGCACCTTCTAACTGCTCACGTGAAAGAGAACTGCTGTTATATATGTAAAAGATTTAGAGAGGAAAAAAAAGGAAAAATTTAATGCTTTTAGGAAACAGGGAGCTACCCTGTAGGCAGTCCTCTCTTGCTAACCCAGCACTAGTGCAACACCATTGCAGTGTGTTGCTGTACCACCAACAATGATACATAAAGCATCACTTTTTTTGACTTCCAGGACATGTCAATCAGTGCTCATGAAATGTTTATTTAAATTTAAATATTCTTTACATAAATTAATACCCTACTAAAGTGTAAATATTTAATGGTATTTACATTAACTGTATTGCTGTACAACAAAATTTAACTCTTGCAAGGAGGAAAATAAATATATAAATAATAAAATAAGTGAATTTTATGTTGTTGGCACTCAGTATTTCCAAAATAAAGAACCTGATATTTCAACAAAGTTTTGAGGAGTCTCTGAAATCAAGACCTGCCACTGCCTAAAACATAAAATCTTCTGCTTTTCTCTGAGAAAATTACATAGCAGAGCATAGAAGTTGATTTTTGCCTTCTGACTAAATACATCAGCCACCAATAAAATACAATATTTATTGTCAATTCCTGCAGCTGTTGTTACAGAACCTTTCACTATTTACTATAGCTAAGAAAAAAACCAAAACGATAGGAACTGTGAACTATGAAAGGAAATGTGATATCATTTTCTTATTGTTATCCAGAATGACATAGAATAGATATGGAAACCCATCTTTGACTTTTTCCAGATGTTCATGGAACTCTATCAGCATTCCAGCTTTGTTTTATGTGGATATGTATTCTGTGAACTTCCTTGCTCAGGATTTTCCTTTTTATCATATATGAGAGATTTCTGACAATGTTTCAGTGGGGATATGAAAAGCCATAAAAACAATTTCAAAACTCATGTTTCATAGGTGCTGTGTAATCTAACTTGTGGAAAGGCTGTTGAGAGAACAGGACTGTAATGAACAGGTGGTATTTCACCCTCAAGGCAGGGCAGTTTCATGACCTGGAATTTATTTTGGTTAGAAACCTTCACAAAATTATGATATGATGAGAGTATGGTAGCAGAAGAGGGGTCCAGTCCTGCACAGCTGTAGAACTGCTACACCAGGCAGAACCATGGCTCACATCTACATGCCAGCAAGACAAACCTGATCTCTTCCAGTTCCCACAAGTTTTCATTTAAAAGTTGCATAAAATTCTTAATGACACTTAGAAGTAGTACTGGGAATTGAAGATTTTATTTAATTCAGTTCCGTGTCTAAAAAATTATTTATATATGTTGATTCCCTCCCCCAAATCTTGCTGAGGCAACAACTCCACGAGTAGCAGCCTCAGGGACTTCAGAAAAGCAAGTCCACTTTTGCAAGGACTCTGAACATCCATCTCTCTGTGCTGACCTTCCTCTCTTCTGTCATGTATCCACTCCTCCTGTGTAGTTCTTGAGCATCTGACCAAGAAGTGCAAGTTCAAAAGAAGTGCAAGTTCAACAAATCACTGTTGCTCACTATCTCCGTTCTGCAGAAAACAGTTATTTACTGTGTGACCAACCTATGCACTGGGGGTAACGATACAAACATTATTTCCATTTTGATAATAAGACCCCTGGGGTTTTTTGTTCGGCTGGTTTTTTTTAGGTTTTTTTTGGTTTATTTTTCTTTTTAGATCTCAAAATATTACGTCCCCTGTAATCTTGCCTGGTCTGTGCACATTTGTGCAAGCCCCCAACTTGGAGCCAGAGAAGTTGAGCTTCTACGCCACTGACCACCAGAGCACATTTTCCTTCCTCATTGGTATTTACAGCTTTCTAAACCTTGGACAATTTCATGGAATTTTATTATTGAAAAAATGGTGCTGAAATGTCATCTTCCCCCACTTAGCAAGGTTGTCTAACTGGGTAATTCAATCAGCCCGACTCCTGAAATTGCACAGGTTGCTGTGTCGTACTAAAACTTGATAATCACAAAAAGTTCCTGCTGTAATGAATGAGGGCCCTCAAGATGAAAATGTGCGTGTGTGTTTATATAAACAAACTGAGCACAATCTGATAGCAGTTTAAAAGGCATCTCTTGTCCCCTTCACACAGCACTGATTGTTAGTGTTTCTGCCAGTCTTGTACTTCATTCTTAGTCGAACATGAAACATCAGATAGCCAAGAATAAGGGTAACTATGTAAATATTCATCTCTGAAATAATGAGAACTGGGAGACCAATAAGTTTTACACAGCTGGAATTGTTGCCAGCACAACAGCATCAGCTCCATTTATTTTTTATTCTTGCCATGTTTGTCTGGGATATCACAGAATCACAGATTCATAGAATCAGTAAGGTTAGAAAAGACCTCTAAGGTTACCAAGTCCAACCATCAACCCCGCACTGCCACCATGTTCAGCACTAAACTACATCTCAAGTGCTACATCCACGGTTTTTTTTAACTCTTACAGGGATGGTGCTTATAGGACTTTCCACAGTATGCCATTGCAATTCCACAAGTTTCACAGCGCAGCTGTATTTAATTACAACTAGGCCGCCACACCTTCCAGGTATATGTAAGAGTTTTTTGGATTAAAATCCAGTTTGGCACTGGATTTTAATCCTAAAAATTAAAGACTGTATTTTTAAGAATCATGGTAATTTGCTAAATTCTACAATGGAGCCTATTCTGGGTGTAATTTGAGTCTTTTGACATGTCTACAGTGAAGGCAAGAACACGAATTCTCTCATGAAACATAACATTATTCGCAGAAAAACTTGTGGGGTCTAGAAAAAGCAGGAATTTCCTGGAACCTGCTATGCAGCCAACTGTGGCATCACCAACAAACCACATGGACACAGTCCCATGACGAGGTCAAACTCTGCTGGCTCTAAAGGATGAGTTAAAAATCATCCTTTTGCATTTCAACATACTAAATTTGTGTGCCAAAAAGAATTTGTGTGCCACCATGAAAAACAATTTGCTATTTATTTTTTGACCACAGTGACTGTAGGTAAGGTTATACATGAATAAAAGAGCATAAAATGCTATCACTTCTTATCCCTGTGTCCTCTGTATTGGGGGCTGGCTATCTTCTTTTAAAATGCAGGACTACGTACTTAAATATACAATTACACTGGTATTAATTACTAATTAATGTACTCTGAACTACATTACTCCTGATTTCCTTCAGCAACTACTTTCATTCACTGTTCTACACCCCAAAAGCTTGGTAAAGCTTTTGACAGCCACTGGCTGGACAGCATGCTTTGAGTGTTTCACACTACTTCAGTGTGAAAACTGTGTTTAACTTGTTCTCAGTTTTAAAATCTGCATTTGATGATATCTGATGACAGCTGAAAATCAGGTTCATTCTCTTAATCACTTTGAAAGATACTGTGTTCTCCTCTATTTCTAGACACATAAAAATAGGACTACAGTTTTTTCAAGAAATATTTTTCATTTACTACACCTTTTACTGATGCTATTGAAAATGTTCCTGGTTTTGGTCTAGGTGATGACTATAACATCTCTGAAATTCAGTTTCTTGATTGACTTAAACAAGTCCCTAAAGAAATGTAGTAGAATAAAATTCAGCAGTAAGCATAGTATATATGGATCCATGTATGTATATGTTCCAGACCTAGAGATCAGGAAAAATGCAAGACTTGAAATGAAACAAAAGGGGGATGTTTATGACTTTGGAAATCAAGTCTACCCTTCAAAATTCAGAGTTCTCCTCCTTCCAAAGATGTAAAGGATACTTTTTCACCCTTTGTGAGTGTTATGGAATTGTTCTTAATTATTTTGCTCTGTGTTAAAGAGTAAGCATGACAGATGTGCTGCACATTGTTTATGCAAAAGGTGTAAGGTACAGCACTTTCTGGCATCCTGTGTGGTTACTGATTTAGATTCGTATATCTGGCAGAACTTGGAAGGAATCTAAAGACAGACTTTCCATTTGGAAGTAAACTCAAAGCATGCAAGTTCCCATTGTATTTGACCCAGGTTTAGGACTATGTTCTAACACACTGATGCAGGAGAGCCAACCAAAGCATTTCAAGTCCAACCCCATGCAGAAAACATTTTTTTCCTGATGGCTCCAAGCCATATTTATGTGAGTGACGCCTTTTGCTTTGTTTTACAGGGTGATTTATTTTACATCACCGCTTCCATGAAGGGCTCAGTAAACTCAGCCCTTTCAATTCAAGGTTAACCTTGACTCAAGACCTTGTTTTTGTCAGGGCAGCCTCCAGCCCACACTGCCCAGGCAAGCCCACCCACTGGGGTGCTGTAGTGCCAGGAATGGCCCGTCAGAGCTGCCACCTCCAGACACAACACCTCACCTGTCCTTGCAGCTGAGATGCCCAACCAGTGGTCCAGCCGAGGCAGAGTGGCTGCGGTGAGCAGCTGTCATCATCTCAACTCAGATTTGCTGTTTGCTTCCCAAACAGCAAATTCTTCTTCTCAGCAGCTGAGACAGAGGTCATGCTGCTGACATAAATCACCAAGAGGTGCAGAAGGATCAAGCCCAAGGGCTCTGACCCAGGGACCAACCCCTCTCAAACTTGCAGTGGGGGTACAAGCACATGCAAAGGCTCACAGCATGACACTAACGAATCAGGTTTTCTAAAAATACTCAGCACGATTATGTGATGAAGAGCAATCCATAATGATGTAAACAGCCAAACAGAAGAGACAGATCCTCAGAAATAAAGTGAAATATTTATTCTTAGTTGAAAGTATTTGTCTAAACAGTGTCCAACACACAAATATATAGTTTCCTTCTCCTGAATAGTAATTCTACAGTAAGACTCCCCAGTAAAATATTTATGTTACAGTGATTTGAATGATCAACAAGGGAACATTTCAACATGGTCCCTACACCAGCCCAGAGATGCTGATTGCTAAAGCACTGTAGTGCTGTCCTTACATACCCCATTCTGCTGCAGCCAAACATTGCCAATGAGCCATGATAACCTGGGGTCAGAGCAAGGGTCTGACCCTGTAGACAAGTTTTTTCACTGTAACCATCTGAGCAGCCTGTTTCTTATTTTGCCGGTCTCCAAGAACTTTTCACAATATGGAAAACAGGTTTTGTAGTAACTTGGAACTTAAAAGCAGTTGGCAATGTTCACTGTCTGATAAGCTTTTCATACAAATGTTAAACATATAACCAGGGGACAAGCAAGCGAGTGGCTACTTTCAAAAATCTAGAAGGTTCCTCTGCACGTTTGCTTCTTAATTTATTAAGAGCACTAACCAAATCAATAGTTACTCTCTTCTGCTTTTATTTCCTTCACACATACATTCTGCTCTAGTCTTGTCTATTCAAGTTTTATTGAGTGCCTTCTTCACAGCTGGCCTTGATTTCTTCCTTGTGTTTGCTCCTTCTGCTTCTTCAAGAGGACAGAGGGAGACAAAACCAGCTGCTCTATCTCTCCTACAAACAGCCCTAAAACAGGCTGACAGTGATGGTCACACTACTATTCTATTCTATTCTATTCTATTCTATTCTATTCTATTCTATTCTATTCTATTCTATTCTATTCTATTCTATTCTATTCTATTCTATTCTATTCTATTCTATTCTATTCTATTCTATTCTATTCTATTCTATTCTATTCTATTCTATTCTATTCTATTCTATTCTATTCTATTCTATTCTATTCTATTCTATTCTATTCTATTCTATTCTATTCTATTCTATTCTATTCTATTCTATTCTATTCTATTCTATTCTATTCTATTCTATTCTATTCTATTCTATTCTATTCTATTCTATTCTATTCTATTCTATTCTATTCTATTCTATTCTATTCTATTCTATTCTATTCTATTCTATTCTATTCTATTCTATTCTATTCTATTCTATTCTATTCTATTCTATTCTATTCTATTCTATTCTATTCTATTCTATTCTATTCTATTCTATTCTATTCTATTCTATTCTATTCTATTCTATTCTATTCTATTCTATTCTATTCTATTCTATTCTATTCTATTCTATTCTATTCTATTCTATTCTATTCTATTCTATTCTATTCTATTCTATTCTATTCTATTCTATTCTATTCTATTCTATTCTATTCTATTCTACTGCAGTCATCCTAGCTACAACTGGGACACTAAAATGAGAACTGTCCCAATTTGCATCACAGTGTCAGCAAGTACACTGGGTGCTTCCTTGGGAATACCTTCCAAAGTCCACCAGCTTCAGAAAGAAGCTGTATAGCTCCAAGGGCCACCCAGAAGTTTCCCAGGTCTTCTCTCCAATGCAATTCTGACTGTCAAAAGCAGAAACTATGTGTGGCAGTGAGAAGGATCATCTCCTACTTCAGGTTCTCTTGAACGGTGGAACACAAGAGACTATGCCACCATCATTACAGCAGAATCATACATTATACAAAGGAGTTATGTATCACACCTCAAAGTGACTCTCTAAATTGCTCAGTTTTCACATGGCAGCTTGTGAGTCCAGAAATAAAGAGTCCATAAGTACAATGAACACCAACATTCCAAACTGCTAAGCAGTAACACCCAGCAGGAAATTAAGCAGGACTTATCATACATGCCTAAGAAGCAATTACAGAAGCTTCTGTTTCCCCAGTCATAAATTTCCTGGCTACATAAAGCTGCATGGAAAGTGTTGAAGAAATGTTGACATCCAATGTGTACTGAATTAAAGGAAAATTAACTTTCATGTGTAAAATAAGCTATTGTAAGTTTCTGTTGAGACAAAAAAGGCATCCTAACACCTTTTACTAATTAAAAGTTTCTCATAGGATGTGTTCCACATGTTAAACATTCTTGACTCTTGGAAACATTGAAGTGACAGTCAGAAATGGCCATGGGTAATACTGTACAACCACACACCTTTCTAGGACCCAATATAATGACCATATTTGTGCCACCACATCTGGATCTCACTGCAGTTTTTACAGCTAAGCATTCTTTTTAGTCCCAAGCTCTTCATGACTCCATAGAGAAGTTCCTTCTTATATATTTCTTGACTGAGACACTGCACATCACCTATGTACGAAACAGTACGTGATGAAAGCAGACTGTGATAGGAACTATTATTTCCTTAAAGTCATGTCTCCTGCCTTTCTGTCACTTCTTAGGCTTTCAGAGGTACTTGCCATGTGAAATAGTATAACAGGAGCTTCAGCTCTACTTCAATCCATCTATGCACCACTTGTACTAATCTCCGCTGAATTTTCTGTCTCTCAGTGGAGATCTGGACAAACGGCCATTCACTGCTTTTTAGCTCATTATTCTGCAGGCATAGTGGCTTACAGGGAAGCTCTGAAGAAATCCTATTCTCCTTATTCTGTAAACTGTGGTATCTCCATAAGCTCCCAGCCACCCAGACAACTCCTGCTGCAGGTTGTGGAGCTCAAACAACAGAAGAGGAAAAGCTGCTTCTTAGAGAAATTTACAAGCTAAGTAAAAGAAGGGGGCTGTTTCAATCCACCTGACACTGGGCAGATGTAGGTATCACCAAGAGACAGTCTTAACTGCTTTGGATAAGAAGGACAATATCCATATATTGACTTTAAATAAAGAAGTTTTCACAGTTAGCTTTGATTCTTATAAAATTCTATTACCTGCATTCTGGAAACATTTTCAGCTTCTCATGTGCTCTGGCTTTAGCATCCTGCTAGTAATATAAGCAACAAAGCTTCACACAGTTTGGTGAGGACATACCACAAAGCCAAAACACAAGTAACTGCCTGTCCTAGTTTTGCTGGGATAGAGTTAATTTCCTTCTTAGTAGCTGGTACAGTGCTGTGTTTTGGGTTTATTATGAGAATACTGTTGATAACACACTGATGTTTTGGTAGTTGCTAAGTAGTGCTTACCCTAAATCAAGGACCTTTCAGTGTCTCATGCTCTGCCAGTGAGGAGGTCCACGAGAAGCTGGGAGGGAGCATGGCCAGGACAGCTGACCTGAACTGACCAGAGGGATATTCCATACCCTAGAGTGGCCTGCCCAGTATATAAACTGGGGAGTTGGCTGGAAGACACTGTTTGCTGCTTGGGGACAGGCTGAGCATTGGTCAATGAGCAATTCTATTTTGTGTGTGTCACTTGCGTGTGTTGAGTTACATTTTCCTCTTTTTTTTTTTTTCAGTAAAATTAGTAAAAGTAGCAGTAGTAGTAGTTTGCTTACTTTAAATTATTAAACTTTTCTTACCTCAACCCATAAGCTTTGAGCTTTTTCTTACTTTTTTTTTCCTGATTCTCCTCCCCATCCCACTGGGAAGTAGGGGGAGCAAGCAGCTGTGTGGTACTTAGCTGCCATCGGGGGTTAAGTCACAACACTGGTATCTCATAAAACCTGAACAAATAGTCTTTCCGGGTAACTGGCTGTCTGTATTGATTTAACAATCAATAACGAGTGTAGTTCAGGACTTCAAAAATATGTAGGCATCTAAATTCCATTAAAAATAGACTTTTATATTACGGAATTTAGTATTATCAGTCTTGCTGGACAGCATGCAGAATCTGTATAATCTCTTCTATTGAAATATTGGTGTAAAATTTGTTTTTCCCCCCTGAGGCACCACTCACCACTCTGCAACCTGTCTAGCTAAAGGTCTAGACTAAATTTGTACTATATTTGCTGTAATAGACATCACAGGCTTAGATAATGGCGAGTTTAAAAAATACATCCTCTCAATTAAAGGTTACTCTGATTCTTCCGCAGTGCTACAGCTGGTTGTATCATACTATAAAAATTTTGCTATACTGGATATTCCACAGTTGTTCTTGAAATATGAGTTTATTTCTCAACTTTCTTTTCTTGCGACTTGTACAGAAACCACACAAGTACAATCTGATAACTTCTGTGATAACAGAATGAACAGTTTCTTAGATGTTTAAAGGTATTATTTTTTGCTCAGATTTTGGCCAAGATTATAACCTTCGGGTTGACACACAAAAATATTATTAAAATGTAGCTGTCCTGCAAGACAATGCCCACTTTTAATGGAAAAATGTTGAAATACAGATTTCACGAAGAAAAAAAAAAGAGTATGATGCACATACAATTGAGGTGACTGAAGGTCTCATAAATTTGCAGCTAAACCAGTTATTTGGAAAGCACCTTGAGCATTTGCCTGGTTGGCAAATGTATTTTTTAGGGACCAATGAGCTGTTCTGCTTGGGGTGCAAGTGCTTGAGCACTCTTAATGAAGGTTACTGTTAGCTTTGATTTTGGTAAGCAGAACCATTGGAGAGGACATAGTGACTTTTACAGCATTAAAATGCTTACTTTGCCGTGATGTCTGCTCAGAAGCTTCTTACAATAAACTCACTAGTTTTATTAATGCCATTTCGATTAATTTCATTTCATTTGAAGCAATATTTTTGAAACTAAAATTTTCAAAATTATCAAGACAACTAACAGTCAGGAAATTATCAGAATTTTTTTTTCATAAAATAGTATCTCAAATTTCCAACATTTTCAAAATATGTGTTTTCAAGGCAGTTGCCCATGAAATGATGTGTCAAAACAGCCAATAAGAGGCAATGAGATACACTCAGACTCCGGGCAGGAGCTGGGCCAGTAAGTCATGGTATTTGAGAGACTGGCATGCATCTGCCACCTACCTTTGAAACAGGAATATGGAACTCTGTATGGAATCTTTTAAACTTTTTTCCCTTTATAAGTAAAACCAGCATCTTTACTTCCAGTCAGTTAATTAATCCAAAAATAAACAACAACCCTTATCAAAGCAGTACTTTACAAAATCAGCACAACCTTAAAAGCATACTCAGGAGGGTATAAAAGACATGAAATCTCACCAGGTATGTAGGAAAGAGTAATTATTCATTCCTATGAGAGGTCAGCTTCAGTGCTGAGTCTGAGCTTTCAATAAATGGTGAAACATAATTTATTTGTACTGGGTATTGCTGCTTCCTAATATAACCAAATACCTCAGGGACATGCTGGTAGTAATGCAAACACAGGATGGTCTTTTAAGCCAAGAAATCATTTCAAAATTTATCTAAAGCAGAAAGTTATTATGATTCCACAATGGTGGCATGCATTTGTTTGACGTTCACCATGGCATACTAGGGACAGAGAATTATCTGATTTTAGTTCCCATGATCTAACAGAGAAGCTATCTAGGCAACTTGGTGCTTTAAATCTAGTCTCCCTTTTTCTACACGTAACCATTTTGTAAATAAAGCACTCAAAGTAGCACAGTAAACAGATGTAAAGATTAATATAAAGTTATCTATTTCAACTCCATCAGTTCATTTATGTGATGTATAAGAAAAATATCCAGAAATACCTTAGATGCTCTTTTTGGTATTCTAACAAACATTGACTCCAAACTTAATTAGTGAGTAGTTGAAGTATTCTAAGTTGCATTTCTCATGAACAAAAATACTGTTCTGGAGAATAAGCATTTCAGTAGATCCATTCACAGAAGTCAAGACCAAGAGATGTAGAGGAGCACAAAATAAGAAATGGATGAACATCACTATGATTCAGAGAAAAAGAAACCAGACTTATTTTAAAGGCTGACTAAACACAAGAAGATACACTTACAGAATGTAAACTTACAGAGTATTATGATAAGGAATAATTGCACTAATGTATTGGAAGTAAAGTTTAAAATTAACATTGTGGAAAACATATCTGCTGGTGGTATGGCCATTTTTAAAGAGGTTTAAAACTAGTTCTAGGAAAGAACTATACTGTGCATACTGGAGAATGCAACTATTACCTCATGATCTAATCTTCAGTTGCCTGTGTCACAGACTCTATACTCAAAAGATGCTACCTAATCTAATAATCAGAATTTTATTCCATCAGAAACACAAACTTGATTAAAAAATTCTGTTATGAATTAATATTGCTATATTTCAAAATAATATTGTCTATTATACAGGGATATCATCAGTGAAACAAGACTGATTATGTAACACTTGACGGTTTAAGATTAGCCCAGCTCACCCTTTCTGCATTTATTCTTTTCCTTTTTATATGAACTCTGATTTAAAAAAGAAACTACCTGGGAGGTATTCAGTGTTAGTTCCACACACTGAGGTTGTGGCTAAACAGAAATCTTTCATTAAGCTAAATGAAAACTACTAACAACAACATTTTATTCGTGCTAGGCAATACTCACAAGGCCATTTTTAACATTTTTAAACACTTCTATCAGTGTGCCAACATAATTTAGAGAATGCTGTAGCATTTTGTAGCCATCCTGAAAGAGAACATACATGAACTCTAAAGGAGGAAGGGGATGAAAAAGATAAAAAAACAAAGTAGTTAAACGTTCCAGGAATTATCTTAAATACTAACTATCAGCTGATTTTGAATTACATAAGTCCAGGATAATAGCAGAATATTTTGAAACGAACCTGAAATTCTACATGGTTGGTTTGTGTTTGCAGATGGCCCAAATAGAACAGCTTCTAGATATAAAAGATAAAGAGATGGTTGTTCTCCACTTCCAAAATGAAACTATAACTGTACAAGGTTTAAGAGGCGATAGTCTGTATCACACCTCTAATTTAAACATTTTTCAAGTGTTTCTGTTACCAAAATGAAAATATTATCAGAGGCTTTAATACAGCAGAGAGGCTTTAATACAGCAGTGCGAAAAGAAAAACTAAAACCAGAAAATGATCTTTTGATTCAGAAAACTGGAACTTGAAAATACTGAGACAAAGTAACCTACAGAATTTGAAGACAAAGGTATCCTCCCCCTCACCTACTTCTGAAATTTCCAGGAGTTAGATTAACTACACAAAAGCCTCTGTAAGGCATCTTGTCCCAGACAACACCTCCCACTTTGATTATTGTTGGTATCAAACTTGCTAATGGTGCATTCAACTCGGGCACCCCGGTTGGTGATAAATACATTGAGCAGGACTGGCCCTAGAACTGAGGCCTGAGGATCCTGTGGCCCCATTCTCCACAACCCTTTGAGTCCTGCCCTTCAGCCAGTTCATCAACCAAGCACATCTTGAACCTACTGGACAATTTGTCCAGGAGAACAGTATCAAAAGCCTTACTAAAATCCAGGAAAAATACATCCACCACTTTCCCTTCATCCACGGGGCAGGTGACTTTACCATAGAAGGATATCAAATTTGGAAAACAGGAGTTGCCCTTTGTGAACCTGTGTTGACCATGCCTGATGATTGCATTGTCTTCTAAATGCCTTTCAGTAGTACCTAGTGTAATTTTTTTCCTACATTTTTTTTCAGGAACTGAGGTTAGAATAACAGGACTGTAGATTCCTGGGTCTTCCCTTGTGCCCTTTTTGTAAATTCGAATAACAATGTCGGGTTTCCAGTGAGCGAGGACCTCCCCAGACTCCCGAGACCTTTGGCAGATAATTAAGAGGGGTCCTGTCAAAATGTCCACTAGCACCCTTTATGGTTTAATTTACTTAACCTTGGGGACATACTACATTTCCAGCAAAATCAAAACAAATAATAAATCTAAAGGAAAACCCAAAGTTTTTTTTCTCCAAATCCCTTTAAAAGTGTACTTTTAGAAGGCCCCTGTAAGAGTACCATTAGTAAACAAGGAGATAGAACAATCTTGATAAATAAAACTATTTTGGAAAAAAAAATGGGCAAACATAAACTTCCACTATACTGTAAGAATACTCACCTACATAAATATGGGATTGAAAGAAATGGTCTGTTTTGAAGAAAAGGGTTTGTGTGTTTCAGTGAATCACAGACAAAAAGTGTGAGACCATTGCAGAAAGTACCACACAGTAATTCATAAACAGGGAGTGTGACTTGCAGATACTTGGGTAATTCTTATATTTCAGAAAATGGTACTAAATTCTCAGCTGAAATAGTCCTAGCTTTGGACACTGAGCTTCAAAAAATACCTGAAACACTTAGAGAAAACAGAAGCAGACCAACAATAATAAGAATAACCTCCTTCCTAGAAAATGTGATGCATGAAGAAAGTTTGAAGGGGCTGAGGTTGTGTAAATAGAAGAGAATAAGAGAAAAGAGTACATATGACAAATACGACTGCAGCCTTCAAACATGGAATGGGTAACCATAAAGACTAATGGAAAGTTTTTCTTCATTTCCACATCAGGCTGAAGGATGAAGACAGGATATTTTGACTAATGGAAGAAAAATTTCCTAATGATAAGCATCAGAAAAGACTGCAGCTGTAAAAAAATGTTTTATTAATAGTGGATCTGGGTCTGGATAGAGAAACAGAACACATCAGTCTTCCAGTCTACACTTCTGAACTTCTTATTGAGCAAAAAGAGTTGGATAAACATTAACAGCAAGTCTAAAATGCAGAGATCATAACACTGTGCAGACACCATGGGTGAAGTGCTGTTGTTTCTCCAGCTACAGCTTAGCCCACAGCTGCAGCCAGTTTTGTGCAGCCCTCTTCACATGGCTGGGGAACAGGAAATGCAGTGGGGCTGTGCCACCAAATTGTTACAAGCAGAAGTACTACCAAGGTGCTTTCTGGAGTGGGAATTCTGTCTCCTCCTCACCCACACAGTACCATCTAAGTTCTGGTGCCATTAAATGACAATAATTGACCTTATTCCCTGATCTAGAAAATGTTTTGGCCTTTTCCAGCCCCTGCATTCACAACAGTCTTTATCTTCCCCTTCGGCATCTTGGGGGTCTGGCATCCACAATGTCAGTATCAGATTCCCCTTTTTATTAACTTCGCCTGGGTCTCACTGACTATAACCAGTAAACTAAATGGTGCCAGCTTCCTCAGTATTCAGCTACTGAAATTCAACAGCTGATTATTTCAGGTTGCTAAACAGTTTAAAAACTCTTGGAACAACTTTGGTCAACCAGCTTCTCTCCCAGACAACTCGGGCACAGTTTGGGAGTTCCTCTGGAACAAATAACATTCCCAACAGGCAACTTCAAACCACCCTTTGCACTCAGGAGGCAAAAAGAGCTTAATGGTGAGTGTGTGGGAATGTCATGTCAAGTGGCCTTGGTGTCAGAGAGCAATCTGATAACATTCAATGCACTCCTACAGCTCTGCCCACTGCCCTGTGAGGCCCCAGGCAAGGAGATGGTTACCATTGGCAGCTGGAAGAGGAGCTGTTACACTCAGAAACTGTGAATAAACAGTAAAAAATGGTACATTTCACCTTAAAGGGTGGACTCTGCCGGATGAAATAATTATTTTAATTCCCCCTCTAGACCCTGGTTCCTACCATAAAAGGGGGAAAAAGTCAGTGGTTGCATCTCTGTCTTGGAACTCTCTACTTCTACAAATGGTGTCTAGATGATGCAATTACTCCAGTGTAATTAAAATTACATCTTTGTAGTCATAAGAATGTTAAACACATATAGGAAAACAAGTAATCCAGCTCACTCAGTGAATGATACATGTTTTTTAAAAAAAAAGAAGGGATATTTTTAGACTCTGAAGGCCTGATTTGAACCAACAAAGCTCAAGATATTCCAGGTAAAACGGACATTTTATGAACACAATTATGCCTTTTATTTTAGGAAATGGTTTAAGTTAAAGGAGAAATGGTAATGCTCACTTCAAGTTTCCTCAGGATTTTGTTACTTTAAGTCAAATCCTTTACTTCACATAAGGTTTCTTGTGTTGAATTGCAGTACAACTGTTTACTCAAGTGGCAGCAGCAACCTTGTGATAAATTAAATGGGCATTTATCAAAGGTAAGCTGACAGGTTTAAATGTTAAATGTAAGCACGGTAAGACAAGTACAAATAGTTTCTACCTGGAGGTTACATATCTAAATCACTGGATAGATATTTTAATTAACTTCTGCACAATAAAGAATGTTTGCTTTCTGAATTATTGAACAACATTTCCTGAGAGAGGAAGATACAAACTGTCATGCAATATATTTTAAGCAGTGATTAGACATAAATGAAAAATTGAAAATCCTTCCTCCCACAAACACAGACAAGAAAGAGAAAAATACTGTTTAGAAATATAAGTTTTGGAATCAATATTTAAAGTTAAATTACATGAAAAACTAAAGAA